>CM054158.1:26818736-26826236 GCA_028751875.1 Rapana venosa
CAGTCAGCACTCGGAAGCTGTTGTAGTTGTATGCCGGTCGCTGTGTTTTAGCTGCAGCATGATATGGTGCTGATGCTTTTTTCCTTTCTTTCTTCTTTCTATTTTGTTGTTCTCCATTATTAAACTATCAGGAAAGTGTGCCCCATCCCAGAGAGAGAGAGAGAGAGAGAGAGAGATGCTTCAGAATCGGATGGGGGAGCGTCTGCACGAGAAAGCTTTGGGAGAAAACATAAGTATGATATATTGAAGGCAGACAGAGACAAGAGCAGACCCTTGAGCCTTCATCAGTACCAGGTCCACCACTTGTCCTGACTGAACAGTCTACTGGTCAGGCAGGCTAGGGTGTTTCTGAGTCAGGCTACTTTGCCAAAATATGGTAGATCTTTAGACTTGCACCAACAAACTGTGTTCTCATATTCCTGGGAAGTAGAATTGATTGATGTTTTTAAGTCTGCAGAGGAAGAAAAAATGAACATGTTTGCTGTCTTTTTCTTTAGACCCTGAAGGAAAAAGGGTACATGAGTTAGGGGCTGGGTTGTATGCAATCCACAGATGGATATATAAAAAAAAAGTAAGGCCTGTGATTATGAGAGTGTGAATCTGCATGTTTTTACTTGTGGTGTGTGTGTGTGTGTGTGTTGTGTGTGTGTTTTGTGTGTTTTGGTGTGTGGTGTGTGTGTGTAAAGAAAAGAGGAGAGAGAGAAAAGAGAGAGAGTGGGGATAAGGAGAGGAGAGGAGAGAAGAGACCCCAAAATTGAAACAAAAAATTAGACTGACAAAGATTCGTTTTGTTTACCCCCTGCTATAATCTTTTATTATTTTAAATTTTAGAAAGTGTATTTTGAAAAGATGTAAAATATACTTTTTGGTGTTATAATTTGTTTTTAAATTGCGTGTTTTTCAAGTCTTTGCACAAAACAAAAAATGTCACATGTGTAAATTGTGCTTCATTTTACGTGTGCTTAATAAAAAATTCACCCCAACCACACTACACGGGACACAAAAGGGAACACACACAAACCAACACACACACAAACACAAACACCGAACCCCCCCCCGGAAAATGGGCCTACCCAAAAGGGGGGCCCAACCCCAAGTACACCTTTAAAAACCACCCAAAGGGTACACTTTTTTTCCCCCTTAAAGGACAGGGGGGGAAAATAGTTTTTCCGAAAAATTGAGTACCCTTTTGGGCCCTGCCCTAAAGGAGAGATTTCTTTTTCTTTCAGTATTTTTGGGAAGCCAGGGGGGGCTGCCGTCTTAAATTTACTGAAACGGGCCCCCAAATGTTGGGGAGTGAGTACCCACCTGCCACCCCCCATGCGCCACTGCTCCCCTCGTGGTGGTAGGCCTAGCCTAAAAACAAACTAAAAGGTAGGTGGATAAAAAAGGGCTATTGTTCCTGAAACAAAGGTTGGTTTTCCCCCGTGGGTTCCCTGTCATTTTTAAACGCATCCCCACATTCGGGGAAATTTTTTGGTGCTAAAAAAAATTTCCTCTTTTCAAATCCCCCCTTTTGGGTTTCGGGGTTTTTTTTACCTTTTTTTCCTTTTGCGCCCTTTTGTCTTTTTTTTTTCCCCTTTTTTGGTCCATTCTCTTGCCTTTTTTTTCCCTCCTCCCCCCCCCCCCCCCAAGACTTAAAACAGATCCCCATCCTTCTTAGGGGGTTTTTTGGTTTTGGGCGGGGCCCTTGGATTTGGTCTTCTTTCTTTCTTATTTTTTTTTTTTAAATTTTTTTTTTGGGGAAATAGTGGTAAGCACGTACTTTTTTTTTTTTTTTTTCTTTCTGTCCCGTAGTATGCATTTCGGGGCTTAATAAAGGCGGGCGTAAACGCTTTTTCGCCCCTATAACGGGACAACAATAGTTGCTTCTGTCAGAGCGTTGGACAAGGAGAAGAAATAACACCCTAGGCAAAAGGGATGTATTTAAAACCAAAAAACGGTGTGTTAGTGGGACTTGGGGTACCAGACTATCTTCCGTTTGTTGGCCCCCATAATTTGTAGGTGGTAAACGCCCGGCTAGACGCTTAGGGGAGGGGGGGGGGGGGGGGGGGGGGGGGGGGGGGGGAGTCGCTACGGCCCGACCCCATCCATTTTCCCGGGGTACATGCCCCATGTGTTAGGGGTGGGTTTTCCTGGGTTTTTCCCGCTTGAAAAAGTTTGGGGGAAAAATTTATGTTGTGTTTGTGGAAGTAGGGGGGAGGGGAAAATTTGGGAAAGGGGGACTGGCCAAGACCCGGGCTGTGCTGGTTTTTCACACGTTTTTGGGGGTTTTTTTTTTGGGAAAAAAGAAAAGGGGGGGGAGGGGGGTGGGTGGAGGGGGAGTGTGTGTGTTTGGTTTTTGACTTCAGGGGGGGGGGGGGGGGGGGGGACGCAGACTTTTAAAATAAAAAGGGTTTCCAAAAAACCCCTTTGAAGGGGGGATTAAAAAATTTCTTAAACATAAAAATAAAAAATCGTGACAGGGGAAAAACCGCTGCCCCAATTTTAGTATTCACGGTAAAACCCTTTTTCCCCCTTAAAACTTAAAAAACTTTTTTGTACTGAAGTTTTAATGCTAAATGTCCCTTTAAAGGTGTTTTAGGGTTTCGTCGACGCGGTTTTAGTTTATACAGACAACGCTGGTGTCTGGCTGTCTGTCTCTCTTTCTCTCCTCTCTCTCTCTCTCTTTTCTTCTCCTCTCTCTCTCTCCCCTCTACTTCTCCGTCCTCCCTCCCTCTTCCCCCCGTCCTCCCCTCCCTCTTTTTCCCATTCCCCCTTCCCTTTTTTTTTCCCCCCCTGTAAGATGTTTTTTTTTTTTGGGGTTGGGTTTTTTTTAAAATGTGGGCCTTTTTGGGGTGGGGAACTTTGAAAAAGAAGAAAGGGGAAAAGAGGAAAAAAGCTCAGAATTTTCAAAACAGAAAAAGGGGCCCTTTCCCCCCCCCTCCCCCTCCCTCCCCCCTTCCCCCCCCTTTTCTGCCCCCCCCCTCCTCTCTCTCCCTTTCCCTGCAGGGGGCTGATTGTTGCCTTCCTTCAAACTTTAAAAAAAAAGAAAAAGATTAGTTATACAACGATCCTTTTAAAACCCCTTCCCCCCCCCCCTCCCCAAAAAAAAAAAACCACAGAGGGAGGGAGGGGGGGGGGGGGGGGGGGGGGCTCTCTGTATTCCATCCTTTTAGTACGTCATTAAACACACGTGGTTTAATTCCCGGAGGCCATTTTTACCAAAACCCAGCACACATTCACACCCCACCACACAACACACACACACACACACACACACAACACACCCACAACCCACAACACAGCACAACACAACACAACACAACACAACACAACACTGGAGTTAGCACCAGTGCAGACTCCACTCTCCCCAAACGTCCTTCGGATGAGACTATAAACCGAGGTCCCGTGTGCGAACGCCTGCAGAACATCTTGCGCACACGTTAAAACCCGTTCCACTTTTCGGAAGAGTAGGCCATTGTGTGCCGGTGGGAACGGATGACAAAATTGACAAAACTGCATACACACAGGGACTAGATGAGAAAAAAAGCACATGAGTGCTTATTCCATATCCTCGAAATAAATAAATAAAAATTAAAAAATAAAACAAACACAACAAACACACGGGGCGCGCCACACCAACACCACACAAAACACACACCACAAAACCACACACACACACACACACAACGCAAACACACCACACACACACAACGCAAAACACACAAAAACACACACAACCCCACACACGCAAACCCCACACTAACTCTCACACACACACACACAAAACACACACAACACAGGACTTTACAAAAGCAGTGAACTTTTGCTACATTTGTACTGTATGTATGTATGTATGTATGTATGTATGTATACCCCAGTAGCCCACCAACTCGCCAGTAATCGCTCCCAAAAACTCGCAGTGTTTAAACACTTCACTACACTACACACGGTTTTTCCCCTCATGTTTTTGTGTGTGTTTTTTTCCCCACTGCTTTTTTTTTTTTTCTCTCACGTTGTTCCTCTTAAGCAGGGAATTTAGCCGGCCGCTTCCGTCTATTTTTGTGTGTGTGGACAGTCAGCTTTTGTTGGCTAGGCAGTTTTGTTGAAGCTGACTGAATAAATAAACGTGGTGGAAAGTGGGGGAGGGGGGTGGGATTTCAGTTTTGGGGTCATTGGTTCAAATCTGTGCGTATGTCATTGGGTGGGTTAGGGATGATATACTTTTTGTGTTGCTGGTTTATTTTGCTAATTTTTTAAAAAAACTTCTTGTTAGCTGATGTGCCTCCGCTTTTTTCTTCTTTTTTTTGGGGGTGGTGGTGGTGGTGGTGGTTGCTGACTGAATGAGCGTGGTTGGAACGTAGGGGGTGGCAGTTTTGGGATCATCGGTTCGAATCTTGGCATATCTTATTGGGTGGGTTAGGGATGATATGGGTTGTTAGGGATGATATACTTTTTGTTGTTGGTTTATCTCGTTAGTCTGTTATTCCTTGTTAGCAGATGTGCTTTCCTTCCCCCCTTCCTTCCAAAAAAAAAAAAAAGGGGGGGGGGGGGGGGGGGGGGTTTACCCCCGGGTTCAAACTGTGAAGCCGTTTATGTGTTGAATATCAAAGATAGCATACGTTGGAGATGGCGTCGATCTGCCTCAAGGGGGTGTGGGGGATTTTTAAACTTTGTTGTGAAACAAAGGGTTTCTGAATGAAGATTGGCTTTTTTTTTTATAGCTCGTTATTAAAACCCCATAACGCCTCCGCCCTTGTGGGATGGGAGATAGCGGAGGGATCGTTTGGGGGGAAAGGGGTGAAGGTGGGGGGGGGAATAAAGGTGTAGCGTGAGTCAGGTAAGGAAGCTGACAGCTTTCGAGAGGCGGGATTTGGGGGGAGTAGGGTGGGGGTTGGGGTTGTGGAGCAAGGAAAGGTAGTTCACAAACATAAAAACAAATAACAGGGCCAAAACAAATAAACAAGGGAGGGAACCCAAACCCAAAAAAACACAACAAAAAAAATATTAAACTTAACCCAGGGTTTTAAAATCAATTACCAACTAAAACAACCAACCACAACACAACACCACACACAAAAAAAACCTCCCCCACAACACCCAAAAACCCCAATATTCCTCCACCCCCCTCCCCACAAAATTCTTCGAACAAGGTTTTTCGATAGCTTTTCCTACCCGTGTCTTTCCTTTCTCCCCAATATAACCTTCCGAAGCTTCACTTCATTTCCATTTCCGTTTCATCCCTTCCCACATCCCCCCACAAACTCCCCCAACCTTCCCTTTCCCCAGCCCCCAAACCCCCAAACCCCCAACCCATCCCCCCCAAACCCCAAAACCCCCCCCCAACCCCCACCTACAGAACACTGATTGCTCTGTGGCTTTGGGTGTTTCTTATTTCTCTTTTTGGGTTCTCGAAATGCACTCAAGAATAAGCCCCCTTTTTTCTTTCCATTCCGTCTAGCTCTCTCTTTCCCGCGTGTCAGCTGTGGCTCAGTAGTATAGACCTTTAACCGTGCACAGTGATTGGTTGTTTTTTGTGTGTGTGTTGTGTTGTTGTGTGGGGGGGGGGGGGGGGGGGGGGGGGGGGGGTTGTGTGTGTGTGTTTATTTTATATGTATTCTTTTTTTCGTGAATAATGGAATAAGTACTCATCATGTTTGTGTTCAGTGTGTGTGTTCGTGTGTGTGGGTACACGCGTTGTTCTCGAGAGAAACGAGGACCCCTCTTTCCCCTCCCCCCCCCCCCCCCCCTCCTCTCCCCCCCCCCCCCCCCCCCCCCCCTCCTCTCTCTCTCTCTCTCTCTCTCTGGTGTAGCGCACGCGTGTGTATGTCACTATGTGTGTGTGTGTACTCACTACTTGGTCTTCAAATGATCTGTGTAGTACACTTGCCGAACGAATGCACATTGCATGGTCTATAGATTGTCATTACTATCGTCATTATTATTATTATTATCATCACAATCAACTTCCTCATCTGTTGTGGTCTTAGTAATTGTTTAAGTAGTAGTACTAATACAGGGACCGAATGGCAAAGCACTGGCTGATAATTTCAACTTATTTTTTCAGCACGCACAAAGTTTGAGAGAGAGAGAGTAGAGAGAGAAAAGAGAGAGAGAGAAGAGAGAGAGAGACTAACACAACGCAACACAACACACTAACCAACACACACACACACACACACGCGCGCGCGCGCGCGCGCGCGCGCACACACACGCACACACACACACTCAAGAACTTGCAAACTAATATCTATAACTTTTCAAAATGCTCACTTGTATTCACGCAACAGTTTGGAGGGGGAGATAGAGAGACAGCAGACAGACAAGGAAGAGTGAGGGACCATTACAATACAAACATATCCTGGATCGCTTTGACAGCAAACTGCACCTAGTGGTCGAAGACGTGGCGAAAATAAAAAACTTTCTGTAACCAAGAGATTTTATGTTGTTGTTGTGCGTTCCCCAGCTTAACGCTCTGGGAGTCACCCAGAGTGTGCATTCTGACTCACTCATCATCCCACCTGGGAATCACTGTGAGATTGAGATTGCACACTGCCTGAGACATTAAGAGTCTAGACTGGTTGAATGAAGGCAGAGACAGTAAGCTGTGTGAGGCTCCAGTAGTCTCACGGTGATCGATGTCTTCTTATCAGTGTTTTGTAACCTTGAAAGAGGAAAAGATTGAAAGTCTGCTAGATCAAGGCAGTTTTATCTATAGATTGATGTAGAATAGAAGAACCGTGCCTTTCTTAGAGGCTTTTGTCCTGTGTGTGTGTGTGTGTGTGTGTGTGTGTGTGTGTGTGTGTGTGTGTGTGTGTGTGTGTGTGTGTGTGTTGTTGTGTGATAGTAGGGAATGATAAGATCGTCCTTTGAAGTGATTGAAAAGGGTTGAACAGTCATGTACCTTCTGTCTCTGTCTCTCTCTTTGTCTGTCTCTTTTTCCTTTCCCTCCTCTCTCTCTCTCTCTCTTCTCTCTTCTTTCTCTTTCCTCTCTCTCTCTCTCTCCTCTTCTCTCTCTCCTCTCTCCTCTCTCTCTCTCTCTCTCTCTCTTCTCCTCACACACACACACAGCGCGCGCGCGCGTGCGCACACATTCCTCTCTCTCTCTCTCTCTCTCTCTTCTCCTCTCTCTCTCTCTTCTCTCTCTCTCTCTCTCTCCATCCCTCCCGCTCTGTGTCACACATATACTCGCACACACACACACAAACACACACACACACACGCCACGCACACACACGCGCGCGCGCGCACACACTCACAAACACTCACACATACACACTCCACACATACACACACACACACTCACCACAACACACACACACACACACACAACACACACACACACACACACACACAAACACACACACACTCACACACACACACCCGTAACATTCACAAACTGGGAGCTAGAGACGCTATGCAGGCTCTAGGGAACACCTCCAAATGATATCAAGTTTTCACTGACGTGACTGTGCCATAAATTACCTGCCTACCCACCCACCCCAGTAACCACCCGGT
>CM054158.1:26831236-26838462 GCA_028751875.1 Rapana venosa
TCAGGGTGACGACGTATATTGCTTAACCTTGGGTTTTGATGGTGGCGGTGGTGTGGTGGTAGTGTTTCTGGATTTCGTGTTGTTTGTTCGTTTGTTGTTGTTTTTTGTTATTGTATATTCGCTTCGTTTTTCCCCCCTTTTGAATGCTTTGAGGACCTCGTAACATCAGTTTGGGAACGAAGATTGTGAAAAGCGTGAGCTGTTAATACTAGCTAGAGTGGAGTGGAGAGTGCTATCGAGAGAAGTATATAACATACTTGACCACCCTTAACCCACAGGAGGGAGGGAGAGAAAAGACAGAAGGGGGGGGGGGGGGGGGGGGGGGGGGGGGGGGGGGAGAGAGGGGGGGGGGGGGTGGGGGAGGGGGGGGGGGGGGGGGGGGGGGGGTGAGAAGGGGGGGGTGGGGGGGGAGTATTTCAGAAGGGGTGGGGGTAGGTGGGGGTGTGGTAGGAAAACCGTTTTTGTTGGAGTGTGAAGTGTTGAGAAGTGTGGTGTTGTTGCTTGTGGGTTGGTGTTGTGGTGTGAGTTTGGTATGTTGGTGATGTAGTTGTTGTGGTGTGTGTGTGGTGTGTATTGGTTGTGTGTTGGTGTGTGTGTGTGTGTGTGTGTGTGTGTGTGTGTGGTTTTGTGTGTGTGTGTGTGTGTGGTTGTGTGGGTGGTGTGGTGGTGTGCTGTGCGTGTGTGCTTGTGCTGTTTTCCCGGTTCTGTTATTCGCAGCTAAGACGAAAATATAACACCGTAGGGGGGAAAACCATAATAATAATAATAATAATAACCTTCATGAGCATGTGGGGAAAAGGAGAGAGAGAGAAGAGGGGGGGGAGGGGGGGGGTGGGGGGGGGGGGGGGGGGGGCGAGAGCGGGCAGGAATGGCAAAAGACATAAAACTGATTTAAAAAAAAATTATGCTAGCGATTGTTGTGTCAGAAGAGGTTTTCTGCGGTTAGTGATCAAACGCAACAAGAAGGTCGACCACTGTCAAGCATTGCCTGTGTTTGCGCCTTGTAAGATAGGTATTTTGTGTGTGTGTGCGTGAGTGTTTTATTCTCTAGCTCTCCCAATCCATCTGGGTAAACCACAAAATGTGCAAACTCTGCTGTCGGCACATAGATGACGGAAGATAAGAATCTTGTACATGTGAAAGCCATTTGGGCAAGGTGGAAGGAAGGAAGGCTGTAGGAAGAAAACAAGGGAGGGCGTGGGGGGAGGGGGAAAAAAGAAAGCAGCTTGTTTTTTATGGGGTTTTTTTAGAATGAAAGACAAAACTACTAGGATGCGAAGAAAGTGTTATAAACATGGCTAGAAAAGGAAAGTTACGCTTACTTTTAAAAGAGAACAAAAAATGGAGGGTGGGTGTTGGAATCTCTCCAAAGGTCTTGGCAATTTGCCTAGGTGGTTTTAGGTTTTGTTTTGTTCGGTTTTGTTTTGTTTCTTCACGTCTATTGAGTTTGGTTAGTTTGTTTGGTTTTGGTTTTGTTTGGTTTTCTTTCTAAAATTTAAATTTAAGGGGTTCATGCAGGATGTGTAGAGGGAAAAAAAAAAACGGTTTAGTGAGGTAACGTTCATCCCCCTTTCAATCCAGTATGTGTACGCACTTACTACCCGGGGGTTTTTTTTTAATGGGCAAACGCACTGCTGTCACACATTTTTGACAGCAGATGTACTTTTCAAAGAGGTCAGCTTTTCCCCTTTTTTTCCCCCAAAAAAAAGGGAAAAAAAACCTAAACTTTCCAGTGCGTCACACCCTACGGAGACTTGAGGGGGGGTTAAAACAAACCCCCGGGTGGTGTAGGGTTGTGGGAAAACCCAAAAAAAAAAAAAGGGCGCCAAAAAAAAAAGAGTGGGTAGCTGCCGTCAGACTGTGGCACGCCCACTTGCATCCCTCTGTCTGTAAAAAGGTGCAGTGCTGTAGTTAACCTACACCGTAGCCTGGCTGCGCCTCCGTAGGTACGTACGGTACGGGACGGTTTGGGGGGGTAGGTTTGGGAGTGGTAGTTGGGGAGCACGTAGGGGGGGAGGGGGGAATAAGTCGCCTGGCTCTGTCAACACTGTGTGTGAGGAACATGTTTAACTGAACAAACCCGTTGTGTGCTCTCTGTTCGGGTGCCGTCTTGCCTTAGGTTGCCGAGCGTAGGGGGGGGGGGGGGAGGGGGGGGGGGGCACTACAGTGAAACTGTTGGCCCCCTATTAGTCTGACCATCAGTCTCTTCTGTGCCAACGACACCACCCCCTTTGCAGTGGTTTGGGGGTTGTTATAGAGGAAAGATGCTGTCCAGACAAAGCGAACACAGTCATCCAAGCACACTCTAGCACCCTTTGTGCAGGCCAGCTTTTTTTAGTTTTAAACGATTTATTTTAGGATGGCGAGCCAACCCTGTAGAATAACCAAGTGTGCCTGGGTGGATGGGAGGATAAGCCTTGTGGCGTCAGAATCATTTGCACAAGAGCGATACTGCTGACCTGGGTTCAAGAGTTTCCCCCCTTGAGTTAACATCAGGCACCCGAATCCACCCCCCCCCCGCCCCCCCCTCCACACACACAACACCCACACACAACACACACACACCAGAGCAACTTACTCCCAAAAAAGGACTATTCGGATGCACATAAACATAGGTCCCATGTGTGATACACACGCAAGGATACAACTTGCTCCATGTTAAAACCTGTTCCATTTTACGGAAGAGTAGGCCATTGTGTGCTGGTTGGTGGGAACGGATGACAAAATTTACAAAACGGCATGCACACGGGAACTGGAAGTAAAACAAAGCTCATGAGTGCTTATACCATTATCTTCGAAAGAAAGAATAAAAAAATTTTGTTAAAAGAGTCCGAATAGCTAACAGCAACCCACTGTAAGCAGACGGTTATTATAACAGGTATGTACAGGTAGATAGGGAGCTGGCTGACTGCAGCGTACCTACCATCTCTACATGTCAACAGCAATGCAGGCAACAATACATACTGGTTAGGTGAAAGACGGCGACTACTGACCAGTAGATGGCAACACGATGCGATTTTGTGTGTACGGCATGCAGTAAGTAATAACGCTTCACAGGTAACAAAAGATTGGTGAGTGCAGTCGACACGACAAAGTTATCGGCAAGATGTTAATAGTGATTTTTTTTTTTGGCGCATCTGCAAGAGCAAAGCAACACTGCAGTCAGCAGACAGTTTAGTTAGATCAGGTAATCAAGTCATTACCATATTAAATTTTAGGGCAGAACCGTACCCATAACTTTCGAAGCACTTGCCTTTTTTGTCCCGTTTTATGGTATTATGTGTATGTTTTGGTGAGCTACCAGTTGTTTCTGAAGCTCAATAAATATAAATTTTGTTTTAACCTCGACGCGACAGAGCTGCCAAGGATTTGCCAGATTCCAACTTGTTTGCGCTGTTAAATTTGATGAAAAAAGTATGGCAATAGCTATTTACAAGCTGACCCTCTCTCCCTCGTCTCTCTGTCTGTCCTCTCTCTTCCTCCCTTTTTCTTCCTCTCTCATCTTTCCCCTCCCCTCTTTTCCTCTCTCTCTCTCGATATTGTTATCCTAATCTATTTTTTGTACGACTTTTTGTATACATTTAAAAATTTTTTCGGGTTTTTTTTGGTGGTTTTTTTTTTTTTTTTTTACTATTGCTTTTACCCCCACCAAAATACTAAGCATTCGGAAACCCCCTTCATTATGAGCCAATGGCCTTTTGTGAATAAATCATTCGATCTCCCCCCCCCCCCCACCCCTTCTCTCTCTCCCTTTTTCCCTTTCCCCCCCCCCCCCCCCCCCCCCCCCCCCCTCTACACGCGTGGGCCCTCCCGTACGAATAGGGTAGACAAAAAACTTTAAAACCCAATTTTTATTTTTTAGAACCCCAAATTTCCCAGCCCCGAGTTTTTAAAAAAAAAAATAAATTGGGTAGTGGTAGATAAAGAAAAAAGATGAAGGTTTGGTTAGGATTTTGGTGTGGGAAAAAAAAAAATAATTTTTTGGGGTTTTTGGGGTTTTTTTTTTTTATTTTTTTTTTTTTTTTTTTTTTTTTTTTTTCTAACACAACACACACAACGCACGCACACAAACCCCACACCGCCAAAAACACACACCTTTTTCTCTCCCCACACTCTATCTTTTCCCCTCCACACACACAACTACTCTCCTCACACACACTCTCACACCACAACAACTTTTTATGACTATCTCCCTCCTCCACTCTCTCTCCTCCCCTCTCTTTTCCCCCTTTTCCCTCCTCCCTTCCCCCTCCCGGGGCCCCTCCCCACCCCTTCTTCTCTCCCCCTCCACTCATCTCCACACACAACACACACAAACTCACTTTCACTCACACACACACTGACACTACACCCACCCACGGACACATACACTCACACACACCTCTTCTCTCTCTCCCTCTCCCCCTCTCTCTCCTCTTCCCCCTTTCTCTCTCTCTCTCTCTCTTCTCATCCACTCAACCAACACACATACACCACTCTCTCTATCTACTCACACCCAAAAAACCCCCTCACACAGACACACACGTACACCACCTTACACACACACACACCCCACACACACAACACACACACACCACACACACAAACACTTACAAACCCCACACCACATACACACACCACACCACCACACACACCAAAACCCCACCCAACACCACAGAGGGAAAAAGATTGCAAGTGATTGATGTGGGCAGCCATTGTCAAAGGACGCAAGACAAAATTGTCAGTGATCAGGGTTTTTGATAAATACTCGTTGAACACCCAAAACAACGTGGGTGTACTACCTCCCCCCCCCCATCCCCCCCCCCCCCCCCCCCCCCCCCACACACACACACCCCACACTCACAGAGTCCTTCGGATGAACTAAAAACCGAGGTCCCCGTGTGCGAACGCGCGCAGAACATCTTGCGCACACGTTAAATCCTGTTCCGCTTTTCGTAAGAGTAAGGCCATTGTGTGCCGGTGGGAACAGATGACAAGAATTCACAAACCCGAAATACACCCGGGATGGATGTAAAAAAAAAGCACATAAATGCTTATTCCTTTATCCTCGATATAAAAGAAAAAAATTAAAGAAAAAAATAATTTAAAAAAAAAAGAGAGAGAGAGAGAAACACCCCCAAACACTCAACCTCGCTCACTCACACATTAAACTCACTCGGGCAAAACATACACGCGCACAAAACAGACACACACACACACCCCAAAAACCCACGCACCACACACACACCACACACACACACACAATCCCACCACCCCTTACACACACACACACACACACACACACATTTTGCATACACATTGACACACAAACACATTCACTTGCATACACATTGACACACACAAACACATGCACGCACACACACATACACACACACACACAATCCCACCACCCCTTACCCCAAACACACACACACCCCACACACACTTGCATACACATTGACACACACACAAACACACACACACAAACACACACACACAACACACAAACACAAACCAAACACACACACACACACACACACACACACACATACATAATTATGCCTGGCGTGGCGTGACGTGGCGCACACCTCCCTATGGGTAAGGATTATGGACTTTTAGAGTAACTTGACTGACCACAGGGTTTACGTGTGTTGTTTGTCTTGAGAGTGTGGCATGCTGAGTACAATCGGAAAGTTTGATAGAAGAGTTTTGTTGGTTCGGTTTTTGTTTTTTTGTAAATTGTTGTTTGTGTTTACTTGTTTGTTGGTGGGTTTTTTTTGGGGGTTTGGGTTGGGTGGGGTGGGTTTTTTTTTTAGTAGTAATTATGCGTATTTTGGGGGCCCCAATATACAGTTTAGAAAAAAGTTGCATTTAAACAATTTAGGGTTTAAAAAAAAAAAGTATGTTCTTTCGAGCCAGAGGGCCCATAGAGCCGGAGCTTACCCCGGGTTTTCTGTACGTTAAGCGAATGATGGTTTTTCACCACCCCTGTGACAGGCGCTAGTCTTTTGGCCAGATACTTCCCCAGCAGAGCTGGTACCCACTTGTACACCCTGGGTGGAGTGAGGAAAATAGTAGTAAAGTGTCTTTCCCAAGGACACAACACCGAGCCGAGCGGGGATCGAACCCGCGACCTCTGGATCACGAGTTGACCGCCTAAACCACTCGACCACGGTGCCTCCTTATTGAAGTGGATGAAAAGCAACATATAACTCAACTTACAAAACTTTTCATTCGTCCCCTCTCCCCTCCCATCTCGGACACGGACACACACACACGCGCGCGCGCGTACACACACACATATGCACGCACACACATGCGCGCGCGCGCGCTCACACACACAAACACACACGTAAAATTTGTTGTATTCTCCGTCTTTCATTGCGCTCTTCCTCCCCCTCCTCTCTCTTCTCCCTCCCTCTCTCTCTCTTCTCTCTCTCTCTTCTCCCCCCCTCCCCCCTCCCCCCCCCCCCCCCCCCCCCCCCCCCCCCTTCCCCTATCCATCTTCTTATTCTATCCATCTCTCTCTCTTTCTCTCCCCTTTTCTCCCCCTCTATCTATCCATCTCTCTTTCTATTCTCTCTCTCTCCCCTCTCCCTCCCCCCTCCCTCTCCCCCCTTTCTTTTTTTCTTCCGTTTTTTTTTTATCCTTAGTTTTTTTTTTCCCCGATTAGAAAGGGGGGGGAGGGGGGGGGGGGGGGGGGGGGGGGGGGGGGGGGGGGGGGGGGGGGGGGGGGGGGGGGGGGGGGGGGGGGGGGAGGGGGGAAGGGGGGAAGGGGGGGGGGGGGGGGGAGGGGGGGGGGGGGAGTTTGGGGGATGGGGGGGGGAAATGGCGAGAGGGTTTAAAAAAAAAAAAAAATAACGAGAAGGGGAAAGGGGGGGTGGAGGATTTTTTTTGTAAGTTTGGGGAAGTGATGGGGGTTTTAGCTGCTTTCCCCTTTTTTTTTCCCTTTTTTTTTAAGACTGAGATTTTTTTGGGTTTAGAGGGGGAGAGAGGAAAAAAAAAACCAAAAAAAAGCAGGACGTGAAGGTTTTTTTTGTGTTTTTATTTTTGTTTAGAATTATTTTGGGAAAGTAGTGATGTGTTTTCCCATGTTGGTTATTTTTTTTCTTTTTTTCTTTTTCTCTTTCCTGATCCCGTTTGTTTGAGTTTGTGTGTTTTTGGGCCGGGGGGGAGAAGGGCGGGAAGGAGGGAAACCGGTTGGGTTTTTGTGTGGGGGAAGGGCAGGGTTTTTTTGACGGTTTTGG
>CM054158.1:26841462-26848962 GCA_028751875.1 Rapana venosa
CTGTTTTTCTTTTGTTTTATCTGGGGCGGGGAGGGGGGGGGGGGGGGGGGGGGGTTGTCCCCCCCCCCTCCCCCGTCACATTCTTGTGCTCTTCCTAGCATTTTTTAAAATATTTATTTAGAAATCTGAATTGAAATAGAGGCTGTGATGCTTCTGTCATTCGAGGCATCTCAAATATTCAGAGATCTCTAGTAAGTACCTTTTCCTCTTCTCCTTGTATGTAATATTTCTTAGCAAATCGTCAGTGAATCGGTATTTGTTTCATATCAGCGATAATACTTGTGTGAATGTGAACGCGCGCACACACATACACACACAAACACACACGCACACACTCACACACACACACACACACACACACTCACTCACTCACTCACTCACTGAGTCGTTCACTACGCTCGCACGCACATGCGCGCGCACACTCGCACACACACACACACACACACACACACACACAAGGGAAAAGAAGAAAGAGAGAGATTCCTTGCATGTGACATCATCCGGCCACAATAAACAAGATGCTGCAGGCAGAGGAAGCCAGTCTGGGTGTCTTGGATAATAGCCACCCTTATCAGGGAGAAAGAAAGAGGAAAGGGCAGAGGGGTAGGTAGCCTAGTGCCCAACTTTCAAAATGAAGTTTGGCCAAGGACAAGGGGGCCTCTCTATAAAGAACACATGTTCACTGTCTTCAGTTAAGTACAGCCAGATTCCATGTCCGGGCGCGATGTGGGAAAAGACCGGCAACTGGTATGAGCTTCAAACTTACTTTTTTTGTTGTTGTTTGTTTTCTTGCAGAATTACATCCTTGAAGTAAATATAGTCAGGCAACTGTCGTAGCTTACGTCATACCCCATGATAGGCCATCAGTTTTTATGACATCCTAATGCTGTTTTTATACAGGATAAACACATATAAACGATTTGTTTGTTTTTTTACAAGATTCAGCGCTATATAAATTCCATATATTATTATTATTATTATATTCATCCTTAAAGCTTGCCCTCCTTCAGTTTTTTGTGGGAAAGAAAAGAACCCTCGTTTAAAACCAGCAGGGAGTTTAGTTATGTGATGAGAGCTTTTTAAACATTTCACTACTAGGCCACTTTGCTCATACAAATTCTAAAGGAAAAATATTAAAGGTGCAGGCAGCTGTTTGGTTTCCTCAGGGCTCAAGTGTTCCCCAGATCACAGAAATAGGCGTTGTGACTTCAATTCATCTGTTGCTGTCTTTGCTTTTAAACTAAGTAGCTCAGGAGCGTATGCAGAAAGAGACATCACCACCATAAGTATGGAGAGAATGTACGAGAATGCACTGCTGGGAAGATTTCACCGCTGTCATTGTCAGAATTGATGTATTGACAAAGGATGTGATCTCCATCACTGGAGCAGGCTTAGCCTTCAGGCATCGTCCTGTACTCCTCATAACAATCCATTTGAGATGAGAGTTCAGTTGAACATACTGACGGAACGAACGACATGCAATACCTCCACACCTGTAAGTGGGTTAGTAGGTCGAAAATTTTGAACGTATTTAATTCATAGCATAGTTGCTTTGTTGTTATCCGTGGACTCCTGAATCATATATACACTACTCATGAAGTAGAAGGACATTTGGTTTTTCTAGCTTATTGTCGACAACAGAAGAGAACTCCCAAAACTTTGTTGAACTTGCATTGAAATAAGTTTTGGATAATTAGTTTGCTTTAGCCCAAAGTTCGTGGCTTTATATTGTCACATGTGTGGCTTTATATGAGTCAAAATATTATGGTTTTGTTGTGACAACATCTGTAAACATTTGAGAATCTTAGGGGGAAAAAACCGCCTTGCATTTTTGAAGAGACTGTTATCCAGTAAACTCATGGTTTTTGTCGACAACATGTTATATTAGCATCAGCTCTTTGAACTGAAGCTTTCCACCGCTACGCCATTGGAAGATGCACAGTAACAATAATAATGATAAATGAAATTTATATAGCGCTATATCTTGCAGAGACAAATCAATGCGCTTGTACTCAACTCATTCTTACACAGTTATACAACCAGTAACAATTAATAGTTCCACCAAGTCCAAATGTGACACACACACACACACACACACACACACACCACAGGTCACACACACCCTGGCAGAGCGATAGAATTTTGGCTGTTGAAGGCAGGGAAAAACTATTAGATGAAGCAGGAGAGGAAAATCTTAGGTTTGAAATAAATATGTCTTGAGACTGGATTTAAAAGTGTCATAAGAAGGCTTTGGGGGGAAAGAGACAGAGGGAGGTCATTCCAGATCGATGGACCAGAAATAGAGAAAGAGCGACGGCCAATGGTGGATTGGTTGAATCTAGGTATTCGTAAGGACAAGGCGGAGGAACGAGAAGGAGTGTACAAGTGAAGACATTCACAGAGGTAGGCAGGTGCTGTTTTGTGGACACATTTGTAACAGAGGGTACTGATCTTATAGTTTACTCTCTGTGGCACAGGCAACCAGTGGAGAGATGGCAAGAGAGGGGTACTGTGCTCAGATTTTTTTCAGTTCTGAGGACTAGTCGAGCTGCAGAGTTTTGTATACGTTGAAGGGAGTGGATTGATGATGCTGGCAGACCAGCCAAAAGAGAATTGCAATAGTCCAGTAATGACATCATTGCTATACAGTGAAGATGAAAATAGCGTTTGTTCTAGACAGGATTTCATTCTGCATAATCTGCATTTGCTTGGTTTAATAGTGTGTTATGTGCTATCTACATCTTTGCTTATCATTCCATCAGCACATCAAAGCCTACTGTTAGCGGGGTAGCAAGGTTCGGTTTATTTTTTGAAAGATTATTTTAAAATGGGGGCACAGATGGAGGTAGCTGGAGTGGAAGAAGGGAGGTGGAGGAAGGTTGTATTCTGCATAAACAATACTCACAAGGCACGAAAACTGCATTTGCCAAGAAAACAGCGTTATAGATAAGTCGTCTCTTTTCCCCGACAGGACTGGAACAACTTCAGATGAAACCGTTGATTTTTTTTTTTCATTACCCCCCTCCCCCTTCATCACATGACGGCTATCTGACAAGCATGCAGTTCTTCTCCAAAGAGATAACTGGGCTACCTGCAAGGGAATGAGGGAGAGAGGTTGGAGAGCCGATGGAATTATTCTTTTTTAGGAAAGCTGTTGAAAGAATGCCTGTATTCTGCTGGCAGAGCGCGAAGGGATGTCGGCCTAGTGTGTGAATCAGTGTGAAGGACTGCAGACAAAGAGGCGGTGTGCTGGCTCCCTCCCTCTTCACACAGTGATCAGGCTGAGTTAGATTCCTGCTAATAAGAAGGCCTCTCTGTTGTTGACCGATTACTTTATCCATCAGCTGCTTGCCACCAGGGTCTTCTCTTTTTGCAGTAGGAAGTGTGAGTGAAGAGTTGCAGCTTGCTCTTTCATTGTGTGGAGGAGAGTGGTGTTGTGCTTTCTGATTGTGAATGAATACACGAATTTTTCTTATTTTTCAATTAGCAGAGAGTAATTTTGAAGTTATGTAACCTGCTCACTTTTGATTTAGGGCATTGGGTATTTCTGCTGGGGCTATTTCTTACATTAGTTGGAGTGATGTCATTGTTTCCATGGCAATATTCTTTTTTTTTCATTTTTCATTGTTCTTCCCTTAGCTGCTTTGAGAGTCATTTGGATGCCTTGTCCAAAGAACCGTTCACCACATTCCTCTCTGTCGGTTGTATGTCAAGCCTGGGTCTTTGCAGATGCTTTCCTTGTCCAGTGGCATATTCTTGTTCCACCATTTTATTCCTGGCTACCTTTCTGTCTCCCTTCTCCGGCATATCCCTCAGAATTGTTTAGAGGAAGGCCGTATAGTTGGTCTTCCGGAATCTTGGTACGTGATATCAATAGATCTGCAGTTGAACTAGTCTACTGTCTGATGGTTTGATGCTTTTGGTGGGTGATACACACAGTTTAGGGTCTTGCTGAATCGCATTTCCGTCTCATGTCCATGGTTTGAGTCCTTTTTCCAAAACTCATTGCCTGTGGCCACTTCCACAATTACAAGCTTAAGGGAAGATGGAATATACCAGTATATACAGGGGTCTGTTCGCGTGTTTCATACATCTTGTGCCTGTCCTTCCATACAGGTTTCAGTCTGGACAGTGTCATCGCTGTCTCTGCTGCCCTAGAGAGGACTAAGTTCTTGCTTGGATCGCTCATTGCTGGGGATAGATCCGAGGTAAGTGAACTGTGTGACAGTTCTTAGCGTCTGTCCATGAACGCTTGTATCAGTAATGGTGGAATAAGGGCTGGCCTTCAACTTGCTCTTGCTGTGCTGATCTCCACAGTTCCACTCTAGGAGTTACATGGACGAAATTTATGTACAGCGTTTCTAGAATCGAAAAAATCCGTGCTAATGATGAGAAATGCTTTCGGAACACTGGCCTGTACATGTTTATTATGATGTTATTGAAACATTTTTTCGTGATTCTGTTAATATGTAAATACTTTCTAAGTGGGGGAATTTAGAAAATAAGTCTTTCAGTTGCTGAGGGTTTGAGAGGGAGGAGGGTGAGAATGATAAGCGAAATGAAAGAATACGTTTAAGATGCATGTAAACAAATCTTAAGTAGCATAGTTTTTTGTTTTTGTTTCAAGGTTTGTTGGAAACCCAGTAAGAGTGCATAAGGAAAGGATAGTCAATGTTTCAAATAAGTAACAGCCAAACTATTTGTACTATCATATTTGCAAAAGTCAATTGATACTCCCGTCTTGAAAACAGGGGACGTTTCATAATTATTTAATTTGGATCCAAGAAGTGTTAAAAAAAAGAAATAAAACCCCATACAATTTGGCCCAATTGTGACAAGAATGTGGGTGTATAATATACGACTTATTACGATTTATTATGATCTCTCTGCTTGTCCAGTCAAAATCGGTAGTCCTCAATGCTGTAATATGACAACGTCACGTTTAGAATTCCCCTTAACCATACAAGTGATGAATGAGTTGTGCGTCTTCGTGGCAGAAGGCGTTTAGGGATACTCTTTATGGTGGATGTATATGTATCCCTGATAATTATAGAGGATTCTCGCTTACTTACTTAAGTATACCCAGTACTAATACCTGATCCAATCATCGCTGATTTTGTAGGTCCTTCTACGTCCACTCAGCTTCAGTGACCTGCTTGTAGGGGGGGCTGTCAGATTTTGTCTGTACTCAAGTGTCCAATCATCGCTCGTTTCGTTTCGTGACTGTCCAATCCAGTCAGTAACCTGACCAAAAAAACTTTAGCTTGATTGGTCTCTTCATTATCCAATCATTGGCTGACTCGTGTTAGTGCTTACCCCGGCCAATCAGCGTGAAGAGGCCCAGCAAAGGGGGGAAAGTTGTTTTGAGAGTGGAAGTGCATTAGAAGAGTGACTGATGCCGTCTGTGGAGAGTCTTCAGTCCAAACTGGTGGCGGAGCTGGAGGACAAACCCTGCTCTTGCTGTGGCAAGATTGACTACTGCTTTGCCTTGGTAAGGGCAGGGCAGTGTGGTGGTGTGTGTGTTGTGTTGTGTGTTCTGGGGTGGGGTTGTGTTGTGTGTCTCCTCTCACACCTTTTTCCCTCTGATGTGTCTGTGTTTTTCTGATTATATATATATTTCTCTCCTTGTTTTACGTCTGTGTTTATTTCTCTCTCTCTCTCTCTCCTCTCTCTCTCTCTCTCTCTAATCTACTCTTCTCTCTCTTCTCTCTCTCTCTCTACTCTCTCCTCTCTCTCTCTCTCTCTCTCTCTCTCTCCTCCCCCCCTCCCCCCCCCCCCTCCCCCCCCCCCCCCCTCTTTCTCTCTCCCCCCCCCCCCCCCCCAACTTTCTGTTAGGAATCATAGTTATAGAAACTCTTACCCCATCCCCAGTTTTGACGTTTTGTTTTTGAAAAAGGGTTGTTGGGTTTTATTAGGGTGGTTTTTGTTGTTGGTTTTTTTATGTGTGTGTGCTGCCTTTTGAGAGGAACATAATAATAGAGAAATAAACTCCAATTCCACACTTTTATATATACCCCCCCCCCCCCCCCCCCCCCCCCCCCCAATTCCACTTTCCATTTTCTCCTTCCACCTTTCTCCCACCTTAATAGGCACTTGTTCCTATTCTGTGTGCATATGAAGTCGCAAGTGCGCGCACAAATGCATAATTTACGTTCCTCACAAATTCGGCCATGTGAATGCAAGATCATGCGCACGCGTGCGCGCAACCAGACCTGTGCACACCCATATGTGCATGCACGCACATGCTATGCTCACCTAGGGGAAACAGATCCTTTTTCTCTCTGTGATGCCCTCACAGATGTCGTTGTGTGCTCACGACGTCTTGGAGAGTGCCGTCTTGAAACATACACATAATTATCTCCCTCTACTCTAGCTCTTGACTGGCTGAACGGTAAATTAATGAAGTAGAGGGTAAAGGTCGAGTAGAAGCGCCTTACCTTGCTGTAGTAGTAGTATATATGCGTGGATCTTGCCGGTTGAAGATCTATCTCTTCTATCGGCTCTTGGTGGGGGTTTTTTTCTCCTCCTCGTCTTTTCAACTTCCCTTAGCACTTGAGGGATTGAAACGTATCTGACAGGTGCGTAGTAGTTGTTGTTTTTTAACTTCCATTTTTCCCTTTATGCTCTCTCTGTCTCTCTCAGTTTCTGTCTCCCTCTCTCTCTCGCTCTCCTTCCCTCCCTCCCTCCCGCCTTCCCCATCCTCTCCTCTCTCTCTCTCCTCTCTCTCTCTCTCTCTCTCTCTCTTCTCTCTCTCTCCTCTCTCTCCGTTCCCTTCTCTACTCATCTCCTTCCATATCTTTCTTCTCTCTCCCCAGTAATCGACGGGAAGCTGCTTGACAAACCCCTAAAAAAGAAAAAAGTGGCGAGGGTGTGGTGGGAATGAACAGGACTGCAGGAGGAAATAGTGCGTTAAAGAATGCCCAATGTTAAAATAGTTCATTATTGTGTGTGTGTGTGTGGTGTGTGTGTGTGTGTTGTGTGTGTGGTGTGTGTGTGTGTGTGTGTGGTTCCTGTGTCAATGATACAGGAAGGTAACTCACGAAGCTGGTCAGGTAACCATGTTTCGAACTGGACATGTTAGATAATTATCAAATACCAACAAATCCACACACAAAAATGTACAGTCATCTTCCCATTTACTTTGGTTATAAATGCGAGAATCACGTACGTACGTGTGTGTGTGTGTGTGTGTGTGTGTGTGTGTGTGTTGTGTGTGTGTGTGTGTGTGTGTGAGTGGGTGTGTGTGTGTGTAAAATTATGCCTGCATGAATCTGTCCATCTATCGCACTATCTGCCCACCGTGTGTATTATCCCCACTCTCCACCCTTTGTTCCACCACTTTAGTCGTGTGGGTTTTTTCCTTCCCATTTCATGTTCCTCACTTCTCTTTCTCTCTCCTGGTAATCGAGGAAGTTTACAAACCAAATATTAATTTACCTGTCGAGTGTGGTGGGAATAATGCCAGTCTGGTCATTTCGTTTACCCTCCACTTCAACCTAT
>CM054158.1:26851462-26853962 GCA_028751875.1 Rapana venosa
CTCTCTCTCTCTCTCTCTCTCTTTCCTCTCTCTCTCCTCCTCTCTCTCTCTCTGTCCTCTCTCCTCTCTCTCCTCTTCTCCCTACTACTCGCCTTCTAATTGATAGAGATTATTTAAACAGACTGCATTAGTGTTGTCGGCCACTTCTCAACACGCTGTAAACATTCCTGAGCAGCTTCCATCACCGTGACTGTCACTTTCACCACCATACCTGTGACAACAACTCCATACACTGGCTGATTAACGCGAACAGCAGCCTGTCCCTCCCGTGCCTCCTGCCTGCCTCACATCACACACACACACACACAGACAACCTACACGCGCAAACGCAACACAGCCTTCCGTCGCCACTGCCTACTATGCAACACACACACACACACACAAAACACACACACACACACCAACTACACACACCACTACACACAGGCTTGCCCACACAAACACACACATCACACACACACACATCATCATCATACATATATTCTGAAAATTTCAATTTTTGACTGGCGTGCGCGCGCCCACTAATTCGAAGCGGTGAATTTGTAAAAGGATACTACCACACGATACTTGATGTGGGTGTTTGTCAAGTCAAGTCAAGTCAAAATTTTATTTCCAGATGGTACATTGAATAAGCAATGCATTTGCTTTTTTTCATCAAGCCATCTATCTAAGAACAAATTTCGTAATGATTATACTAAGACACTACATTATTGCATCGTTTACCATTAAATTAAACCAAGGAAAAAATCGATAAGGAAATACATGTCTTGGAAGGTTAGGTTGGGTTTTTTTGTTGTTTTTATGCAAATATTTGACTGATTAAGGTGACTTTGTAAATTCTACTTTCTGTAATTTTGCTTTGTATTGTGTACAGTTTTTCAGTGAAAAACATTGTTTGTCAGTGGAGTTCAGGGCTGTTCTTTACTGAGGAGTATTCGTCGCCACGAGTACAGTCCCAACGCAGATCACCCATCCGTTTGTTCCCCCCGCCCCCCTCTTCATACTGCTGTCCCCGGATTTTTTTGTTTTATTTTGTTTGTATGCATACATAGATGTTGACATGTAAGAATATTTTTTTCTTTTCATAATTTCAATCGTGAATCGATAATTTGGTTTACCGCCAGTTCGTTCAATTCTTCCATAGTGTATCGGCACAGCCAGAATGCGTTGCAAGCGGGAAGGGAGAGAAATCCAGACAGCTTCAAATAACATTGCGGGCAAGATAGCCTTCAGTTAGCTCCCTTGTTTTCTCTCTCTCTCGTGTGTGTGTGTGTGTGCGCTCTCTCTCTCTCTCTTCTCTCTCTCTCTCTCTCTCTCTCTCTCTCTCTCTCTCTCTCTCTCTCTCTCTCTCTTTCTCATGTCCATGATATACTGTGTTTTTTCTTCTGGAAATCATGGCCCTGACAGAAATGTGCGAACATCACAGTGAGTAAAGGTGATTTTGTGGTGGAATAAAGAGACCCACCCCTCTCTTGTCACTCCACCTAAAATGAGTCACCCAATCTGAGATAAAAGATCTGGAACCCAGCTTCCTGAAAGGAAGGAAATAGTTCACTTATCAGGCAGGCATTGTTTCTGAAGGCTTTTAGTTTTTACTTCATGGTTTTAGGGCTCCCCATCTTGTGTGTGTTGCTGTTGTTGTTGTTGTTGTGCTTGGATTTTACGTCTGTTCACTCAATACACTGTGTGTGTGTGTGTGTGTGTTTTCAGCCATTTTCACAATGTATGGTTTTAACAAAAAGCACACACACACACACAAAAATGATTGGGCGTAACAATTATACAGTGAGTATAAATTGTGTGCATGTTTATATTTCCGGGTCTCCTATTTGTTGGACGTGTGCGGGCGCGCGCGCGCACGCACGCACACGCACACACACACACACACACACACACACACACAGGTGCGCAACTCAAGCCCATATGCGTAAGTTCTAGTAGTGTGGAACAAAACGGAAACAAAGGGAAAGAGAAGACCCCCCCAAAAAAGTATGTTTAAAAAAAAGAGTAAAAAGAAAGGCGAAAAGCGTAGGCCTGTAGGGGGGACATAATTTGCAGAAAGTGTTTAGAAGCGAGGGGAGGAGAGCGAAGACAAGAAACCACGCACACACACCACACACATTAAAACATACAACCCACACAAACACACACACACACACACACACATACTCACATACTCACATATCCTCACACATATACACACACACACACACACATACTCATACATACTACACAACTACACACACCTACACACAACACACACACACACACACAGTACACACACCAAACTACACACACACACACGTACACACACACACACACTACACACACACACTACACACACACATACACACACACACACGTACTAACACAACACACCACACACAACCACACACACACACACAACGTACACACACAACACACACAACACTCACTACACACACCACACACATACACACACTCACACACACACACACACACACCACACACACACACACAC
>CM054158.1:26863962-26866462 GCA_028751875.1 Rapana venosa
TTTTTTTTTTTTTTGGGGGGGGGGGGGGCGCGGATGCATACATTTACTAGTATGCAACACACACTGTCATGTTACACTAATTATAGATTTATTCAGAGTATGAGTAATACTGCTGGTTTACAATGGTATCAATTTGGTACCATTTATGGCGAAAAAGACAGGGTTTTTTTCTCTCTCACCTTTTAAAAAAAAGGCATTTTTGTTCCAAACCCATGTTAAGCCAGACATCTTGGGGGACCTCCCCCCCCCCCCCCCCCCACCCACACACACACACACACACACAGCAGGCACATCCTAGGATATCTAACTTATGCAATCTGGCTCACTTTAGGGGGGTGTTACTGACTATGAACTGGTATTACATAAGTCAAGATATGGTAAGTGTGGTGAAGCTAAACCTTCTGGTTACAGTGAACAGTAGTTTTTTTCCTGAGTAATGTTATGTTAATTGATGCAGAATCATATTCATAGCCCTACTACCATTTATGTTTCTTCTATTCTGCTGTCTTTCCGTACTGTTTCAAGACTGTCGTTTTTACATACTGCTCCTACACTGCTGGTTTTACATACTGCTCCTACACTGCTGTGTTTACATGCTGCTTCTGCACTGCTGGTTTTACATACTCCTCATACACTGCTGTTCTTGCATACTGCTCCTATACTGCTGTTTTTACATACTGCCCCTACACTGCTGTTCTTACACACTGTCCCTACACTGCTGTTTTTTACATACTGCCCCTACACTGCTGTTTTACATACTGCTCCTATACTGCTGTTTTACATACTGCTCCTACACTGCTGTTTTTTACATACTGCCCCTACACTGCTGTTTTACATACTGCTCCTATACTGCTGTTTTACATACTGCTCCTACACTGCTGGTTTTTTAACATACTGCTCATACACTGCTGTTTTTTAACATACTGCTCCTACACTGCTGTTTTACATACAGCTCCTACACTGCTGTTTTTACATACTGCTCATACACTGCTGTTTTTTAACATACCGCTCCTACACTGCTGTCTTTACATACTGCTCCTACACTGCTGTTTTTACATACTGCTCATACACTGCTGTTTTTTAACATACCGCCCCTACACTGCTGTCTTTACATACTGCTCCTACACTGCTGTCTTTACATACTGCTCCTACACTGCTGTTTTACATACTGCTCCTACACTGCTGTTTTACATACTGCTCCTACACTGCTGTTTTTACATACTGCTCCTACACTGCTGTTTTTACATACTGCTGCTCCTACACTTCTGTTTTTACATACTGCTCCTACACTTCTGTTTTTACATACTGCTCCTACTCTGCTATTTTTTCTCCTGTGTACTACTGCAACCCCTACTACTACCATTACTACTACTACCACCACAACTACATATTGCAACTACAACTACACCACCACAACTACTTACTACTACAGCAACTACTACTACCACCACAACTACTACCACTACTACTACTACCACCACCACAACTACTTACTACTACCGCAACTACTACTACCACCCCCACCACTACCACTTCTACTACTACCACTACCACTTCTACTACTACTACCACTACTACTACTACTACTACTACTACTACTACTACTAGTAGTACTACCACCACTACTACTACTACTTCTACCACTACTACCACTACTACTACAACCACTACTACTACTACTACTTTTCTACTACTACTACCACTACTTATACTACTACTTTTCTACTACTACTACCACTACTTATACTACCACTTCTACTACTACTACTACTACTACTACTACTACCACTACCACTTCTACTACTACTACTACTACTACTACTACTACTACTACTACCACTACTACTACTTCTACTACTACTACTACTACTACCACTACTACTACTACTACTACTTTACTACTTAACAACTTTTAATACTCCGGCCCTTTGCTTCTGTTGCTGCACTTATGCTACTTAGTCAGTACCAATACTGGAGGCAATTTGCTCTATGTATATATAGCTGAAGGAGGAGGAGGGGGATGCTGATGAAGAGAGGTAGGTTTGGTGATAGGTTGACTGCAGGAAGTGGGGATCTGGCAGCAGATAAAAGCCACCAGCACTGGGGTACATTGATACAGATGTGATGTAGCGCCAGTAAACCTCACCTGGCTGGCTTGCCTCTGATGATAACCTGGAAAGGTCTTACTCTTATCAGTGCCCCCCCCCCCCCCCCCCCTCCCCCCCCCCTTTGCTACTCTGTGATGTTATGGTCCTCACCTGGGATACAGGTTGTAGGGAGGGATGTAGAAATAAGACGCAGGTGGTTTTGAGCCTATATTTGGGGCAGACTCGTTGTGTTTTATGGTGGGTCTGGTTTATTCATTCACTCTGTGTCACTCATACATACATACATATACATGTGCAGATGCATGGAGAATGTGCAAAGTTGATGATCTGAAGTCTGTAGCTAGTACCAATAGACTGCGCTGGTTTGGGCACGTTCAACAGAAAGCAGACCA
>CM054158.1:26871462-26916462 GCA_028751875.1 Rapana venosa
CAGGCTGGAGTCTCTCCGGGTTTGGCTGCAGCGCGTCATAGGTTTCCTTGAAGGATCCCCAGATCTCCCAAAGACTGAGTTGGCACGAGTATTGCTGTTTATGGTTTCTGTAACAGGAGATTTTTTACGGAGCAGGGTTGTTAGCCCTGTGTCCAACCCCCTTTACCTAGGGGGAAAGGTGCCTCCTTAGTCGCCTCTTACGACATGCCTGGATGGCGGGCAGGGTTCCTATTCTTGCAATGCTCGCTTTGCAAGCATACCCCGGGAGACCCACGGGGGAGTGTGTGTAGTGGTGTGCATAAATTTACATGTTTGTCAGGAGTCCAGTCCAGTCAAGTCAAATTTTTATTTCCAGATGGTACATTGAATAAGCAATGCATTTGCTTTTTTTTTTTCATCAAGCCGTCTATCTTAAGAACAAAAATTTCTTAATGATTATACTGAAATACTACATTATTACAACCTTTACCAATAAATTAAACCAGTAAAAGGAGGAAAATCGATAAAAAAAAATAATACATTGGAAAATACAAATTACACATGAGGGGAAGTGTTTGTGTGTGTGTGTGCATGTTTGTGAGTGTCTGTTTGTGAGTGCGTGTATGTGTATACATGTATGTATGTGTGTCTCATCTCATCTGATCTGTTCCCATAACCCCCTCTGGGATCGTAGGGGCACGATGATGATGAACGTTGCACCAGTTGGCTCCATTTGTATGAATGTGTGTGGAGAGGAAAAATGTCTGTGCGCGTGTGTAGTTGGTAAAAGGTAAACATTGTTAGTACTTCACCTACCCTGTTCTCCCTACCCCCTCCCCTTCTTTACTTGCAAGATTTCTCCATCCCCTTTCTTCATCATTATGGAGGCACCGTGGTCGAGTGGTTTAGGCAGTCAACTCGTGATCCAGAGGTCGCGGGTTTGATCCCCGCTCGGCTCGGTGTTGTGTCCTTGGGAAAGACACTTTACTCCTATTTTCCTCACTCCACCCAGGTGTACAAGTGGGTACCAGCTCTGCTGGGGAAGTATCTGGCGACAGACTAGCATCCTGTCACAGGGGTGGTGAAAAACCATCAGTTCGCTTAACGCCACAGAAACCGGGATAAGCTCCGGCTCTATGGGCCTTCTGGCTCAAAAGAACATACTTTCTTCATCATTGCTCCTTCATTAGAGACCAAAGACCGTGTTGGCACAAGCCTTAGACCTGCCCATCGCACTTTCTCCATTTTTGTTACTAACTTATCATGGGTTTTTTTGTTTTCCATTTCTTAGATCTGATAGGCTGTGACTATGTGTATACATACATACACCTCAGTGCACATGTACTAGGAAAGAGGGGTTCTCTCCCTTAACTCAGGGATGGTGTTAAGCATTATTTTGATGAAAATCCATTTAAGGTTTTTGTGAGGGAGGAAATAACAGGACCATTTTCTAAGGGTTTTGTTTTCGCTCCTCGGCTAGAGCTCCGAGGTTTACCAGTGGTGAGATTTTGCATATGAAACAGCTTTTACCCACCTTTGAGGTAGCCGCATTCCATCTTAGGGGATGGTGTCTAAACATGATACCTGTGTACGCATGCATTTTCATTAAGTTTTTCATCCATTTCTACCTGCACAAAATAGCCTTCTTCTCCAAAAGGTGAACGGGTTTTTAAAAACTTGTTCGCAAGATGATCTGCATGTGTTTGCACACAGGGCCTCATATGAAGAAGGACTTTGACCTTCATTTTGAACATGTCACTTTTTTTTATTTCTAATTCTGAATTTTGTAAAGAGGCTGAAATGAAAACACACAGAACTTTCCTCACACTGCATTTTGTGAGTGAATATCTCCATTCTTGTTTTGTTTCTTCTTCTTTATTGTCAAACGCTCAAGACAGCAACTGTTGTTGGCTGTTATATGAGTGAAAATGCATCACGCTGCCGTTAAGCACCTGACAAGTCAGGCCCAGCACATCCAACCTTAAGCATAAGCAAGACTTGTTATCTTTTAAGTCCTTCTGGGGGAAAAAGGCAGGAGAAATGGACCAAGAAGGAAGAAAATAGACTAGAAGGAGTTGACAGGGAGAAAAGGAACAAGGCAGAAACAAAGAGAGGGATAGAAAAAAGGGAATTCCTAGTACAGAATTTCCAGAAGGTGGGGGATGCTATTTATACTGAAAGCCCCCCGGAATCCCCACAGGGAGGGAGGGGGGAGCTGATTTGTTGTAATTCATGGAAAAGAATGATAAAAGAGATAACTGTCGTTGTTGTCGTTGCTGTGTCGCAGTTAACGTGGTGTGTGAGCCGCGGGGCGTGTCACCCCTGGAGGCATACGAAAAGTGGCGCAACGAGGCGGAGAGCAAAGCCTGCTGCGACTTTGGTCTGCAGGTGGCCCTCACCTGGTGGAGCGACCAGGTGTACAAGGACATGGAGATACTCACACAGGAGAAAGGTAAGTGATCTCGCCTCTGTCTGCTAGCTAGGTTGGGGGTTTGTTGTCCCCTTTCATTACAAATCTGTGTAGACAGATACTGGTTATGTCCTATGCCTGTATGTTAACATGACTGTGATAGAAGGAGCACTAGGACTAAAAGTTATGCTTCTCATTTTTTTATAGACTGGTTATGTCTTGTTCTTAAATAATTTTTTTCTTTCTTTCTTTCTGTGTTCATTTCTTGGCTAGAACTCTGAAGTTCACCAGGTGGCGAGATTTTGCGTATGCGGACCATACTCTGCATTAAGGTAGCCGCATTCTGACTTCAGGGATGATGTCTAAACATGACACCTGTGTGCATGCGTTTTTAAAATCTTTGTCTTCCGTTCCATCTGACAACGAAATGACATACTCTTCTAAAAGATGGAATGGGGTTTTAACATGTGCGGAAGACGTTCTGTATGCGTTCACACGCGGAACCTGGGCCGTCACATCATGAGCTCAGCACTCTAACCACGAGGTGTGAATGCCTTCAAGATGTTCATAACTATTGTTATCTGTTCTGTTGTTATATAACAGGAGTGAATGCCTTCAAGACATTCATAACTATTGTTAACAGGAGTGAATGCCTTCAAGATGTTCATCAACTGTTATATAACAGGTGTGAATGTCTTCAAGATGTTCATCAACTGTTGTTATATAACAGGAATGAACGCCTTCAAGATGTTCATCAACTGTTGTTCTATAACAGGTGTGAATGCCTTCAAAATGTTCATCAACTGTTGTTATATAACAGGTGTGAATGCCTTCAAGATGTTCATCAACTGTTGTTCTATAACAGGGGTGAATGCCTTCAAGATGTTCATGGACTATTGTTATCACTACTGTTGTTCTATAACAGGTGTGAATGCCTTCAAGATGTTCATGAACTACAAAGACTACTTCATGCTGGACGACTCTGAGCTGTACGCTGCCTTCAGTCGCTGCAAGGACCTGGGTGCCCTCCCTTTGGTTCGCGCTGAGAATGGAGAAATTATTGCCCTGGTCAGTTTCTTGCCTACAACTTTTTTTCCTCCTTCTTCTTCTTTCTTTTCTCGTCTCTTTTTCATTAGGTGTCCCTCTCTTTCTTTTCTTTCTTTCTCTCTTTTTTGGTTGGTGGTGGGGGTGGGGTTGATTGTTGGTTTTTTTGTTCTTTGTTTTCTTTTCAGTGCCTCTCTCTTTCTCTTTTTGTTTTAAAGCAGGATGGTGTTCTTGTAACATAGATGTTTTTCTTTCTCCCTATTTCCAAGGTGATATTCTTTTGACATTTCCATAAATTGTTATTGGTTTTATGACAGAATGTACAGGTGTGGTGACAGAATAACACCTGCATAATTATATATTTATTTTGTAAATCTGGAACTTAAAACTGGATGTTATTTCTCAAAGTACTACCTCCATGTTATCTGAAGAAACAACTGAATGACTTTGGATCATATGATACTTTCTGAAGGAAAATAGATAGAAGTACAGAATTCAGTAGTTACGAACATCATTGTGGATTGTATGATACTCTCTGAAGGAAAATAGATAGAAGTACAGAATTCAATAATCCACAAAGGAAGCGGAAAGTTGGTCGACCAAAGCAGACCTGGCGCAGAAGTATTGACGAAGAAACGAAGGCAGCCAGAATGACATGGGCCGAGCTGAAGAGGATCTCCCAAAACCGAGTTTGTTGGAGGGGTGTTGTTGCAGCCCTATGTTCCCCAAGGAACCAAGAGGCATAAGTCAAGTCAAGTCACAGAATTCAGTAGTTACGAACATGATTGTGGATTGTATGATACTTTCTGAAAGAAAATAGATAGAAGTACAAAATTCAGTAGTTACGAACATGATTGTGGATTGTATGATACTTTCTGAAAGAAAATAGATAGAAGTATAGAATTCAGTAGTTACAAACATGATTGTGGATTGTATGATACTTCCTGAAGGAAAATAGATAGAAGTACAGAATTCAGTAGTTACAAACATCATTGTGGATTGTATACTTTCTGAAGGAAAGTAGATAGAAGTACAAAATTCAGTAGTTACGAACATGATTGTGGATTGTCTGATACTTTATGAAGGAAAATAGATAGAAGTACAGTATTCCGTAGTTACGAACTTGATTGTGAATTGTATGATACTTTCTGAAGGAAAACAGATAGAAGTACAGAATTCAGTAGTTACGAACATGGTTGATGTGCTGTTTGACAGAAAGCAGAGGAACTGGTGTCCATGGGAATGACTGGCCCTGAAGGCAATGAGCTCTGCCGGCCAGAAGAGGTTGGTGTCATTTTTGTCCGTCACTCTTTGCTTTTTCTTCACAGTATACCCCATCCTATCAGACTTTGTGCAGACTTGTCAGTACTGAGATCAGAGTCATTTGGTCCAGAACTTTTTTGCTTTTTCTTCACGGTATATCCCATCCTATTAGACTATGTCAGTACTGAGATCCTCTTGATGTACACATGCTGACAAATCAAACTTGGCATGGAAGATAATTACATTGTCTTATTTATTTATTTATTCTTTTATAGTGAGGATAATGGAATAAGCACTCATGTGCTTTTTTACATCCAGTCCCCGTGTGTATGCGGTTTTGTAAATTTTGTCATCCGTTCCCACCGGCACACAATGGCCTACTCTTATGAAAAGTGGAACAGGATTTAACGTGTGCGCAAGATGTTCCGCGTGCATTCGCACACGGGGCCTCGGTTTATAGTCTCATCCGAAAGGACTTTGACATGCAGTTCGATTTTTTGTGTGTGGTCAGACTGGGAAGAAAGGGCGAGGCTGGGAATGGAACCCAGAACCTCACGGTTTACATGTTGGCAGGCAAACGAACGTCTTAACCATCCTGCCACCTTCCCTTCTACAAGGGAAAAATAAGTAAGGTTTGAACCCTTGGTGGTGTGCGGGTGTTGCGTTGCAGGTGGAGGCAGAGGCGACTCAGCGCGCCATCACCATTGCTGACCAGGCGGGAGCCCCCATCCTGATCGCCCCTGTCATGAGCAAGTCCTCCGCTGATATCATCTCTGCTGCCAGGAGGAGTGGTACGTCATTGTTCTGATAGAAGATACGAAAGCAGTGTCAGTTGTGTGTGAGAGAGAGAGAGTGTGTGTTGTGGTGTGTGTTGTGGTGTGTGTGTGTTTGTGTTCTTCTTTAATTTAACGTCTTTTCACATTACGTGATATTAGACAAGTTGTGTGTGTGTGTTTGTGTGAGTGTGTGTGCACGTGTGTGTATGTGAGTGGGTGTGTATATGTGTTTGTGTGTATATGAGAGAGAAAACATACATGGGTGTAGATGTGTGTACATATTTGTGTATAGAGTGTGAGTGTGCGGGCGCATGTGTTTGTGTTGTGTGTGTGTGTGTATGCCTGTGTGTGATTGTGTGTGTGTTTATGCAAGTGTATGTGTGTATTTGGGTGTATATGAATGTGTGAGGTGTGTGTGTGTGTGCATAGGAACTGTATACTCTACATCAGCTAGGAATCTGTAGGCCTACATAGATGTGATGTTTAAAAAAAAAAAAAAAGATTTATATTATGTTAAGAAATCAAACGGAATCAAATTTAACTTGAAACAGGAACAACAATCAAATTTAACTTGAAACAGGAACAACAAATATCTGTTATAAAAACCGACCGACTGGGCTCTTACTCAAGCCTTTCACTAATTCTAGCATTTTAAGAATGTTTGTGTGTGTTTGTGCATGTGTGTCAAGTCGAGAGAAGTGGTAGGTCATTATACTGATAGATGTGTCTGTGTAAATGAAAATAGGAAAGTTGTGTTTGTGAGAGAGAGCTAAAGTGTGTGTGTGTGTTTGTATATGTGTGTGTACAAGTGTGTGTGTTTGTGTGCGTGCATGCATGTATATAAGCCTTTTTGAACTTCTTTCATGACAGACCTGAAGGAAAAACATCTACTACACCACCACCCCTCAACAACAAAACAACCATTATTTAAAATACAAACCTATGTAATATATAAACCTTTTAAAAACTTCACCCCTTGGGCTCTGTCTACACTGTGTGAATGTTGGCATATCAACATACTATTTTGCCTTCCGCGTGAATAATAGAAAGCAGTTTTAGCATTTCGTTTGAAGTTAGCAGCAGCAGCATATTGAAATATGTGCATTCTTCTGAGTGGCCCCCCCACCCCCCAAAAAAACCCCAACCATCTGTATATTGTCTCAAAATACTGTTGCTTTTAGCAGGATGATGCACAATAATTTTCTTTTTTATTTGTTTGTGTGTAGAGGTGTTTGTTCTTCATGTGTGAGAGGGGGGCGGGGGGGGTTGAAAGTTTGGTTTTTTTGTAGAAGTGTGTTTCACCATTTTTTTTTTGTTTCAACTTTGTTTGCAATGTCTACAAGTATTTCCAAACTCTCTTTGTGAAGGATTATGCTATTCATTAGTTGGTGGGTGTTTTTTTTATCCTTTGGATGTTTTTTTTCTTTCAGTTAGTGACTCATTCTTCATTCATCAATTCATCTATGATCTATTTATCGATATATGCTTTCTTTCTTGGTTCAACGTTGTATCCCAGTAATTCCGACATTTAATGCCGTTGTGTCTCAATGATGCTGACACTCGTGCTGTTGTGTCCTAATTCTTCTGACGCTTGTTTCATCGTGTCCCAATATTTCTGTGATTTGTGCTGTTGTGTCCCAGTAATTGTGACATTGTGTCCCCAAAATTCTGACACTTGTGCTTTTGTGTCCCCCAAATCCTTACACTTGTGCCATCGTGTCCAAAAAATTCTGACATTTGTTCCGTTGTGTCCTGATAATTCTGACATTTGTGCCGTTGTGTCCCGATAATTCTGACATTTGTGCCGTTGTGTCCCGATAATTCTGACATTTGTGCCGTTGTGTCCCGATAATCCTGACATTTGTGCCATCATGTAAAAAAGAAAATTCTAACTCTTGTGCCATTGTGTCCTGATAATTCTGACATTTGTGCCGTTGTGTTGCCAAAATGCTGACTCTGCTGTCTCTGTGTGTGTGTGCCGCGGCACCAGGCAAGGTGGTGTTTGGAGAGCCCATCGCTGCCAGCCTGGGCACAGACGGCACTCACCAGTGGAACAAGTGCTGGCGCCACGCTGCCGGTCACGTGATGAGTCCCCCCCTCCGCCCCGACCCCTCCACCCCCGAATACCTCATGGATTTCCTGGCCAAGTGAGTGGGCGTTTACGAGGAGAGTATTTTTTTTTTTTAATTGAATCACACACACACAGTCATTTAGTAGGGTTGGGTGAATCCCAACAAGTGATTTGACTATCTCTTGACAAATGAAGTGGATGTTTTGATTCTGAAGTGACTGGTTTGTACATTGTCGTTTGAATAACTGACACAGGAGGCCACTTATTGGGGTAGGGTAAATCTTTATGAATGGCTGAACTGTGTCTCATTAATTTTCATTTTGAGGATAATGGAATAAACACACGTGTGCTTTTTTACATCCAGTCCCTGTGTGTATGCAGTTTTGTCAATTTTGTCATCTATTCGCACCGGCACACAATCTTGTCTTGTCAAATGAAGCCAATGTTTTGAGTATAGTCAAATGAAGCTAAATGTTTAGAATATAGCTTGTAAAGGAGCAACAGATGATGTGACTGGTCTTCTACAGTGAGTCAGTATGTACAGTGTTTGCTTATTACTCGGTAAACGTTATATTTTAGGATATTTGAGATCTTATGCTTTAGGCTGCATCAAGGGGGGAAAAAGTTTGCACAGCAGTTGCAGACTGTAAATGTCACTTACACTTTTCATGCATATATAAATATACGACCGCTTTCACACACACACATCAGTCCTTTTATCCCTTTGCCTCTACCCCTCAAACACACACACACAAATGTGCACATGCATACACACACTATACTACACTACGCTACACACAAACACACCACACACACACACACACACACACACACACCACACACACACACACACACACACCACAAGTCCTTCAGATGAGACTATAAACCGAGGTCCCGTGTGCAAACGCACACAGAACATCTTGCGCACACGTTAAATCCTGTTCCGCTTTTCGAAAGAGTAGGCCATTGTGTGCCAGTGGGAACAGATGACAGAATTTACAAAAACCGCCAACACACGGGGATTGGATGTAAAAAAGCACATAAGTGCTTATTCCATTATCCTCGATATAAAAGAATAAATAAATAAACACACACATCTCTCTCTTTCTTTCTCTCTCTCTCTCTCTCTCTTCTCTCCTCTCTTCTCTCTCTCTCTCTCTCTCAGTATACTGCATTCAGTATCACCGCGCTTCACTCATTCTCACGCATTACGCTATATTGTATCCTTCCTTTCCAAACCTGTTTTGATCGACACGTTAACACTATTATGCTTCGTTATCCCCCCTGCCTGTCACCAGCAATGACCTCCAGCTGACGGGGTCGGACAACAACACGCACAATGCTGACCAGAAGGCGCTGGGCAAAGACGACTTCCGTCTGATCCCTCACGGGGTCAACGGCGTGGAGGACCGCATGTCCATCCTGTGGGAGAAGGGCGTGGTCAGTACCGTGGTCAAAGTCAAACTTTTATTTTCAGATGGTACGGGATAGCTCAGTGGTCGGAGCACTCGCTTTCCCCCAGCCAAGTTAAGCAACGTCGAGCGTGGTTACCAGTTGGATAGGTGACCGTTTGCGCGCCTTGGCTTCAGTACAGTTCACCCAGTTCACCCAGCTGTAAATGGGTACCTGCCCTCTTTAGGGTCAGGGAAGGTAAAGCAGCGAGGGAGAGGAGATGGGCGCCGCCCTCAATATGCTGGCCCTAGAGAAGTGAGGTCTCTGACGCCTCGCTCCCCTACAACCTTATAGGTTATGGGACTCCTTTACCTTTTACCTTTTTTTTTTAATTGAATAAGCAGTGCATTTGCTTTTTTTTTTCATCAGACCATCTATCTAAAGGAAGAAAAAAAAGAGAGAGAGAGAGAAAAAAGATTATATATATGTGCAGACATAGAATAAATAAACCTAATCAATGATAAACCGTACAAAATCGAACAAGAAAAGACAATAACGTATGCATATATAGAATTAAGAACAAAACGAAAAGTCCTAAACAGTATTAAACCATACAACTCAAATAATTCAAAAATCTTGAAGATATATACATCATAATACAAACAAACAAGCAACAAAGAAAAACCAAAACAAACAAGACAAAACAAAATTTTAAATAAAGACACACCAATTACTTCCCCCTTCCCTCACACACACATACACACAAAAACCTTCAACCATACAAACAACTGCAATAAAATAAACAAAAAAAAGATAAACCAAGAAGAACAAACATAAACATATATACACAACAACAACAGTGACAATAACTAACATAAGACAAAAATAACAGCCAAAACAAATGAAGAACATGGTCAATGTGTCTGTCTCTGTCATAGGGCAGAGCCTTAGGGAAAAATAAAACCAAACCTGCTTGTCTTTTTCTTTATCTTTGAAAATGGCATAATGGTTATGTGTATGTTATATGGCATGGCTGTTATGTGTACATAAAAAAAAAAAGAATCCGCTGAATTGTTGGCATTTAAGTGACACAATAAAAATGTATGAAAAGTCAGCTTTTGGATTACTGTCATAGTAGTTCAGGTGTGTGAAAAGTGTGCAGCTTGTGGGGGGAGGGGGGGTGTCTCTGTCTTTTTTTTTTAAAGTTGAGGGCTATTTACTGTTCTTTCAATTGACAACGGTTTCCTTAATCATATTTCAATATTTCTGTGATAACTCTCTTCACCTTCTTCTTTGATCTTTGACAATGTTCTTCATCGGCAAACTTTTCACATATTATGTGACTGTTTTTAACTCTCCAAAAGGTAGCTACATTCCATCTTCAGTGTATAAATTTGTGTGGTGATTATTTCCCTTTGGTTAGCAGTCAGTACAGATCTGTTGTACAATCAGAAATGATGGCTTTGATCTCTCTGTGTGTGATCAGTGCTCTGGAAAAATGGACCCCTGTCGGTTTGTGGCTGCTACCAGTACCAATGCTGCAAAAATCTACAATCTCTATCCCAAAAAGGTCAGTTTGTCCTCTGTGTGTGTGTGTGAAACTATGGAGTTTATTATTATATTAACTTGTATGCTTCTGTCTCCCCTACTCCCCGTATGCATGCATGCACCCATGTATACATGGGTGCATGCGTGCGTGCATGCATGTGCACACACACAGCCCCTCTGAAATGTTTTTCAGACTACAAAATATGTTCTTCCTGACTAGCTCCAGGGTGCTTTTCACCTCACCACTGCATTAGCATAATTTATATATTCATAAACCCCATATCCATGATGCTGTCAAAGGATGAAATGCATGGTAGTTTATATGGTACAGTAATGTAAATATTGCATGCATGGCCCAAATTTAACACACGAAGAAAAGGAATTCACAGTTAATTAAAGAGTGAAATGATTGACCAGACACAATGTTTGATTGTTGTCAGGGGAAGAAACGTGATAATCTTGCCATCTTTAGCAGAAAAGAAAGTTTATGCATAAGACATATTCTTTTTTCCTGTCACAAATATTTAAAACCACAACTAGGGTATATAAAGGATGAAATGTGCTATGTATGCGACGCAAATGTGATTTGCTTTTCTAACTGCAACGGTCAAGAAAGTAATGCTGTGACATAATCACAGATTTCTCGCACTGACAGGGTAAAATCACAATTGTTGCTTTCATTCTATCATAATCTTTGACATTTAAAATGTAGCTGTCAGTGGGAACAGATGACAGAATTCACAAATCCGCATACACACAGGGACTGGATGTAAAAAAGCACAAAAGTGCTTATTCCATTATCTTCGATATAAAAGAATAAATAAATAAATAAATATTAAGAAAATAAGATTTGACCTGAACCAGCAGAAGTACAGCTGACGTCACATATCTTGACAAGCAGCGCCAGCACAGCCTCTCTTTCTGTCACTGAGATAAGCCACACCTACTCTCGCCTCCCAGACCCAATCCTGGCATCACAATCAATGGCTTTAAAGATGGCAGAGCACTGAAACCCGTCCCTCCTGTGGGCAGGGTCGCATCGCCATTGGATCAGACGCCGACGTGTTGATCTGGGATCCCAAGCAGAAGCGGAAGATCTCGGCACAGACGCATCACCAGGCCGTGGACTTCAACATCTTTGAGGGCATGGAGTGTCGGGGCGTGCCTGTCTACGTCCTGACTAACGGACATGTGGTTGTGGATGAGGGACTGGTAAGTGACCAACGGTCAGGCTGCTGGGTTCTGTTGGTTTTCTCTTCCTCAGCTAAAGCTGTGAGGTTCACCCACGGTGAGATTTTGTGTAGACAGCCATTTTTTTTACCCACCACTAAGATAGCTGTGTTTTGATTTTCGGGAAAGTATGTGTTGGAGTATGGAATAGGGAAGGAGATAGATTGTCAAGTTTTCACTATTAAAGGAAAAAAAAACCAACCCAACCAACAAATGTATAGATTTGTGAGATAATGTGGAAGGTAGGGTAAGCAATGATGAGAGAGTGGTGGTTTATCTGTTTGGTTTACTGTCAGTGTTGCTTCCAAGTTTCATAAGAAAAGTGCTGTATTATATATATGTGTAATTTTAATTTGCTTGTTAAAGTTTAATGCTCACTTTTTGCAGTTGCACTATTTATAACAAATTAAATCTTTTCTAATGCAATCAGAGAAACTTACAACCCCCCCAAAAAGACAGAAACCTTTCGCATAATATATATACCTTTATGTGTTGTTGTTGATTGTGTTTCAGTATTTGGTAGGTGCTTTATTTCTAAGATACATGGTTTGTCTTTGACAGTTGAAAATGATTCTTATGTGTAATATATGCATTTGATGTTTATTCTCTTACTGTGTCGTGTGCTTTTTGACAATTGACGATGACTGTTTTTATGTAGTTGATGTGTTTATCTCTTATTGTGTTGTAAGCCTTTTGACACTTGAACATGACTGTGTTGATGTTGCTGATGTGTTAACATCTGACCGTGTTGTGTGTGTTTGACATTTGAAGGTGACCCAGTTGACTGTGTTGATGTTGCTGATGTGTTAACATCTGACTGTGTTGTCTGTGTTTGACAGTTGAAGGTGACCCAGTTGACTGTTTTGATGTTGCTGATGTGTTAACATCTGACTGTGTTGTCTGTGTTTGACAGCTGAAGGTGACCCAGTTGACTGTTGATGTTGCTGATGTGTTAACATCTGACTGTTGTGTGTGTTTGACAGCTGAAGGTGACCCAGTTGACTTGATGTTGCTGATTTTGTTAAAATCTGACCCGTGTTGTCTGTGTTTGACAGCTGAAGGTGACCCAAGTTGAACTGTTTTGATGTTGCTGATGTTTTAAACCCATTGACTGTGTTGTGTGTGTTTGACAAGCTGAAGGTGACCAGTTGACTGTTTTTGATGTTGCTGATGTGTTAACATCTGACTGTTTTGTGTGGTTTGACAGCTGAAGGTGACCCAGTTTTACTGTTTGATGTTGCTGAAATTTAACATCTGACTGTGTTGTCTGTGTTTGACAGCTGAAGGTGACCCAGTTGACTGTTTTGATGTTGCTGATGTGTTAACATCTGACTGTGTTGTCTGTGTTTGACAGCTGAAGGTGACCCAGTTGACTGTTGATGTTGCAATGTTTAACCCTCTGACTGTGTTGTCTGTGTTTGACAGTTGAAGGTGACCCATTGACTGTTTTGATGTTGGCTGATTTTTAACACTGACTGGTTTCTGTGTTTGACAGCTGAAGGTGACCCAGTTGACTGTTGATGTTGCTGATGTGTTAACATCTGACTGTTTGTGTGTGTTTGACAGCTGAAGGTGACCCAGTTGACTGTTGATGTTGCTGATGTGTTAACATCTGACTGTGTTGTCTGTGTTTGACAGCTGAAGGTGACCCAGTTGACTGTTGATGTTGCTGATGTGTTAACAGCTGACTGTGTTGTCTGTGTTTGACAGCTGAAGGTGACCCAGTTGACTGTTGATGTTTTCTGATGTGTTTTAAAAATCTGACTGTTGTGTGTGTTTGACAGCTGAAGGTGACCCAGTTGACTGTTTTGATGTTGCTGATGTGTTAACATCTGACTGTTGTGTGTGTTTGACAGCTGAAGGTGACCCAGTTGACTGTTTTGATGTTGCTGATGTGTTTACATCTGACTGTGTTGTCTGTGTTTGACAGCTGAAGGTGACCCAGTTGACTGTTGATGTTGCTGATGTGTTAACATCTGACTGTGTTGTCTGTGTTTGACAGTTGAAGGTGACCCAGTTGACTGTTTTGATGTTGCTGATGTGTTTACATCTGACTGTTGTCTGTGTTTGACAGCTGAAGGTGACCCAGTTGACTGTTTTGATGTTGCTGATGTGTTTACATCTGACTGTGTTGTCTGTGGTTTGACAGCTGAAGGTTTACCCCTGTGAAAGTGTTGAATGTTTGCGATGTGTTTACATCGACTGTGTTGTCTTTTTGACAGCTGAAGGTGACCCAGTTGACTGTTTTGGGTTTGCTGATGTGTTTACATCTGACTGTGTTGTGTGTGTTTGACAGCTGGGAAAGGGGACCCAGTTGACTGTTTTTATGTTCTGATTTTGTTTTAAAATCTGACTGTTTTTGTCTGTGTTTGACAGCTGAAGGTGACCCAGTTGACTGTGTTGATGTTGCTGATGTGTTTACATCTGACTGTGTTGTCTGTGTTTGACAGCTGAAGGTGACCCAGTTGACTGTTTGATGTTGCTGATGTGTTTACATCTGACTGTGTTGTGTGTGTTTGACAGCTGAAGGTGACCCAGTTGACTGTTTTGATGTTGCTGATGTGTTAACATCTGACTGTGTTGTCTGTGTTTGACAGCTGAAGGTGACCCAGTTGACTGTGTTGGGTGTTGCTGAATTTTTTTACATCTGACTGTGTTGTCTGTGTTTGACAGCTGAAGGTGACCCAGTTTGACGTGTTTGATGTTGCTGATGTGTAACATCTGACTGTGTTTTTGTGTTTGACAGCTGAAGGTGACCCAGAGACTGTTGATTTGCTGATGTGTTAACATCTGACTGTGTTGTGTGTGTTTGACAGCTGAAGGTGACCCAGTTGACTGTTTTGATGTTGCTGATGTGTTAACATCTGACTGTTGTGTGTGTTTGACAGCTGAAGGTGACCCAGTTGACTGTTGATGTTGCTGATGTGTTAACATCTGACCGTGTTGTGTGTGTTTGACAGCTGAAGGTGACCCAGTTGACTGTTTTGATGTTGCTGATGTGTTAACATCTGACTGTGTTGTGTGTGTTTGACAGTTGAAGGTGACCCAGTTGACTGTTGATGTTGCTGATGTGTTTACATCTGACTGTGTTGTCTGTGTTTGACAGCTGAAGGTGACCCAGTTGACTGTTGATGTTGCTGATGTGTTAACATCTGACTGTGTTGTCTGTGTTTGACAGCTGAAGGTGACCCAGTTGACTGTGTTGATGTTGCTGATGTGTTTACATCTGACTGTGTTGTCTGTGTGTGTTTGACAGCTGAAGGTGACCCAGTTGACTGTTTTGATGTTGCTGATGTGTTTACATCTGACTGTTGTCTGTGTTTGACAGCTGAAGGTGACCCAGTTGACTGTTTTGATGTTGCTGATGTGTTTACATCTGACTGTGTTGTGTGTGTGTGTTTGACAGCTGAAGGTGACCCAGTTGACTGTTTTGATGTTGCTGACGTGTTTACATCTGACTGTGTTGTCTGTGTTTGACAGCTGAAGGTGACCCAGTTGACTGTGTTGATGTTGCTGATTTTAACATCGACTGTTGTCTGTTTTACAGCTGAAGTGCCCCCATTGACTGTTTTGGAATGTGTGATGTTTAACATCGACCGGGTGTGTCTGTGTTTGACGCTGAAGGGACCCAGGCTTGGGGCGCTTGTTCAACCCCCCTGCAACGGGGGAGAGGGTTTAAAGGGACAGTAAAGGGCCCAGGGACAATGTGGGTTTCTTCATTTTGTGGAGATTTTATTTCATGTTTTTTTGGGGTTTGTTGGTTTTGTGTTATGTGGGGGGTGTTTTTTTTGTGTGTGTTTTACGACAATTGTATTTTGAAATAACTGTCCCCTAAATACAAAAAAGCTCAGTGACTTAAAAGAAATGACAAATGAGAAAAAGAATATTTGATGGTACAACAACAAAATTTGTGTATCAACTATGTTGTTTTTTTGTCTCTGCTTTCACCTAGAAAGTTTTTTATATTGAATTTATTGAAAGCACACATTTTTAATGCTAAATTTATTGAAGGGCCATATTTTTAATGCTAGATGGATTGAAGGGACGCATTTTTAATGCTGAATTAAGACCCACTTTTTTAATGCTAAATTGAAGGGCCACATTTTTAAACCTAAATTGATTGAAGACCCACATTTTTAATGCTCAGTTGATTGAGGGCCCACATTTTTAATAAGAACTTGCTTGAAGGGCCTCATGTTTAATAACTTGGCTGAAGGGCCTCATGTTTAATAACTTGGCTGAAGGGCCACAGTGTTAATGATAACTTGGCTGATGGGCCACATTGTTCATGATAACTTGGCTGAAGGGCCACATGTTTAATAACTTAGCTGAAGGGCCACATTGTTCATGATAACTAGGCTGAAGGGCCACATTGTTCATGATAACTTGGCTGAAGGGCCACATTGTTAACTAGGCTGAAGGGCCACATTGTTCACGATAACTAGGCTGAAGGGCCACATTGTTCATGATAACTAGCTGAAGGGCCACATTGTTAATAACTAGGCTGATGGGCCACATTGTTCATGATAACTAGGCTGAAGGGCCACATGTTTAATAACTAGGCTGAAGGGCCACATTGTTCACGATAACTAGGCTGAAGGGCCACATTGTTCATGATAACTTGGCTGAAGGGCCACATTGTTCATGATAACTTGGCTGAAGGGCCACATTGTTCATGATAACTTGGCTGAAGGGCCACATTGTTCATGATAACTTGGCTGAAGGGCCACATTGTTCATGATAACTTGGCTGAAGGCCCACATTGTTCATGATAACTTGGCTGAAGGCCCACATTGTTCATGATAACTTGGCTGAAGGCCCACATTGTTCATGATAACTAGGCTGAAGGGCCACATTGTTCATGATAACTAGGCTGAAGGGCCACATTGTTCATGATAACTAGGCCGAAGGGCCACATTGTTCATGATAACTTGGCTGAAGGGCCACATTGTTCATGATAACTTGGCTGAAGGGCCACATTGTTAATAACTAGGCCGAAGGGCCACATTGTTAACTAGGCTGAAGGGCCACATTGTTCATGATAACTTGGCTGAAGGGCCACATGTTTAATAACTTGGCTGAAGGGCCACATGTTTAATAACTTGGCTGAAGGCTGAAGGGCCACATTATTAATAACTTGGCTGAAGGGCCACATGTTTAATAACTTGGCTGAGGGGCCACATTGTTCATGATACCTTGGCTGAAGGGCCACATTGTTAATGATAACTTGGCTGAAGGGCCACATTGTTCATGATACCTTGGCTGAAGGCCCTTGTTTTTAATGCTCCATGGAAGGCCCACACTATCATCAGTCAGTGTTGAAGGCCCACACTATCAGTCAGTGTGGAAGACCCACACTATCAGTCAGTGTGGAAGGCCCACACTATCAGTGTTGAAGGCCCACACTATCATCAGTCAGTGTGGAAGGCCCACACTATCATCAGTCAGTGTTGAAGGCCCACACTATCAGTCAGTGTTGAAGGCCCACACTATCATCAGTCAGTGGTGAAGGCCCACACTATCAGTGTTGAAGGCCCACACTATCATCAGTCAGTGGTGAAGGCCCACACTATCAGTGTTGAAGGCCCACACTATCATCAGTCAGTGTGGAAGGCCCACACTGTCATCAGTCACACTATCATCAGTCAGTGGTGAAGACCCACACTATCATCAGTCAGTGTTGAAGGCCCACACTATCATCAGTCAGTGTTGAAGGCCCACACTATCATCAGTCAGTGGTGAAGGCCCACACTATCAGTATTGAAGGCCCACACTACCAGTCAGTGGTGAAGGCGTGGGTGTGCAGGCTCGTCAGCCGGTGGCGGTGGAGCGAGAGCCGTACACAGGCCCGGTGGTGAACATCGACGAGGACGCGGTGATGAAGGTGGTGGAGAAACCCATGGTCTCCGCCAGCGAGCCCGCCATCCACTCCCGCCCCCCCCCCCCGGGGTGGAGGGCCCCAACATGCGGATCCTCCTTCTCCCCCAGCGGTCAGCCCCCCTGTGTTGTCTCTTGGTGTTCAGAAATTAGATCAGAGCGTCCGTTTTTGTTGATTTGATGAAAAACCTGTTCTGTAGTGTTCCCAGCTTTCCCTTGATCAAAGTGTCCCGTTTAATGTTTTATTTGATGAAAAACCCGTCTTTGTGGTGTTCAGAAATTAGAATGTCCTGTTTACAGGGGTTTATTTTGATGAAAAAAACCCGCTCTGTGGGGTTCAGAACTTAGAAAGTCCGTTTACATGTTGATTATGATGAAAAAAATGTCTCTGTGGTGTTCAGAACTTAGAACGTCCGTTTACATGTTGATTTGTGAAAAACCCTGTTCTGTGGGTTCAGAATTAGAACGCCCTGTTTACAGTTGATTATGATGAAAAACCTGTCTTGGGTGTTCAAAACTTAGAATGTCCTGTTTTACATGTTAATTATGTAAAAAAATGTCTCTGTGGTGTTCAGAACTTAGAATGTCCTGTTTACATGTTGATTATGATGAAAAACCTGTCTCTGTGGTGTTCAGAACTTAGAACGTCCTGTTTACATGTTGATTATGATGAAAAACCTGTCTCTGTGGTGTTCAGAACTTAGAACGTCCTGTTTACATGTTGATTATGATGAAAAACCTGTCTCTGTGGTGTTCAGAACTTAGAATGTCCTGTTTACATGTTGATTATGATGAAAAAACCCGTCTCTGTGGTGTTCGAATTAGAACGCCCTTTTTACTGTTGATTAGTAAAAACCCCTGCTCGTGGTTCCTAACTTATTCAGAAGTCCTGTTTAATGTTGATTAGATGAAAAACCTGTTCTGTGGGTTTTCCTAGCTTCACTTGATCAAAGCTTTTGTTTAATTTTTGATTATGATGAAAAACCTGTCTCTGTGGTGTTCCTAGCTTCACTTAGATCAAAGCGTCCTGTTTACATGTTGATTATGATGAAAAACCTGTCTCTGTGGTGTTCCTAACTTCACTTCTATCAGAACTTATATCAGAACGTCCTGCTTATAATAATAAATAATAATGTATGGAATTTATATAGCGCTGAATCTTGTAATGCAACAAATCAAAGCGCTCAGATGACATTTTTTTTAATATATCGAGGATAATGGAATAAGCACTCATGTGCTTTTTTTTACATCCAGTCCCTGTGTGTATGCGGTTTTGTAAATTTTGTCATTTGTTCCCACCGACACACAATGGCCTATTCTTTCGAACAGCGGAACAAGATTTAACGTGTGCGCAAGATGTTCTGCATGCGTTCGCACACGGGGCCTCGGTTTATAGTCTCATCCGAAGGACTCTTACATGTTTACATGTTGATTATGAAAAACCTGTCTCTGTAGTGTTCCTAACTTCACTTATATAAAAGTGTCCTGTTCACATGTTGATTATGAAAACCCGTCCACTTTTTGGAGAAGAGAAGGCAAGGTCTGGCCAGGGGTATGAATGATAAGACACAAACATACCCAGCATGCAAAACAAACCAACCCATACCCAGCATGCACCCTGTCACCTGGAGAAGGGTAGGCTCCACCAGGTTCAACTTGCCCAAGAGACACTGCCTGAAAAATTCAGTACAGCATGCCCAGTTCCCAGTACATCATCAAGGAGTTCAAAGAGAAGTCCGATTGACAAGTGTTGTAGGTGCTAAGTATGCTGTTTAGATACTGACGATAGACGCAATGAGGAGTCAGTGTCTTGTAACGTAGAAACAGCATTTTTTTCAAGACCAGATGTAAAATTGTGTATGTGTGTGTGTGTGAGTGAGTTGCTAGCTGTTTAAAAATTTTTGAAAGAAAAAGAGTTATCATTCTAAACATGCACTTAATTCAAATGTTAAGAATTTACATTTCATTTAAGAAAGAGTTATAATAGAAAGAGGTATCTTGCTAAAAAAAGAAATTTAAAACAAATTTTAATTTAAAAAATAGAATATCTTGCTGTCTTCTCACTGTAACAGTTTTATTTCTTTGTTTTATAAAAAAAATCGTTGTCTTTGGAAAACCTGGAATTGTGTTTTAAAAAAAAGGAAGGCGTGTCCAGAAACCTTTCCACATTTGTTGTTGTTTCTAAAAGAATTCAATTTGATCCACGTTACTCATAAAGCAATCCTTTTTTTCTTCTGCCCATGAGGATTCATTCAGTAACTGCATGTTGTCAGCAGAGTGGTTTACCTTATACATGTTTTAGTAGTGAAGCTGACAGATAAGTCAAGTCAAAAACACTTTAAAATCATCCCATGAAGGGCAATTACAACATTGACAGGCACATGGATACGAATCATCATCTCAAAAAGACACAAGAAAGGTACATTTCATATTGATTTAAACATTCCAAGACAACTTCAAATAAAAATAGGGGAGATGAGGGGGGCAAAAACTATATATTTTACATGTATATGTATATGTTTTTTTGCAGGTGCTCAAATCGATGACAAGATGGGGGTGAAGGCCAGCACCCGCATCAGCAATCCTCCAGGCGGTCGGTCCACAGCCCTGTGGTAACCCCCCCCCCTTCCCTGTAGTCTCCCTCTCTCTCTCTCATCACCATCCAGTCAGCAGGGGGGAAAGGAGGAGGGAAGGATACTGCCCCTCCCCCCCCCCCACTCCCCATAATCACTCTGGCTTCTCTCTGGTCGTCAGACATTGTGTATTAGTGACATCGTAGTTGCCATCATCTTCTGTGGAAACAGGTCTCGGAGGAGGTGAACAGTCTCTTTTTGTCATGTGTGAGTGGTTAATGAAACAAACAAGCAAGTCATGTTTTTGGTCTGGCTCCTCCTGTCTTTATCCTTAACCCCTCTCTGTCCATTTTTCCAGCAGTTATTAACCCATTTAATCGTCGTTAAAAAAAAGAGGGGAGAGAATGTCGATTTTTGAAAATGGTTTCCAAGATCTGTTGAAGGTTTCTGACCCCTTTCACTGCTTGTTCAGTTTGGTTGGTCTTGGTAGTGATTTTCTAACCAAATGGTGTGAAGCGCTTGGCTGTTTGGATAACATGGCACTTGTGTCTACAAGGCAACCCTGCCATCAGTTCCACTGTCCTGCCTCAAGAGTAAAAATGTAATGGGAGTGTTACAATGTAACAGGAGTGTTACACAGGTTCTGCATAGAAACAAAAATTCTTCAGTAAAACAGAAGTTGTTTTACATTGTTTTAACAGAGTTGATGGAAGAGTAGATACAATATTCTCAGAATATTCAATGTCATCACAAGGAGGATAGAAAAGAAAAGGAAAAAAAAGATGCTTTTAAAAATATGTTGTGATAGCTCTTTATAAATTTATCAGGTTTACAAGACCATCACTTGTTGATGGGGTTAGGAACTTGCCTTATGCTGTGTATATGGTTTTGTCAGCTGAACCAGTTAGATCACAATGACTTGATCGTTGTATAAATGCTGCTGTTTTTCAGCGAATTGCAGTTCCTCTGAGTAAATGTAGATAGAACACAATTCAAGGAGGCCACAGCTATACTGAGTCACAAGAGATGGGACACTGACTCTGTGCTTTTATGGGTCATGTCATATTGGAGTCGTATTGGACTACTGTGGGGTTGGATTTTGTTTCTTTTTCATGGAGAGATGCAGGGATAATCATTTTGGTGGAGTAATTGTGCGCCTAATTGTAAAGAAAAAAGCATGTTCCAGGCAGTGGCATTTTTCTGGCTATGCATTGATTTTAGCTTTACTGTGTTTCACCCATTGGTACAACAGGGAATCAAGTTTTGGACATTTCCCACATACAGTCTCATTTCTCCATGTTAGGACCAATATTTGTAAGTGTCATGTTGGTATTTTGTCAGTGTTTCAGAACTTTGTATCTTTACAAGGCTTATTCAGGTCAGTAAGGTCAACAGGGCTTTATTCAAATCAAAAACAGCATTGCTTGTTCTCCAGTCATCTTAGAAAACTTAGATCTTGCTTTTAACTTTTATTGTGTGTTCACAGCAACAAAACGGTTGTCCAACAAGCTTACGTTTTTCATAAAACAGCATTTTATGATTGATCATTTGTTCTTGATTTTTAAAAAAAAAAAAACTTTGTGCTTACACTGCCAAATTTTTAAAAGACCAAAAAAAAAATTCATAAGGAAAATGTGAATCATCAGGGAAAAATTTGTGGTTATTAATGGTTACTTTGGTATTCTGATGTTCTTACAAATCATGATGGTAAAAATGATGACCATGATTTATGGATTTCGTCTTATCAAATGCATCCTTGCCAAGATGATGACACGTGAAAAATTGTGAATTGCGGGAATGAAGTCTGGCTTGTTAATTACAAAATCTTGAAATTTTTTTCCTCTCTGAGAGTGTTGTGTGCAAGTATTGTCAATCTCCTATTGTCAATGGAAAGTAGAATTGTAGAGCTTGTTTTGTCTGTCGTGTACAGCAGTCTTGGATATTTCATGAAGGTGGCACAAGGATTTAGAATGGACATGGGGTACACATATTGTTTTGAATATGTTCCCTTTGGCCTGTCATTTCTGACAGATTTTTGTTACTGCCTGTTTTGCACAGTCACAATGGTTGAAGAAAGACAGCAGAATGATGATGAAAGGCACCTGACAGGACAAGAGTGTTTTCTTTCTGTGGAAGTGCATAGCTTTCCCTGAACATCATCTCCTGAGGTAGTTTCCAGCTTTCTCTTTTTGTAAACGTTGAAATCGTTTTTCTTCGACAGTTTATATTTACCATCCCTTTCTATTACTACCTTTTTCCCCAAGGCTTTATGAGCTGAACAATTTGCTAGCTTAAGGTCAGGTAGGAAAGTGGTCTATTGCATTTTTTTGAAGGAAAGACTTGAGAAGCAACATTGGTCAACTGGTATGTCCACATAAGATTGGAATACTGCTGAACTCTCTTTTGTTTTTCTTCCTTTGCTTTTTTTATTCGCGTGTGTAAAACCAATTTTTGAATCCTCACTCCACTTTGGTTTTTTTGCATTGCTATGATAACAAGAGCTGACAATTGCTTCCTGCTTGGGCAAGTCAAACCAGTGACTTGTATATCACAACCCCTAACGAAAAAGAAAAGTTGATCATGTATTGCTTTGCTTCATGTCATATTTCACATTGAAATGCAAAAAGGTGTGGACACATTGCCATTTGCAGAGGAAGGACAGAGAAAGAAGTAATTTTAATCAAAAAAAGAGCTGGCTAGTCTATAACCAGATTTAGTCTTTGTGGTGAATTCAGGGTGTGCATAAAGAGATGGCATTGGCATGAGAGAGCGAATGCATTTACAAAGTCCAGCATCCATTGTTCATTTCAAGTAGGGGCAACCCAGTTTCTTGTCCCAAGATGAAAACACTGCTAAGACTTTAATGTCTGAATAACTGATGAATACTTGTGGACTCAACAACACATTTTGAGTCAGCTGCAAGTCTCTTGTTCCATGGCGCGCACACTGAATTTTTTTTTTTTTTTTTTTTTTGTTTATTTTTGGGTGGTGCCGTTGAAGATGTATGTATTTTATCAGGCAAACAGCATTGAGTGAATGCTTTGGAAATCGTCTCTTCTGTCTGTATTGTTTAGTTATGGCTTGGTGTTGTGCAATAAAAACTGCTTGTATTGTAAGCAAAACAAAAGCGGTTCAGTGTCTTATTCTTTCATGTAACTGTCATGTAACAGTTACAAGTCAAGGTAAGTCCAAACCACAAAAGTTATCTGACTTGGAGCATCGGTGGCTTTCTTTGTTGTTGCACATGCATGCGTATGCACACACACTCACACATGCAATCAATCACACACCTTGCTAGTATGAGTTGTATTTCAACCTGAAGGTGAAAAGACAAGAGGCAATTTTCAGTGAGTTAGAATTTCACCATCAAAATTGGATTATTATGTATCAGCACATCTAAAACAGAGTACAACCAAGGGAAAAAAGAATTTCTGAATCACATTGTTGAAAAATTTGGGCGAGGTGACAACCAATTATGTAAAGTTCAGATGCTTCATAAGAGCATAAACACACAAATAAATGTTAAAAAGTGTCAGACCATATACATATTTCTTCTTCCAGTTCATAGGTTCCAGTTTACATTACACGCTCTCAAAGCATCCCTCCTTCCAGATTTCTTCTCATCTGTCAATTTTAAAAGGTACTTTACCTGCCTCTTCTGCCCACTCTCTCTCTCTCTCTCTCTCTCTCAAATACCTATACTCTCAAATATCTATATGCATAAGCAGACGCATTTAGGTAATTTGTCAAATTTAGCTAACGCTTTTGATTTGTTGATTGACTTAATCACTTGGCCCAACTGTGTTTAGGTAAGTCAGTGACTGTTTTCTTCACTTGATCAACTAGAACTCTAGATAACTCGCCACATTTGTACACAAGCACGGCAGTAAAAGTTTTAAACCATGTACTGTTTATAGTCCACCTGTCTGAAAGCCACAAGGCTTTAACTGTACTAAAAACAAACCTAAATCAAGATTTATCAATCTTTTGCAAACATATTTCTCATACATATATTTTCTTTGTTCATTACTCGCTCTTCCTGCCTCTACACCACTCTTTTTTCTCCTCTAATCCTCCTACCTAATACACATACATGCTCTCTCTCTCTCTCTCTCTCTCTCTCTCTCTCTCTCTCTCTCTCTGTGTATGATACAATATACATTGACATTTTCTGCTAGCCTATCCCTTTTTTAATCCCTTACTGTCCCAAAGAATGCATTACTTCTATGAACAGGAGAGCACAGGTAATACAAGTGAGCATATCATCAGACACCACATCTCTGTCAAATGATACTTCCACCATAAAGTAAACCACTCCTTATGAAGTGAACATTGTGGGCAAAGACAGCTGTCAGTATAGCCTGACTGAATAGTGCTACTGTGATTCAGACTTGTGACGTCTCAACTCCAGGTCTGGATCAAAGATCTGTCAGTCAATGCGACTCATTACACAGACTAAACTTCACAAACCAAAAAAAACCACTTTTTTTCTGAGTTCAAAATGATAAGCTTTTCCCCAGATTTTTCAACACTCCAGCACAAACCTGAATTTGCCTGCATCAACACTCGTCCAGCAGTTCTCCCACAAATCCATCATCTGCAGTTCAGTCAACAAACGACGCAATGTCTGACACAGTGATGTGTTATGGTACCTATCCTTTTCCACAGTTACCGATTGAACAAGAAACACAAGAAAGGAAGAAAATGAATGTGCAAAAAAAACCACTTAAAATTAGACTCGTCAACACCAGAATGGAAGTGCTCATTTCAAATGGAAAAAAACTTCACCTTCCACACTAATTTTTTCCCCACACCTTTTGTGGTTGCAAGTGTCAAGGAATATCGCACAGTGCAGTTTTTGTTCTTTTGTTGCTTTTTATAAAAACACACACACGCAGGATGTTGTTATTTTTCAACTTACGTTAAAATAAAAACAATACGATAGGAAACTTACTTGTTACCTTTAAACTTAAGTTATAACTATGAAATGACAAGACATTATCAAGAAAAGTAAAATACAAATTCCAGTCCCTGTACTTTCAAACTCAAAGGTTACACATGATCATCAAAAGGTTCAGGTCATTGCAGAAATGCAGGCAAAGGCACTCAACACCGTGCAAGACCAAACAAATAATGCGCTCACCATTTCTAAATATACGCATCTTTAAATATGTGCAAACACTTACATCGCCATGCATCTTGAAATCTCAAGTGTTTTCCTCCTCGTATATGTATATACGTATTATGTAAGAAGAACCATCACCTTTTCCATACACACATAATAATAACAAAAGCAATAGACTATTTTCACATCCTCAATAACTTCACGATTCATTTTGAATTTAGGCACATAATTCTTCGCTGCTGCTTGTCAATTTTTTTCCAACACATTCTTGCCCAAACTTCATACAGACACACACACGGCATAAAATCTATGTATAGAAATATTCAAGCACTCTCTCTCTCTCTCTCTCTCTCTCTCTCTCTCTGTCTCTAACCTATACCACTTCCATTCAAAGAAAAACTTGTGTTCTCAACAAAAACAAAAAAAACAAACCCTTGCAACCTATCTGGAGATTGGGATAACTGATCTCTCTAGCAAGGCTAAATCCATGTACAGGCTCTATGCTACTCGCATTTCACATTCAACACATTGATATGTGAGAGCTTACGAAGCAGAATCTCTGTTACCACCTTGGCACAAACGGGGGAGGGGGGGGGGGGAGAAAAAAGTCCCCTTAGTCTTTCCTGAAGACATTCAGCTGGACTATGCTATAAGATACCGTAGCAGAAACAACACCAAGCAGAAACAATCACCTGACAATTCAAAAGATACGACGAAAACAATACTGGATGTAAACCAGTCACACAAATAATACTATGCTAAGATACAGCAGAGCCGATACCAAACAAATACAACAGAAACAATACCAGACATAACCAAACACCTAACCATCGAACAAAATTATTGATACAGCAGAAACAATACTGAACACAAGCAACCATTCAACGGGACTTTTAAGATACGGCAGAAACAATACCAAACATAAACAGTCGCCTAACCCTTCAATAAGACCATAATAAAACGCAGCAAAACCAATTCTCAACACCCAACCATCCAACAGGACTTGAGATACAGCAGAAACAACAACAATCGCAAAACTTTCAACAGAAGAAGCACTAGGAAACGTAGCCAATCACCCAAGTATACAAGTTTTTTAAAAAAAGAAACAAAATCATCCAACTGATCACCATCATGAAAAATAAACCCCCTGCGTTTTCATGTAAAAATCAACACACTTAATGAACTTTCAACCAAACACTTCTTTGGAGAAAAAGAAAAAAAAAGCACATGGAAAAACACTGCTTTACATCTTCAGAAGAAAAGAAAAAAAAACTCAGTTGAAAGCAAAAGGCACATCAAGCCAGTGACTTGCTGATTGTAGTGAAAAATGCTGTCAGAAATGTTACAAATTTATAATACAAAATTTTTAAAGTCACTATTACACTGGTGTTGGTCTACGGGCAAAACAAAGTTCTACCTGTATTCTACACCTGTAAAACTACAGTCAATCCCTACCTGTCACCACGCAGAATTGAAAATGCATACCATCAAAATAAATTCCCAAAATATAACATCAAGCTATATTCTAAAAGTATACCATCTAACCTAATTCCCAAACTATATCATCAACATAAACTGGACCATCAAACTAAATTCCCAAAGAACGAAATCTACCATAAAACATCTACCTAGAAATTACACACCCCCCCTCCCCCCCCAAAAAACCCAACAACCTACAACTAACCACACAAAACTTGCATATACAATGGATACAGAAATCTGAACTATTCATTTCTTTATTCACAGCATCTTCAATCCTGAATAAATAAATCGGCAATTAAAAAAAAATCTATGAGTGAAAACCAGGCAGGAGTCCACAAACAGAACAATAAATACGACACTCATCACCCATAACAGTGACAGACAATATCAGCACAAGGACTAGATGAATAATGCACACCTCTTTTCCCACTTGAACTCCACCAACAATCTAGATACATGCTTCAAAAACATATGCCATTTACATAACTCGTGTAATGATTGTATCAAACCAAAGTAGCCTGGCCTACACCCAATCACACACATGACTAAAGCAATCGTCTGCTCCATCCACACCTATCCTTCCCGAGGAAGATCATACCTTTGAGAAAGACTACAATGCTCAAAGGCAATTTTCTGGGAGGGTCAGGAATCCTGGCCACATTGTTTCCAACTGCTATTTTCTTCTGTTTTCATTTGTTTATCATCGCATCTCATGATTTTTTTAGCTACTTTGTCACATTCTCTTTCCTTCCAATGGCTGGGGAGAGAGACAAAATGGCTTAGAGAAAAGAAAGAAGTGATGGTGAGCATATAAACATCTCATTATGTCTCTTACCTGCACCTGGGTGAGCTGGGATGATGTTTCTTTCCAGAAACAACTGAAGTACAGAGTTTTGACAAAGTTACAACTTCCATCCATTACATCTTTTGGTGGGGTAGAGGCAATACATCTGCCTAGAAACCATAAAATCTGGAGTTCAAATCCCGTTGGTGGTCAGGGTGCAAGTATTTTAGGTGAAAAGCAGAAGTTAAAAATAAATAAAAACATTTACAGAGCAAAGAACATCCTACAGCACCCCTTCCCAACACACACACATAAACAAGAAAACTCAACCAAACTGCAACAAAAACCAACAGTGACATCTGAATTGCTCAAAACAAATCCTGCAGAAAAAAAATCTTGCAGGCATATAATTAAACAAGGGGGGACACATGTAGCACTGCGCAATAGCAAGACACTTGTTCATGGCAGAAGAACTGGAAACCCCTGCAGAGGATTCTCCTATGATTAAATACATTGGCTTGCTTTCTGGCCATAAACTATAATGTGTAGACTCAAAAAAGCCACCTTTTTCTACAAGAAAGAAACCTTTATGAACTTTAAAGAGAAAAGAACACCCCGCCTGCCCTGTGAATATATACATACTCAAAAAAAATTCATGTGCAGAAGTGATTTCATGATTTTTTTTTTTTTAAACACAGACACTAAACCTTGCCATTAGCAAACTAACTTTAGAGAAAATCCATGGACATATAAGCTGTAAACATCTTCCTGATTGAAATAAATAATGGGGGGGGGGGGGGGGGGGGGGGGGGGGGAGGGGGCTGAGAGCATCCTGAAAGCATTTTAATAACATCCAAAACAAAAATCATTCAATGAAAACCAATCCCAAAAAAACAGTGACAAAACCTGTTAATCCCACTGATAAAAGTGCTTCCAGAAAAGTATTCTGGGAACACCTACAGATGCCGATTCTTAAAACATCATACCTTTATCTTATTTAATAAAAACAAAAGAATAATCTCTCTTCATGAGTTATCTTGTGCAGCATAAAGAAAAAAATTAGGCATAAAAACCCCCAATAATCTCCCTTCATTTGCTCTCCTTTGCAGACATACCAAGCCGACTTCAGTGTAACAGTGTCAAACATGTCCCCCTTGAAGGGGGGGGGGGTGAAGTCAAGGACTAGTTGCTGATGAAAATAAATATACACATTAATGAATTAGTAACAAAATATTTAAAGAGTCATGAGGAAATGCTGATAATAAACTGTTCCTATATTCCTGAACATCACTGTCTAAAAAACCCATATCGACATTAAAAAAAAACATGAACACATGCACATCAAAAAGACCAAAAGCCTATATATCACTACCAACACATGAATAAAGTTTGATTTAATTCTGTAGAAAACCAATGCCCATGATTCACAGTGTAGCACACCATAAAATACAATTCATATCTTATCTTTTTATATTGGAAAAAACAATCAATGGAGATTGATGTGTAACCACAGTTTTGTGTTGGTACTAATTTGCTTACCTAAAAGGTAAACACAACAACATTTATACCAAGAATCTCACACCAAAAAGATGCAACACTGAAACACATATCTCTCACAACACAACACAAAATAATATGACACTAAAAACAGCTGTCTTGTAGATGCACAACCACCACCAATATTATAATTATGTCATTGGGTCATATCTCCAAATCCGACGTAAAGATAAGCACAGGGGAATACATCTTTCTCAAATCTGCTTTATATGTTACAAACCAATACTTCTGCTGAACAAAAATGATAACGGAAACTTTATGAATAAAATCTCAAGCCACAAGCCAAGAACAAAATATTTTGGCACCTGTAAATTGTCAATCTAAATTTACCTGGGTGAATAACTATCAAAGTATGAAAACAAACGAATTTGACCAACACAGGAAACAAGACAGGTATGAACTGCTGTCGTGACAGAGAGGACTTCCATCATCAATCAATGTCACTGACCAGGAAAAGGATGAGAAACTCAAGGCAGGCCCCCACCCAAACTTGGACACAGCATAGTTCTAATCCTCAGTAACTGAGACTGGCCGTAGAAAGACAGAAAAATCAGGTCCCCCCTCCCAAAGACTGAAAAGTGGACCTGTATGAACAGTTCTTGAGACAGGAAGGATTTTCATCAGCAGTGAATGAAACTGGCCACACACAAAAAGACAGGAGACTGATCCACAAAGCATGCAGGACAGGTAGGTAGATAGGTAGGAACTATTGAGAAGAAGAACAGTTCCTACATCTACCCTGCAGTCTTTGTGACAGAGAGGATCCACACCACCTGTAAAATTCAATGACCATGTATGGGGAGAGAGGAGATTCTGGTTCACGCAGGCTGCAAAGTAGGTATGAAGACTATTCTTGAGACAGAGAAGGTTTTATCAGCAGTGAATGAGACTGACCATGGAAAGAGCAGAGCATCATTGACAAAGACTGCAAGGGTAGGTGACGATCTATTCTTCAGACAGAACACATTGTGTTATCGGCACAATTCACTGGCTATAGACAGTGTGGAGCAGGCGTGGTCCCATTCCACTTTGCTGAAAGCACCCCAAGCTTTTGGAACTTTCCAAAAGGCAAACCTGCATAAGTTCCAGTCATACCCCAACACTCCCAAAGGTATACTTTAAAAAAAAAAAAACTTCCATCATAAATGGCAGGCTATTGAAATTTGTCAATATTTATGTCTATCACAATGATAGACATATACACACCAAAAAACCCCATCCACAAAAAGATCCAGTTTTTTGCAATATCTTTAGAAATGTTTTCTTTTTAGGGGGAAAAAATCAAACCTTTTTTCTTTCTTAGAAGTGTACACATCAAATCAGTCTTAAGCCTTGCCTGTCATTTAATCCATAAAACTATAAGTCTACTAAGTTGCTTCTACCTCTGAGAAATGTCTGTTTTCAAAAACAAAATCATGGTCTGTGCAGATTCTACACTTATACTATACAAGAAATCTGTAAGCTAAAATGTTCACCAGTTCCTAGTGAATATATATCTGCAGGACAAAAAAACACTGAATTTTTCCCACGACTTGCTGTCCGGATGAGAAACAACCAACCAAGACACACAATGACAAGAGACTGATAAAGAGAGAAGTCTGAAGAGACGGCACAGGAACAAGTAAGTATCTGCAGTACACTAGATTCGGAGAAATATGTCACTAACCGATACAAAAACGACAGCTTTATCATCTCAAAACAGAAAAACGGCCATGACAAAGGCTGATGATGGTGGCATAAGGCATGGTATTTGCATCAGAAACATTCAGTTTACTCAGGGTGTATGCTGTACTGTTTACCTGATCAGCGCACGTCTGTACTGTCTACACTATGGGCCACCCCAGCAAATGGTCAAGTTGTGCTGTCTTTCACCATCTCTTCTGTTTCATGCAATCCAATAAGTAATGCAGAGCAATATATATATATATATATATATATAAAATGTTAGAAGCAAAGGGCAAAATGTTTTCCTTTTTTTGTAAGCTAAGAGGTTTAAAAGGCCAATAAAATACCCCCCCCCCCCCCCCCCCCCCCCCCCCCCCCCCCCCGACCACCATAAGAGTTTGGAGCAATGGCAGCAAATACAGACACATCAGAATGACACATCATTTTTACCTGCTGTCTTAAAAAAACAACACTCCACAGAGTAAGTAGTGAGGGATAAAGATTGCAGTGGCCTTCACAAATCAATGAAGTTTTTCGGTAAGTTTCCTGCGAGAGAGGATTCATAACAAACAATGTGTACGGAAAACTTCACAGAACTTCAGTGGACTCGATGTGATATCATTATAAATAATATGTGCTTAAAACCTTTCAGAACTCCACAGCACTCTTGGTGACATCATCATGAATTATGTTAATACCTTATGGAACTTTTTAAAGGATGTAACAACATTATCAATAACTCTTGCTTAAAAATCTTATGTAATTTGACATTAACTTTGTGACCATGTCCCCCTCTCAGCCATGTCTTTCTGAATCCAGAGACAAAGAATTCATTCCACAACATGGTGTTAAAACACACCACGAGCAATGAAAGTAAAATTCACTTCTATGATTGGCACTTAAAAACATTTCAAAACTTCATAGCATTCTCGCATTTAAATTGTTCTAAATCAAACTGCAAATCAAACATTCAACACTAACAGTAACATTACATTTAAAAGAAAAGATCAAATGAATTTGATGTCTAAGACTTGGCACTCAGGGCCCTTTCAAACTAAAAAGACTTAGAAAATTGTACAGCATTCTCTCATTCTATATTCTCTCGTTACATTTCTCACGTTTTATATGTAACTACACCATTGGTGATTCAAGTATACATGTATATGTGTGCGTCCTCCATTCAACTGCACATACAAACCCACTGACATCTACTGTTCATCTCTCCCTTTCTCCTCTTACACTACTTTTTCTGTGGACTGGAATTAAAACGAAGACTAACCGCATTCTCTGACCTTATGCACCTCTCAGCTATGTCGCTCTACATCAGGATAAGAATAAAAGTTTACAAAGGAAGGATAATCACATCAAACCAGTATTGTGATTTTTCACAGCAGACAATTTTTTTTTTTAAAGGATGCTTTTTTTTTCAAGGGTAGTATTCAAACATGCATTTTTTAAGTAAACACTGTAAGTTTAATGTTCAACAACACTTGTATTTTATAAGTAAGTGAGGAAAATACCTTAAAAACAGCACTGCAGATAATCATGAATCATCACTCTTCTCTTCAAACCTGAGGGACAGTACAGTATGGGGGCCATATTCATGATCATGATTAGTTAGGTTGTGTTTTTTTAAATATTGATAAAAACTTCACAAACCTTTTTCACAAGGATAACAAAGGCTGTATTTATAAATAGTCTGACTATCACATAGGCATGAAACAAAGCAAAAGCAAAAAAAACACCCAAAAAACAAAAAAGGCAAAAACAAAAAATGTGTCACAACCTCAGAAACCACAGACGATGATGGGAATAGTGTGTAAACATTAACAACCAAAAGCAGGAGAGGTATGTAAAAGGACATACAACAGGAAAATAACGTAATAAACTATTTTAAAAATAGAAAAACTTAGAGGAAGAAAAATGATGGCTGAAGATATGACGCTAAGGGCAGACGAAGGACAACATGACAGGCAAAAGCAAACCAAATCGGTGATAATGGCAACTGACTCACATACCTTCAATCCTGTTCAACACCAAGTGAAAACAGTGAAATGACTTATTTCAACCCTACGTTATAAAAACAATATCTTAAAAATGAGGCATCATGCTGACATATAGTTTTTGCAGCCAGTTAAGCAGAATAACTGTCACTATACTGAGTATTCAAAAGCGTCACACTGGACGAATCGCATACAAGTCAAGACAACAGTGCACACAGTGCAATAACATATTGAGAAAATAACCTTTTGTCAAACTTTACTTGTAGTTTTTGTTTCTTGTTTCCCTACAGCAAAGTTTCGGCCAAAGAATTTTATTTCACACTTTTTTAATAGGAATTGACTTTATTCCACTCCAGTACTCCAGTCAAAAGTTAGCAGCATAAAAAAATAGCCCATACTTGGGCAAGTGGTTCTTATAAATATGAGCTATTGAAGATGCATACTCCTCTGAATCAAAACCACTTGGATGTATGTGTGTGCTCATCACTAAAAGAATACATCAAGTTTTACTCTGAAATCATGCAGAAACTGTAGTAGAAAAATGAACCTTTCAATCAAAAGGTCTGAGGTTGGGTATTTTTTCATTTTTGTATGTTTTGCTTTTTTTGTATGTTTTGCTTTTTTTGTATGTTTTGCTTTTTTGTATGTTTTGCTTTTAATGAGTTTTGAGGGGGAGGGGGGGGGAGGGACATGTAGATGCTGAACCAAGACTCAGATCACAATGACGGACAATTCTCAACCTAAGCTTTAAACATAAATCTACTGATCCCAGTGGCATCTGAAGTGATCTGGCCTCTCACAGCCCACTGGCCACAGACAGATGAACTGACACAACTATATATACTTCTATCTGTACGCAGTGGTCCTTAAAACAATATGGATATTTGGGAATGATGCATGATATGGATAAAACACTAGAAACTGCTTACTCTTGTATTTAATAACTGGGAAAAAAATTATCAATAACTGGGGAAAAAATTATAAGTCACATCTGGGGATGGGGGAAGGGAATATACTAAATCAAAGATAGCAGAGCTGGCAGGTTAAAAAAAAAGAAGAAAAAAAAAATTTCTTGACCGAGAGACTGCTTAAAGATAACTAAATGATCTGAAATATATGTATCATATTTGAACCCACACCTGAACCACACAAAAAAAACAGAAAAAAAAAACCCAAACAAACCAGAGCTCCCAAAAAGATATGATTATAGAGTTCAAGAAAAACCAACCTACACATCTCTTGACTATTCATTTTCCAGCATGCAAATATCAGGAAGTGTTTAAAAAAAACAAAAACGTCCACACTTTTACCTGTGGAACTTCACAGACGTCAACACAGATAACAACTTTAAAACCAGAAAAATAAAACAAAAAAGCCTTGCAATACATACGTGTGTGAGGCATGTTAGCTGCTATCAACAGGCAAATATATATCCGTCCTCTCGGGAGGACAACACTCTGACAAGGCGGTGACTGCAGTGCATGAGTGGACTGGTAATGATGCCCTGTGGTCTTTCTTTCCTCTGCTGCCGTTGACTCTCACAATGGTGAACACACACTCACACAGGACGACGTGTTAGTGTGCAAGTCTCTCTCTTCTCTCTCTCTCGCTGTGTGTCAGGACACAAAGTTGCTGTCAATCGTACGTCTGAAAATGCGACTGAAAAAAAAGATATTACAATTTTCATTAAAAAAGAAACAAACAATGAAACAAACCAAAAAAACTCCTAACGAAAAATCAATAATCAATGTGTCTCAGACTGGAACTGAAAAATGAAATGATTTTACCAAGGCTATACACCACATTTTCTAGATTGAAATTTTTTTTAAAGCCATATCCAACACCATGGCTTACATAATGAATGCAGCCATTAAACAGACGTTTTACTGAGATTCTGCCAAAATGTACTATCAGCAACAAACTCGTATATTTCTGATCTACGTTTGAAGAGGCAGAAAAGGAAAAGGTAAACTTGCTACAGACTCCATAATGACTATTCCGTGATAAGGCCTTTCTTCATCAAAAACTGACGCCCCCCCCTAAACTCCTGCCTACAAAAGTGATCACATATTAAATTTAAAGACAGCTACCTGCCTGAAAATGAAAATGAAGGGCAGAAGCTAACTCCTTTGTACTGATGGCAGCTAAGTTGCCAACAACTAAAGCATTCTTTTTTTTGGTCTTTTTTTATTTGAATACCTTTATTGAGAATCACAGGATATAAAATGGTGGACGTACAGTCACTCCCAAAGCATTCTTAATGAATGGAATAATCATGTGGCAGCAGTTTTCAAACAGGTAAGTATTTCAATAAAAGAAGACACTTTTAGAGGGAAAACACCCAATCACGCACACAAGTACACACACACACACACACACATCAAAACACACACAAAGTGCAGAACATGTTGCGCACACATTAAAACCTGTTCCGCTTTTCAAAAGGGTAAGCCATTGTGTGCCTGTGGGAACAGATGACAGAATTTACAAAACCGCATACTCATTGGGACTGGATGTATAAAAACACATGTGTGCTTATTCCATTATCCTCGAAATGAAATAACATGTGGGCTTATTCCATTATCCTCAAAATGACAAACAGATAAAATAAATTTTTAAAACAAACACACACACACACACACACACAAAAATGCCAATAATAAAAGCATTTTTGCTGAGTGAAAGATATTACAGCAGTTAATAAAATCTTTAGTGGAAACACACACATGCGCGCACACGCACACACACACACTCACACACGCATGCACGCACGCACACACACACACAAAGTTGCCAACAATAAAGGCATTTTTGCCGAGTGGAAGATATTACAGCAGTTAAACAAAATCTTTAGTGGGAGCTCACACACACACACACACACACACACATGCTCTCTCTCTTCCTGATTCCTAACTCCTCCCCCAATACGTCACTTCTAAACATAAAACACAGGAGTATACTAACAGAACATTACTACTCATTTTCTTTTCGTTTTTCAAAGGGGACTGGGTATCCAAACCTACATCATCAAACGTGACAACGTCATCCTGTGCCTCTGCGTTGTTGCCTGCTTTCGTGTTTTTGTCGTCGTCATCGTCTGACGAATCCTCTCCTGACGAGTCATCAACACTCGCTATCACCGAATCTGAAACAGTCGTTGCTCCTTTCCATAATGTTCAGCATACAACAGTCATAAAAAAATGATAATATACAAAACAATCCCACAGAGTTCCTGTCAAAGCATAACAAAGACACACATGGACTAACTAACCACAACAAATATCTTCTTGGTTGGTGTTTCCTTTAGAGTCACTGACTGCATGCACCACAGTGACACTTTCCAGCAGTGTGGGTCTTGGTCAAGTTAATCTTGGGCTCCAAAATTGTCTCCCAGCTTGGTTTCTCCCTCCTCTTTGACCAGTGCTACAATAACACTTTCAAGCAGTGTGTCTTGATCAAGTGACAAAGAGGAAGCTGGCAGGATGGTTAAGATGCTCACCTGCCTCACAAGTATATCCTGAGATTCTGGGATTGATTCTCGGCCTCACCCTTTCTTCCCAGTTTGACGAGAAAATCAAACTGAATGTCAAAGTCCTTCGGATGTGACTATGAACAGAAACCCCGTGTGCGAATGCATGCAGAACATCTTGCACACACAAAACCAGTAGGAACAGATGACAACATTTCAAAATTGCATGCACACAGGCATCATATTTAGACACCATCCCTAAAGTCGAAACGCGACTACCTAAATGATGGGGGCGGGGGTGTTAAAAACAGACACATACACAAAAATCTCACCATTGATGAACCTTGAAGCTCTAGCCGAGGAATAAAAAAAAGAAGAAGAGGTCAAGTTACACTTGGCTGAGCCTGTCCCTTTCCAAGGCACAGATGGCATGCTGGGTATGTTAGCCTCATCCTACCACATCCATAGTACCCATCAACCACATCTATACTACCAGCCATAGCCAGCTTTAGGAACAGGAGAGCTCAGTGGTCAGCTCTTGCTCCCTGAGCTAAGGTTAAGCAGCATTTAGCAAGGCTGTAGTAAAATGGATGACCACTGGTGGATCTTAGCTTCAGTACAGTTAGTTCCCCAGTTCACCCCAGCTGTAAATGGGTGTCTGCCCTCTTTAGGGACAGGGAAGGTAAAGTAGCAAGGAGGCGGAAATTGGCGCCACCTTCAAGATGCTGGCCCAAAAAGAAGCTGAGGTCTCTAAACACCTTGCTCCCTACAACCGCAGAGATTATGGAACACCTTTTAGTCAGCCTACTCTTCTACTTGGGTACCTCAACACCTGCTTGATTAAGATTGTATACATGTATGTGTTCTCACACAGGACCTGGCTTATGGCCTTACCCATAGGACTGGTATGGGAATGGAGTCAGAGCCAGCACTCACTCACTCCTGGGGCAACATTCCCCTAAAGTGGTCACTTCAGCCACAACTTCAACCCATGCTCTTAGTTACCACTGAATCAACACTCTGGCATTCTAGCCACAAGGCTATTCCCAAGGCTGTTCCACCTGCTACAAACCACAGCAAAACTCTTTCTTTCTCTGCAAACAACCTTTGTAGTGCTTTTCATTAGCTACGCATGTGGTAAGATATCAATGTCACACCTGGAATTTTTCTTTGCTTACACATACTTTGTGTGTGTTGCTTATTCAGCCATTATTCTGTCATGAGAAGCACAGTAAACTACTTTTGTATGTGCTGACACACATGCATGCATGCACACACACCCACACAAACACACACAAACACAGGTTCTTTTTATTTATGTACTTCCTTTCAACTTGAAGTATAGTTTAACAAATTCCTGATCAGTTCATTTTATGACTGTATATTTCTCATATTTTATATCTAACCACACATTTAATTGCACACACTCACACAAGCATCCCCATCCAACTTCAACTTCAAATATACTTTTACTGCGCCCCCCTCCCCCCCCCCCCCCCCCCCCCCAACAAACATGTAATATCCCTTTTTGGTAAAGAAGTGTTAACATTATGATCAACCAATACAATTCAATCCTGTTTATAGCCCCACAGAGGCCATATCAGAGCTGTCACATCCTAAGATCTTAAAACTCCAACCAACACACACAGACCGTAGACTGTACACAGCATCACACATTATTCCTCACCATCACCTGACTACAGACAAGACAGACAGCGACTCACAAGTCGTGGTAGGCCGGCCCCCTTGGGAGCTTTTGGTGGACAGTTTGTGGTAGCAGGTCAGACAGACGCGCAGCGGGCGCGAGGACTGCTGAGGGAGGAGCCAGCGTTTGGAGCTGCAGGCGTTGCAGGCTACGATGCCGCAGTGCCGACAGTGATGCTGCAACAACAACATCATCATCGTTTCCTTGTCTCATGGAATATACACCCAGCCCAGCCCAGGCTAAAAACTATATCAGTCATTGATGTAAGCTAAGTACCAAGGCCTTTAACTGCTTGAAAATACTGACTGGGATTTGTCTTCAGCTATGACAAGCTCTTTGCATAACAACTTACACTCTATTTTAAAGAAGAAAAAAGACTCTTCTTACATTAAGAGTATGGCTGCCTAATGGCGAGGTACTTGAAACAGTCTACACACAAACTTCTTATCCAGTGTGTACTTATGGTCTCACCATATTCCCAGGTGAGATGAGGGAAACTGAATGCACACTCCTTCTTCTTCATCAATACTCAGACAGCAACTATTGTTGTGTCACATAAGCGAAAATGCGTTGCGCTGGCATTAAGCGCCTGACTTGATGGCCCTGCTCATCAGACTTCAGCATGGGAGAGAATTATATATTTCAGGGAGAGAATTTTATATTTCAAGTCTTTCTGGATAAAAGGCAGAACAGACCAAGAAGGCAGAAAATAGACAAGAAGGATATGACAGAAAGAAAAGGAACAAGGCAGACACAAAGAGAGGAATAGGAAAGAGGGAATTCTTAGCACAGACTTTCCAAAAGGTGGGGATGCTATTAAACTCTTCTACTACCGCGTTCCGTTTCTCTTACTTACCACTGTATACCAAGTATTTTCTGCAGTGTCTTTCAGTTTCACACCTACTGACTTTAAAAAATAATAAAAAATCGAAATAAAGACAGATCTACATGAAACTTTCTGTACTTGTTAAGTTGTGAATAAAAATTCAATATTTCTTCGTTTGACTCTTGTGTGACTTGTTGTTGTGGAATGCTGATGGCGATGATGTTGCGGTTGTTGTTGGCTACGGTGGTTATGCAATAATTTTTAAAATATGACTATTTCAAGAGGTAAAGAATTGTAAAGATGAAGTGAAATAAAATCAAACATGCAAAATAAGTAATAATGTTCAGATAATATTAGAATAACATGCAATCACACTCACAAACAAGCATACAGGCTGACGAACAAACAGCCATTGAAATCAGGTCACGGTTTGTTCCAATTTTATTTTGCACTTAGTCAGTGAAAAACAGAAGAAAAAAACCCATCATACTACCCACGAGTCACTAGCATCGTTTTGCAAGTTTCTGGAGCCACAATTTTCACGAAATTCTTTCATTTTAAGCCAGTCACAGTCATATGCCCCCCTCGGCAGGATCGTTGTTTACACCACTGTCATAGTCATCTTCATCACTCGAATCACCAATAAACACAGCACATCGATTCCACTCTGCAACTCTTGAATCCTCTGTTCAGCTTCTAAGTCCATTTCAGTCCACATAAGTTCAGATTCTGCCATTATTTTCACAGAAAATCCTCCAAAAAGTTCGTTGAAGCAGTTGCCATATTGATGCAGCTCCCTCCAAAAATTGTTACTCGATGACATCGCCGTAAAATCGAAAAAATCGGCACCAAAATCGATCAACTGAAGCGAAAATTGCAAATGGCGGCAGCTACACCATCTGGGAGCTCACTGCGCATGTCTAAAGCGATAAGGGGTGTGAGACCATGGTATATAAATAGTGCAAAGGGAGACACCGGGTGTCCCCAGGTATTCGGCGGGCAAACCCGCCCGCGGCTTCGCGGACCAAGTAGTAAGAGGGCGGGTCAACCCGCCGACGGTAGTAGGAGAGTTAATATGGACAGGCCCCCGGAATCCCCATGGGGGAATATATACTCTGTGTGATCCCTATGGTACTAAGCAGGGGAATACGCAACAATAACATGGGGTGCATAATAAGTAGTTAAAATAATGGGTATATCAGTACTTGACAATCATCATCATCATCCTCATCCACACTAGCTATACCTACCCTCCTGTTGATGAGTGTAAACTCAGACCTCTTGCAGTGCATGCAGGTCTTGGTGTCAGAGTCTGGCACCCACACCGGAGAGTCTTCTAAGTGGTTCTGGGCCACACCGCCTGAAAACACCAGTCATCAAGGTTTAGCTGAAAACTTGGCCTGAGCTATACGTCACATCGCTCCTTTCATCACTGACAATACCATCACAAACATTGCAGGTTAACAGGCATACTGTTGCATAACCTCGACCATCTGAACTGAAGAACCACAAAATCATAATGATTCATTTATATGCTGCATTCAGACTTTAGAACACATTAAGAGTAAACCACTGGCCCAGGCCAAAAGCTGTCAGTTATATGATGCCAACAAAGTACCAAGGCCTACATTAATAAGTTGTTATGCTTTGAAATGTTACGTAGGATTGTGTTCATCCATGACAAGCTCCTAGCCTAACAACCTGTCTCATCCATTTAAAAACAAGGGAAAATCCTCTTTATTCAGAATCCCTCTACATTCACAGTATGGCTACCTAAATGGTGTAGTATCAGAAAGCAATCAAACATGGAATCTTCTCTTCCAGCCTGTGCTTCTCACAGTAATTCCCACGTACAATAAATGAGGCAGGGCACACATTCTGGGTGGCCCCCACAATACTTCAGCTGAGCAGCTCAACACAACATAGCAAAACCAAATAAAATGGCCACAGATCATTGCGCTATGTGGAACTTCCGTGGCAAATGATAAGCAGCAACAGCTTGTTCTTAATAAAAACATTATTTAGTGGGGAAGGTAACTGCTTTTAATCAAAGATGGAAGACATCATATGCGGTTGTTTGAAATCTTCAAATGTCACTAGACGAGCAGAACTTATGGGTGATACTACTCAGATATCGCTGCTAAACACTTTTATGGCAAAAATCTTGGAATATTGATCTTGAAAAGCATGTTTTGATGCAAAACTGGCAGAATCAAATGTGACGTTAAGACTGTCTTCAGCCATGGCCCGCTCTTAGCAAACAAGCTGTACACTTCTCATCCAGTGTGTACATGTATACAGTCTCACAGTGACTCCCTGGTGGGACAAATGAGATGAGAGTTCATGCATGGTCTGAGTGACCCCAGGGTGTCAACTGGGGAACGCGCAGCAACAACAATACAACAACAAAAGAAAAACATAAAAGGAGAGGGAAAGAGTTAGGCACTGACGTTTGGCAAGCAGGTCATTGACGCAGGTCCTGATGTGTGTCATCCACTCTTTCTTCTCAATGGCAGTGGCAGCGTACACCACAAAGGATTTGCTGGGGTTGATGATCTTCCAACCATTCCGGAAATCTGCACCAAACAAAACAAAATGAATATCAATCACTTTTATTCACAATAGACTTTTTTTAACGGAGGAGGGAGAGGGGGAGATCACACCCCCCCACCCCCCCCTTCCCCCAAAGAGGAGGTTTCTAAGCAGAAACAGACATCAAACTACGCTAATAAAGTTACTGAAACTTCTTTATTAACTCACTCTGTCTAAATGAAGTTACAATTACCTCTTTAACTCACTCTGTCCAAGTGAAGTTACTGAAACCTCTCTAACTCAGTCCAAATGAATTTATCAAAACTTCTTTAACTCACCCTGTCTGAATGAGTTACTGAAACCTCCTTAACTCTCGCTAACCAAATGATTCCAATTACAAATGTCATCACACAACTCTTTTGTACAAATCTTCCAAACCGGGCATTTGAGATTTAGATTTTTGCAACAAGGTAAAACAAAAAAACAACCAAAAACGTAAGGATGTTGTTATATGCCAAATATAACTATGCTGACCTACTTAACATTTGAAATTACCCAATGAGAAGAGATTTTGATGTCTGTGTGTGTTTGTTAGATGAGTTATTTTATCTTTTATTTATTTATTCTTTTATATTGAGGATAATGGAATAAGCACTTATGTGCTTTTTTACATCTAGTCCCCGTGTGTATGCGGTATTGTTAATTCTGTCATCTGTTCCCACAGGCACACAATGGCCTACTCTTACGAAAAGCGGAACAGGAGTTAACGTGTGTGCAAGATGTTCTGAGTTTGTGACCTGAGCCCCACTGCATCTTATCCACCAAAACAAAATTATTGATATGCGTCTTCTTTGTATCTCTACAGGCCAAAGTATGACAGGAATACATTCTATAATTTCTCATCAGCAAACTCAATATCTTTACAACCTGCTTTTAAACATTCATTGACTGAGTTGCAACATACAGCTATTCTGGTGATATACTTTTTTTTTAAACAGATCCTTACAAATGGCCAGGATGAGGTGAAAAACAAAACAAAACAAAAGAAAACTTGCCAGACCAAAAAGTTTTCACACACACACACACACGCACACGCACACACGCACACACAAAGTTCAAAGGCTTCTTGAATTTGCCAGAACAGATATCAGAAGAAAAAAACTATCTCTAGAACCAACAGGTTACAACTATCACACGACGCTGCTGGTAAGTCTTTTATCAAAAAGTATCTATTCCACACGTACTTCCATCATCCTCCACGTGTTCCAGCTTTACGTTCTCCAGGGGCAGTATATGCTGCTTGTTATACTGCAAAACCACCAACAAAGACGACTGCAGTTACCACACACAAAAATACAAGATTCTGCAATTCACCACAGGTACATACATTTCAAAGACTTTTCTGTCAGTAGCAATCACGAGGAGAAAAGTTGCATTCAACCAATCTCAATGCTTTGAATTTTAAAAATTAAAAAATTTAAATAACCATAACAACACCTATCTGCATTACCATCACACCTCACAGTCATATGTAGGATATACATTTATAGGAATGATAGAGAAGAATATGTCATGCTCTCTCTCTCTCTCTCTCTCTCTCTCTCTCTCTCTCTCTCTCTCTTATCCTCCCCCCCCCTCCACACACACACACAAACAAACACACACACACAAAAGAGGTTCACAAACACATGAACACTGGAAAACCTGAAAACTGCATAAGCATACTATTCTTTCTGACTTTCTCACTTTTTCCTACCCAATATATATCAAGCATGTACATGTGCATGCACACACACATTCTCTCTCACTCACTCACTCTCTACCTCTCTCTCTCCCTATCTCTTTCTCTCCCTCTCTCTCACACACACACAACATACAACACCACACACACACTTTTGTCTAATATCACTTATAGTGAAAAGACGTTAAATCGAAAGAACAACAACAACAACACCACCACCACACACACTCACTCACCCACCCACAAAACCCACCTTCTTCTTGTGTATAATGATGTTGGCATACACGAGGATGTCGTTGAAGAGGAAAAACTGCCGGGGTTTGGGCTTCTTCCGACACAGCTTTGTCAGGACTCCTTCCCCCACCAACACTCGACCCGTAATTGCCAGCGGCTGCCACAGACACAGAAAGAAATACCCACTGAACACACCTGGCCCACACCAAAAGGCATTAAAATGTTGACCATCATTCTTTAACAATGTTATGCTGAGATGATTACAACAGATTTGGCCCAGTCCAAAAGCTTTGTCAGTAACTGATGTAAACTTAGCTAAGTCTGCATTAAATAATTTAAAATGTTGAACATCATGCTTTCAAATGATATGCCGAGATGAATACAATCACTGAACACATATGAGCCATGCCAAAAGCCTTGTCAGTTATTGATTCAAGCCAAGTGCCATGACCTATATTAAAATTGTACTGCTTTAACCCTCTTGTTGTTGGATTCTACAGAGCTAAACTGCCTGTAGATTTTGAATTCTTTGAAGGTTTTCTACCTCCATCTGACTTAATTTACACCTAAGACAATTGTGTGTGTGCATGACAAGCTATCAAGCTGAAATTTTGTCACAAGCTAGGTATGTCTTTGTACTTGCATTTAGGTGCAAGTTTATGTGTCTGGTCCCCAGATGTCTTGTCATTGTCACCTTATTTGTCACCAATCACAGGTAAAAATATGGTATATATGATAAAACAGCAAATCCTGCATGGATTTGACAATAGTTCAAGCATGTTAGTGTCGAATAAGGAAGTGATACCTAGCTGATGTGTTTACCAATGGTTATGTGCAATAGTACTTCAAGGATGTGTCACACAATGTCCCCATAGCACCTGTTGTTTTATGGTATAGCTCAAGGAGACAGAAGTTTTGTTTAATTATATTTTCTTTTGAAAACAAGTCATAATCAATCAACATGTGACCTTTATACTGCAGTTCATATCTGCGTGTGCTACCACATGTTTGTTAAGTGTACAGAAGTGTATTAGTGTACATGACTGTCACACTGTCACCAATGTCACAGCACAGGTGTGACAAATTCAAAACACCACAGAACTTCTGTAACCTTACAAAATGTTAATGTTGGTAGTCTCTAAAGTAGTCGTAGTGGTGGCACAGGGTCACATCACATCACAATAAGCACAAATTATGGATGTGTGTGGGGGAGGGGGGGGGGGGGGGGGGGTGTACCCATTGCTCTCACCTGTTGAACCTTGGCAGACGGGAGACCTATTTTATTTTCCTTCTTGCTATTTTCATTATCGACATATCTGTTCGTATCTGCCATTGCAGTTTCAAAGCAGATGTGTGGTAATAATGAGAAAACAGTCAAAAGGCATCATTTTCAGGCGTCTATGCCGCAGACCGCAGGTCAGGAGGTCAAATTTCTCCACAGTCATGTGTGTAGCACAGGTCAGGAATGTGCCCTGTGGCACATTATTTTCAGGCTCACTCTTCTCCCTTACTGCAGCATTTCCTTCCTCCTCTTTCTCGCAAGCATTTAATATCGGACTCACTTAAAAATTCTCGTTCAAATATTTCTACTTCCAAGACAATAACATTCAATTAATCATCTCGCTAATCAGACGAATTGTCTGCTACTAAAGAAAATGCCTTTTTTTTTCTGCCACGCTGAACCATTGAAAAGTGTTCCGGACGCTCGCTGTTA
>CM054158.1:26923962-27111462 GCA_028751875.1 Rapana venosa
ACGCTGATTACACATTGGCCATGCCTTTTTTGTTGCGATATAAATCGAATGAAAGATTAAATAAATAGCCTCTGACGGCCACGAGGCCTTCCATTGTGTTTGAGAGGTGTATTCAGTATTGTATTCACTTGTACTGTACTGTATACCACTCTTCAGTCATGACAGAGTTCTCAGTATGAAATTCAGACTGCTCTCCCCAGGGAGAGCATTTCACCTTGGCCTTAAGAGCAGTGAAACCCTTTTTTTTCTTCTTTTCCTATCTGCATGTGTGTTTGTTTTCCTATCATAGTGGGTTTCTTGGTTTTTTACACAGAATTTTGTCAGGGACAACTTTCTTGTTGCCATAGGTTCTTTTACATATATATGTACTAAATGCATGTTAGTTTGTTATGCACAGGATCTTGGATTTAAATTCATTTTCTCATCCGAAAGTAGCACCCAAACCACCACTCACTGTCTAGTGGATAGGGAAAAATTGTCAAGCACAAACCAAGATTGATCCACCAATCATAGATACCCAACCTCCCAACTACACCTAAGGTCAGATGATTGCTGTTTTTTAAAAAAGAAACTTAGAAAGAAAGAAAGATGATGGCAGAGGAAGTTGAAACAATGTTCCATTTCAATCTGTTCAACGACAGGGGAAGGGGGAGGGAGGGTAGAGAACACCCAAGAATTTCATAAAATTTCAATTTTCCACCAGGAACTTCATAAAATTTCAATTTTCCACCAAGAACTTCTTAAAATTTCAATTTTCCTGCAAACGACTCATGTAGCATAGTGGTTACGGTATCACGCTTGACCATGAAGACAACTTGACCTTGAAGCACCCAAAATCCTGAGACAAAAAGTTATTTTTTGTTTTGTCTTTGGCTAGAGCTCAAGGTTCACCAGTAGTGCAATTTTTTGCATGTGTGACCAATTTTGCTCACCATTAAAGCTGCCACAATCCAACTTCATGTCTAAACATGACGCAAGTGTGTATGCAGGTTTTTTTTAGTTTTGTTATCCATTCCTACCAGCATGAAATGGCCTACTCTTCTGACGTTTTGTGAAAGGCAGAACAGGTTTTTAACCTCTCATGTTGTGTGTGATATTCTGCATGCATTCAGACACAGTCACACAGGACCTCTCTTTAATGTCTCATCCAAAGGACTATCGCAAGAGTGGACTTGGTACTGATGTTAACTCCAGGGAAAAGATCCCCTAGCACAGGTGCTTCCGTGACTGATGGTTCAAACCAAGGCTGTCAGATCATGAGCGCAATGTTCTAATCTAAGATAAATCAGTAGAGATAGAGATTCAATTCATTTTTTGTCATGTTTGTTTCAAAAGTTCTTTTTTTTTAAATACCATTTTTATATACACAAGTGCTATATAAAATTTTGGCTGCCACTACCTACATATTTTTTATACCTGTTTTTAAAAAAAACAAAACACTTTACCACTGTGAAGTATGATCAACTTATCATATTATGCAGAAAAAGAAGAAAATGGGCTCAGTTAACAAAAACAACAATAATAATAATAATAAATAGAATTTATATAGTGCTAAATATTGGAGAAAAAAAAACAACAAATCAAAGCACTTGCATTCAACCCACTTCTACACCTGCAACCAACAATGATTAACAGTTTTAACAAATTCAAACACACACACACACACACACTGACACAGGTTATACACTTTGGCAGGGTGATGGGAATTTAGGTCACTGAAGGCAGGGACAGATCATTATGAGATGAAATAATAGGGGAAAGTCTTAGGTTTGGAAAAGGTACTTCTTGAGGCTGAATTTAAAAGTGTCATAAGCAGGCTTTTCGAGAAGGGTGAGAGTCAGAGAGGGAGGTCATTCCATATTGATGGACCAGAAATAAAGAGTGACAACCAATGGTGGATTGGTTGAATCTAGGTATTAGTAGGCACAGGGTATCTGCAGAAGAGTAGAGGGATAGAGGAGTGTACTTGAAGTGAAGACATTCACAACAATTAGATAGGACTAGGAGGGTGCTGTTTTGTAGACGCATTTATAAATTAATGATTTATAAAATTATAATGTTCTTTCTTTTTTTGCTGCTTTTATAAATGTCAATTATTTTATAGAAAAGTTCACTGTTGTTCCTTTTGTGGTCAAACGATTCTGAATCCTGCCCCAAGTTACAATTAGCTTTGGCCATACATTTATTTTCCTTCATCAGATAGAACTCCGATACTATGATAAAAAGAATAATTATCTCAGTTGGCACCTGTGTTGGGTGCTGTAGTGTTCAAGTTTGATGTATTTATAGCCTGTGTGTCACAAAAATATCAATCCACCTCACTGACTCATACTTCCCCACCCACTTGATTTACACACCTCCCAGTCCCAACAACTTGAACAAGGTAGGAAAAAAACTAAAACACCCCTTTCTTCTCTAAAGCTTACAAAACTACAAAGCTGGTTTACAGCATTGAATTCTTGCAAATCCAGTGTGTATAGATCCACTTAACTGATATTTAACCCCTTGAAAATTATACTAAGCTTTGATTCTATTTCTAGAGTTAACTAGTGCACTGATATTGCAGGCAGTTTGCTTAGTTACATTAATACCTTACATGAAAAATCCTGTTGCCAGAAACTGAATTTAATAAATATTTCAACCTATAGTTTTCAAACTGAATGTAGCAATGACAGGGAACAACACAGAATATTGTGTTTGGTAATATTCATATTGTCAACTGAAAGCAAAAACTCGGAAAAGTGACCCAGTGGATACATAGTCGTCAAACTAGTCAAAGCAAAGTTACTGTAAAAAAACAAAGCGCTGCTTGTGACATCGGGGCCTATGACAGGTACACACATCAATAAAATATACAACGTGTACATTCTGCACATCATTTACAATATTTTTTCCTGTTAAACTCTCTGTTAGACAATTCCAACGTTTTATATATTACGCTTTTAAATACCCATCCCAGTACTTACTCAATCGGTCCACCATCTTGGCATGTAGTGACTTTGTTTCATCGTAAAACCGTGTTCTGTACAAATATTCAAACGGTTCTTGCTAAGGGAGTATGGAAAAGAAAGAGCGTAGAGACAAATGGGTAACAATTTGAATAAGGCCTGTAAAAAGAAAGAAAGAAAAGGAATAAAAAGCGCAAGCGCTCAAGATAATTTAATCACAATATACACTTAGCTCAGTTGTACATTATGATCAGAGAGTATGTCACAGGACCACTTTAGATGTCTCCTATACAGCAAAGGCAAGCGGAAAGCAAGCATGTCAGTATTACTGATCTACCTCCAGCTGTGGGAAATAAGGTTTTAACTTGAGAACAATTGAGTTAAATAAAATACTAACTTTTAACACACAGGCACGCACTCATACACGTATCTCTCTGTCACACACACACACACACACACACACACACTCACACACGCATGCATGCACACATAGTCATACACACACTCTCACTCACGTGCATCTACACACACTCACACACATATACAAACTCACGTACACGCACACACTCACTCATACACATATGCATACTCACACACGTACATACATACATACATTTCACACACACGCACGCACACATACACACATACTAATATCTAATAATGTCTAATATCACTGAGAGTGAACAGACGTAAAATCGAAGACAACAACAACAACATACACACATACTCCCCCCGACCCTCCTCCCCATACTCACTCACACACACACTCATGTCTGATATCACTATCTAGTGGAAAGACGTTAAACTGAAGAACTAACTAACTAACACGTAAGCAGGCATGACCACACGTGTGCATGATAAAAATGTGCATGTGCGCGCGCGCGCGCACACACACACACTGTATGCACAGAGGCACTGGATTTTTTGTAATGCACATGAACGCGTATTCCGTTATCCCTGAAAAAGAATGATATATAATAGATAAAGAAACACACACACACACACACACACAGCGGGCGCACACAGCATTTCAGCGCCCCCACCCCCTTGGATATCTTGGTGCATATGAAAAAAAAAGAATACAATTTGAATGTTTTGTCAAAACGTTGAAAATAACGCATACTATACAAAACGGATTATTTCCTTGGCTTGTAGATGAACCTTAACAGCTTCAGAACAAAATATGTTGGAAGTATACAATGCATTCGTGTCGATAGTATAAGCGTTGAACATACATTAACATGCTAACAGCTTCAGAACAAAATATGTTGGAAATATACATGGCATTTGTGGTGATAGTTAAACATACATCAACATCATGTTACTTGTTAAAATATTAGAAACCTACCCTAAAAAAGCATCTTTGCTGTCAACAATATTTAGTAGACCATTAAGCTAGTGATGTGGATTTTTTTTAAAGTTGATACTACACAGCCCATTTGGCTCGTTTTTATGAAGCCTATAGACTTCAACGACATTGTGTTGCTGCATATTCTATGTGGTTTTGGAGTGGGTTTTTTCTGTTTGTTGCTAACATCAGTCTTTGGTCTGACCGTTGCCGGCAGGTTACATAAGTTGTTTTGGTAGAATTTGGTTTTCAGATATATAAATTGCGACTTCCCAACCAGCAAACAATAAAGAAATAAGACAATGATTTCCATCATTGATACTTATTAAAACAAGAAACAAAGCACACCCAAAAAATGATTATAAAAGATGGGATGAAATGTTAGCCTGTTGATAACGACAATTGTATAGCGTTCAAAGAAAGTCACGTGACATCAACTTGCTAGCAGAAGACAGGAAAAACTTCGAAGATGGGGTGTCCAATCTGTGGTCCGTTGTGCTCGAGATTTTACATGGTCATGAGTCTGTGGGGCATTGTAATGTTGGTAAGTATATCATTTTTTAATCTGAAGCCATTGATCGTGTTTGTGAAACTGTTTTTCAGTGAAAATCTAATCTTTTTCTAGGCTAGTTTGCATGGCCTCATCAGTGCAGTTGCTGCCTTGTCATGAGTGCAGAAAAGATGGTGTTTTAGACAAGAGTTGTCAATGTGATCAGGATCTGGATTTATTCGTTGAAGTGCCCCCCACCCCCCAAAAAAAGTTTTGCTTTCAAGAAAACAAGGAAATACACACACACACACACACACTCTCTCTCTCTCTCTCGGCCATACACACACACTGTTCATCCACCATCACCACTATCAAAACATTTTTACCCCCCAAACCCACGACATATGGGCTCTATAAGTTATAAAACTGATAAGGGAACCAGGCAAGTATGCTACTGCTCATAATCATATACTATGGAAAGAACTCAATGACACACACACTCACACAGACACTATTATGTATGTCACCATAGTATTGTATTGTATACCACTTTAAGTCACAGATTTTCTGCGTGAAATTCGGGCTGCTTTCCCCGGGGAGAGTGCCACCCTTTTTTTTCTTCTTTTGGTCTGCAACTGTATTTGTTTCCCTATCAGAGTGGCTTTTTTCTAAGAATTTTGCCAGGGACAACTCTCTTGTTGCTGTGGGTTCTTTTACATGCGCTGAAAATTTTTTGTAACACACGGGACCTCGGTTTATCGTCTCATCCGAAAGACTAGCGCCCAGACCACCACTCATGGTCTAGTGGATGGGGGAAAATTTCGGGCCCAAATGAGATACAAACCACGCACACAGCCGACCCGGACTTTTCGCATTCTAGACAGGCGCGTTACCTCTAGACCACCGAACCATAGTATGTGTACATGCTCTCTCTCTCTCTCTCTCTCTCTCTCTTTCTCTCTCTCACAAACACACACACACACACCCCATCTCCTTCCAACAACCAACCAACAAATTAACCAGCCAATTGTTGAATCAACCAGTCAAAACCGTGTGGTCCTTTTACCCTAGTTTGGAGTGACCTTTTGATGGCCCCATACTGGTGGTAGGGCTATAGCCTGCTACAGTGCTAGCTTGAGAGGGGGTGGGGATAGAATGAATCTGGGAATGGATTTGGTGTGATAGACATGGAATTAGATGTAGAGCAACAGCAGTGGGGATCATAGCAGTTCCATAAATCTATCTCCGTTTGGTGCAAACAAAGATCAGTAGTGAAGAAAGGCACCACAATTGGATATTACGAGGTATGAAATAAGTATGCATAATTATTTTATATAAAATTACACACATGCACACACAAAATATAATCAATCATAAATAAATGTCAGCATATTCATGATGTGAGAGAAAATCTTGGAACCTTTGAAACTGTTTTACCTTTTAGTACCTTGTCACTAATAATTAATATCTGAATAGTCATGCCAAGTGCAGATGTGCTCGGCCTGACTTGTCACAATTTCAGACTCTTAATCAGTTAATGGCAACACAACACATTTTCGCTCACACGTCACTCTTTGACAGATAACAATAGTTACTGTCCAAGCATTTGACAAACAAGTATTAGTAGTACTAGTAGTTTGAAGTTCATTTTTGTGATCCCAGCATTATTTTCCTTTTTGAAACGCATAATTTTGTCACAACAAATAAATATGTCTCTGGCATTTTTTCCTTAAATGGGTATGGAGATTTTCATCCACTTGATTTATTCATGATTTTGTACACAATATTCCATCAATCAACACCGTTGTTGTGTTTGTTTTTCAGGGACTGCTGGGTTACTTTTTCTGGCTGCGCAGCCCTGCCCTCTTTGAGGACGTGCCCCTGGGGAAGTGGGAGGAGGAGAACTTTACCATGCACTATGCCCAGGAAAAGTACGAGCAGAACGCCATGAACTGCTGGATTGCCGCAGGAATTTACGTTGTCCTATTCCTCTTCTCTTTTGTTCAGATGATGATGAACAAACGGGCTAGTTACGAAATGGCATAGATGTGGTTTCATGGAATTCCAACATTTATTTCTGTCTCCTTTATGTCCACTTTTTGTTCTCTAGTTAGTGTAGAGTACTGAGTGATTATCATTATGTGAAATATTGGATTTTTTAAAAACTGCTGATGGTGGGGGGAAAAAAGTGTCATTTGCTGCAGCAGATTATCTTCCTATACTTGGTGATATGTTAATATTCAGGAGATCAGGATGAGTGAAATCATTGGTTGTGACAAAGCCAGTTATTTATGTCTTTCTGTTGAGAGTTTGTGTACTTAACTGATGGAGTGCTTGTTCCGTTGATATGATCATGGATTAATTTGCTTTTTATGGTCACTTTTTTGACAAATTTACAAGTTTACACAGTGCATTGAGTGCATGCTTAAATGGGTATTTCTGAAAAGTGAAAGGTAATGCTAAATTTGTCTTTTGTTTTGATCTGATGTTTGTTCATTGGTGTTAGGATATTTGCATGTGCACGCCATTTTGGGTAGAATAATTTGGTATAGCTGAAATTATGGAATGAAATTACAACAGCTAGAAGAAAGCAGAACAGAACTTATGAGTATAGTGCGAAAGGTATATTGAAAATGAGTCTTCAAATGTTATTTGATTGATCATATGTGTGTGTATGTGTAAGTAAGCATGCTTGAGAAAAGGCAAGTTTTTCTTTAAAAAACGATTTTCCGGTCACTATGACGGCTCTTAGATTTTTGTTGTTGTTGTTCACACCAAACAAAATGTTTTCGGGTTTGGGTTGTTTTTTTAATCAATGCCAACATATTGATTAGTCATTGAAAATATATGGTGCTTTTTGAATGGAGTTATCTGGTGTCTGTTACACAGCTGATGTTACATTAAGATTACGATCTTGAAGATGATATGGCTACACCAGTGTCGCAACTTTTTCAGAATACTTCATTGATACAGTTTCAGTTTTTAGTATATTCAAACAAGGCACAGAGAGAAGAGAGAGAGAGAGAGAGAGAGAGAGAGAGAGAGAGAGAGATGTAAAGCTATATGGAATATAACAAAAATATCATGTTGCTAAGTGTCATAAACAAAAGTCAGTCAGTGAGAAAGGCTTTTTTTTTTTTTTAACATAGTCCTGCTGTGCCCACTGTATGTGGCTTAACTGGTAATCAGTTGTTATCAATCAAAATGTTATATCTTTTTTCTTCTTTTTTGTGTACAGGTTTTTTAAAAAAGAGTTAAGTTTATTATTGAAATCTGTTTAACATATGACTGTGATGTGATTCTGTTTTTCCCCCCTCCCATTACACTTTTTTTTTCTCATGGGAGAGACGGACAGAATAGAGAGAGCGAGGTGGGGGACAGGAAGTACAAGATAATGTCAGAAAATTTCTTTTTCTTGAGAAACAATCCTGGTGGCATAAAAAGGCTATTGTTATGATGTAATTTCTAATTTATAGCCATTTTCTCAACAGGGTATGGTTTTAAATAATTCAAAACAGAAAATCTCAAACTCTCCATCCCTGTGACCATTCTACTTTGACTTTCTTCCCATTGAACTATGCACCAAGACAGTTTGTTGCAATTATGTTCAGATATTGTGATGTACTTCCATTGAAAAAAACCCCACAAAACCACACTGCCTTTCATTTTTGATATGGTTAAACACTGAAACGGAAAAGAAACTAATATTGCACCGCATACTTTAACATTTGTACTTCTGAGAAAAATTGCCATAATTTGAATGTGAGCTGTCTTGAGAATGTGGGTTTTTTCCTTTCTGTTCTTTTCCCAACAATTTTTTTTTAGTTCATTGCTTTTTTTTTCTTTGGTTGTTTTTAATTGCTGTTTTTGGTTAGTTTGGTTACACTGAATTTTTTTTTTTTAAGTGCCACTGTCTTTAAAATGACACACTGAATTACTCAGGTTTGAACCTTCTGAATCTTCAGTATATTTTAAAAATAAATTTAACGCTTCTGGATTCTGGTTGTGCCTTTGTACATGATGGTGCTTATGTACACATATATGTGTTCAAAGGTGTGAGACCCACATACAGCACAGCACATAGAGCACTATCAGTAGATCTCAGTCTTGGTTGATCTGAATTTCTCATTCCTGGTTCTGTCTTATTCTTTTATTACTTTTGACCAACAGCTACAGGCAAATTTGATTGTGTTCTATCAGATATTTTAGAAATTTGTTGCATTTTGTTGTATCAGCAGCTAGTACCTTGTTTATTTTATGGAACAAAGTTACTTTATATTATAGCTACTTTGATAAATAAACATGCTGAATTATAAATTTGTGTGTGTGTTGGTTGTTTTTTTTAAATTGCTGGATGATGATGCTGGTTCAGTTTCTGTTATACATATTATAACTTTCTATCATACAATTATAAAGTAGTCAGTCGATCGGATCGACTGATTTTGTTTGATCCTGATCCCTGGTGGTTAGAGCATTGCACTTGCAGTCTGAGGGCCAGGTTTGAGCCCAGGTTCAAGCCACCGCCTGTTTAAGGGGATTTTTTCCCTGGGGTAGTCATCAGTGCTGACTCCACTCCCCGGAAAGTCCTTATTAAGATGAGACTATCAACTGAAGTTCCGTACCTGAACCACAGAGAACATCTTGCGCACACGTCAAAACCTGTTCTAAGCTTCAGAAGTATAGGCCATTGTGTGCTGGTAGGAACAGATGACAAAATGTATACAACCACATGCACACAGGAACTGCATGTGTAAACAGCGCACAAGTGCTTATTCCATTATCCTCAAAATAAAAGAGTGAATAAATAAATGTTTATATACCAGCTGATGACAAGGACAACATTAGGGCTTACACTACATCAAAGAAAAACAATATTGGTTACAAATACATAAAATAAATCAAGAACTAAGATACTTTGCTGTCTGAAGTAAAGGCCAATTTCTAACCAGTCTGAAAAGCAGACCCCTGATGACGAAAGATTCAATGAGCAAACTTGGGATACGTTTCTGATTTTGGCCTGTATCACTACATTTATCACCATAGCTCCAGGCATACTATTCATACTAGGTCAATCCCCACATATGTTTACAAATGCTGAAGATAAATTTCACATTACAGACAATAAAATTATGCTCAGTGCATTTTGTTTCGATCCCCTATATTATTTACAAATGCAGATGATCATTTACAGGTATCAAAGTCAACTAAATTTTTCCTTAGTGGGTTCATATTGCGTCAATCCCCTATATGTTTACATATACAGAAGATCATTTACACGGATAAAAGTCAACCAAATTATGCTGAGTGGGTTGTAAAAGCAAAGCATGCACTCTAAGCTTTCCAAGCACATCCGTATTCTTTGTGGTCAAACATTTTCAGGGGGGTTTGGGATGTATATTGTAAATGATGTAAAATAGTTCTATATGCAGAGACGATCTGAAAAGATAAAAACCACTTTAAAAAAACAACCAAAAAAGTGAAAGAACAAAACTGTCTCTGAACTCACAACAATAATGTATTTCATACACATGAAACTGTTTAGGAAAAATTGTTCACTTTATTTTGATATTTTCTTCAACGTGCATTTTATTCTGCATATCCATGATAAATTATTGTAACATTACGGCTTGCACAACAACATAAATGTTCAAACATCATAACATAAACATCAGCTCTTCTTTTACAATTTTTGTTAATGAGAGCTGATACGCATTTACTCCAGCAAACGCCTGTACACACTCTTAACTCTTCTTTCAGCAGCTGTACACGAAAAGGGTTCATACATACATACACATACATACATGCATCTCACAAACAAATGAAGACAGAAATTGCAGCAGTGCCAAAACATCCTAACATTTACCCTTGCACCTTCATTTTCCCTACAAATATACACTGTTGTGACTTTTCTTTCACAATTTCACAATGTATAGAGTTGACAAAGTTGTGAATTTTGGATTGCACACAAAAGTTTAAATACTTGCAAATAAAGTGATTTTTTTTGGCATGCAACTATTCAGCTCAATACGCCCACTCCCTGCACCCCCCCCCCAAAAAAAAAAACAACCCAGCCCAACCCACCAACAAAACAAAACAAAAACACCACTAGCAACAAAACAAAAAACAAACCAACAACAATCAAACAAACAAAAAAATCAAAGGAGCTGATAAACTTCGGATGCAGAGGCAATGAAAACACAGACAGAACATTATACCTTCCCTTCCTTTTGCAAGCTGGAGTTTCTCAAGAAGTCAGTAGGAACAGAACATTCTGTACATTACACTACACCACTATCCACCGCACCAGAGAAAATGGCAGGTTGAAAACACAAGGTCTCATGCTTTTCACAGAAAAAAATTCAACCTCGCAGCAACACAGAAATATCAACAAAGCCAGAAAGTCATACCTGCACAGATTTATGAGCTTCTCTTTTCTGAAGATAAGAAAACAAAATACTGAGAAGTGACATTGGGTTTTTTTTTGGTCTTTTAACTGTGAAAGATAAAGACTATTCCACATACAATCTTCAATAAATAGGATATAAAGAAGAGACAAGATTGAGCATAAGAAAGAACTAATATCTTCTCTTCTCTGTGTTCCCTTACTGGCTGAGGGTGCATAGTGCCTGGTCTTCTCCTGTGTTTGTCACTTTGCAGGAGGTCTGCTTGCTGGCCTCAGCCAACATGTTCCGACTTCAGAGAAGCAGATTTTTTGTACAGGATGCGTGCTGTGTATGTTTACGTTTCTGTAACCAACCAAACACTGACATGATTTACAGGATCTATAACTTGCATATTTGATCTTCTGCATGTATTAATATACACAAAGGGAATTAAGGCACTGGCAGGTCTGCACTTGAAGTTGACATGGGAGATTGTAAAAATCCCCTACCTTACTTCACCAGGTGCCACTCTCTCAAGATTTTTCTCGCCTGCAAATTCAGCATAAAACCAATAACAAAACTGTTTGTGATAACAGCATGGCATATAATACAATACCATACACACTCCAAGCTTACTTTAATCTAAAAAACAGATTACTTTTTTGTTAAGTCCAAATTTCCCATATCATAATCTGGCTAAATGTTTAAAACTTACTTTTACAACTGATCTACATCATAAACTGCTATTATTTACATAGAGAAACTTTTCCTGTTTTTTTCTATGTGAAATACAAAGACTGACAGGAAACAAACATTAACTGGACAATTTTTGGAACACATAAATAGAATCAATACACCTGCAAGTCAGGTATCATTGCAAGTAAAACGGAACCAATAACAAACTGGAAAAATAGCAAAACAAAGTAAATAAAAACTGAACAAAATATAACATCACATGCTGCCGCCACCTTGCCCCTTCCCGCTCTCTTTTAGGTTGTAAACTACAGTATTTTGTTTAAAGAAAATCAACATCTCCACATGTTCCTTCATATTTCTATAGAAAATTCATTCTCTGAACACACACACACACACACAACACATCAAAGACATGGATAAAAAAAAGTTTTACAAAAGGCAAAAGATGGCACTGTGGAGCAGCGATATGCCGTTTCTAGTCTGAGTAGCGTATATTTCACACCATGTAATGTGTTATGACATGGACATAGACACAATATATATTCACATGTCCAATCACACTTTACAAACAGTACCACACATTTTTTCCCCTTAGGATCTTCTCCCCTCCTCTCCATTGCCCAGGTCCCCCCACCCCCACCCCCAAACCACCAGTTCTATCTCTCTTCATATAAACTTCCTTTCAGAAGAGTAGGCCATTTGTGCCAGTGGAAACTGATGACGAAATTTATAAAATCGTATGCACATGGAGACTGAATGTATAAAAAAGAAAAGAACAAGAGTGCTTATTCAATTATTCTCCAAATAACAATTTTTTTTTAAAAATCAACAACAAAAAATTCTGCACAACCCTTCTTGACTAAAATTAACGCACCCATCTCTCCAAAACACAACAGGAAAACAAACCTGAAAGCACTGAGTGTGACAAGCTAAGCCTGAGACTGGTATCACTGTTTGACGATGGATGAAACGTCTGCTTTTCACCATGCATTTGATTATTTCAACCGTATCCCATGTTAAAAAAAACAAAAAACAAATCAACAATGCAAAACACACACACACCCCCATCTCATAACCCATCCCCCACAAAAAGCCCTGGATGAATCTGAGATCACTAAATAACAAGGAAAAAGGAAAAAAAGTCTCTAACTTCTTCCATGCATCAGACATTGCGACCATCTCTCTCTTTACCGTCTTCTATCAACTCGTAGGCTGGTCTGTAGGACACGATGCCTTTCTCATCCACAACCTGCAGTGATGGGTTGGGGTGTGTGTTGTCCATGCTACCCAGCGACGTGTATCTGCATGGAAAGCAACACTTTATATTGAGGGCATGATATGATGATAGGTAAGGTAAAGGAGTCCCATAACCTATAAGGTCGTAGGGGAGCAAGGCGTCAGAGACCTCACTTCTCTAGGGCCAGCATATTGAGGGCGGCGCCCATCTCCTCTCCCTCGCTGCTTTACCTTCCCTGACCCTAAAGAGGGCAGGTACCCATTTACAGCTGGGTGAACTGGGGGAACTGTACTGAAGCCAAGGCATGCAAACGGTCACCCATCCAACTGGTAACCAGGCTCGATGCTGCTTAACTTGGCTGGGGGAAAGCAAGTGCTCCGACCACTGAGCGATACATACAACAAAAACAGATCAGATTCTCCAGGGACGTCAAACTGGTTTCTAAACAACACATGAGCATTCATCCTACATGTAACACTGGTCAGGAAAATAACAGCAACAGTAGACAAAGACCCTTTAGGGAAAAAAATCTGGTAGTCAAACAGTACACTAAGATTAATCTTCTTCTTCTTCTTCATCAAATACTCAGACAGTAACTATTGTTGTCTGTCATAAGAGCGAAAATCTGCTGCGCTGCCATTAAGCGCCTGACAAGTCAGGCCCAGCGCATCCGACTTCGACATGGGAGAGAATTGTAATCTTTTAAGTCCTTCTGGAAAAAAGTCAGAAGAATGGACAAAGCAGGCAGAAAATTGACAAGAAGGAGGTGATAGGAAGAAAAGGAACAAGTTAGAAACATAGAGAGGGATAGACAAGAGGGAATTCCTAGCAAAGAATCTTCAGAAGGTAGGGATGCTATTTATACTGACAGGCTGCCTGCATCCCCATGGGGGATGAAAGTTCCTATAATCTTAACCTTAAAGGTACAGTAACATTACAATTTAACAACTGTACCCACAATGTTGTGTACATTGATGCATAAACAATGTATGCACATCCATGTATGCACATACAAACATATCAAGTTTCATAAACAATGTTTGCACATCCATGAATGCATATGCAAACATATAAGTATGCACAGCAGATTTTTCACAGGTGCATCTTCTTGCTTGTTATTCATTCTGTTTGGTGTGTGTGAAGGAAGTGGGGGGGGGGGGGGTGGGTGGGGGGGGAGTATAAGCACAGATAACCATATCAAGCCTTATCAGGACAAACAAAAGAAACAAAAAATGCCCAAAACAACAACAGCAAAAGAACATACCCCTGATCATACAGACTGCAGTACGGTAGAGACAGCGTGCGAAGAAACTGCCACACAGTCTCGTACTTCCAGTCAAGTATGGGGTTCACACGCATAAACTGAGGCCAGTCTGAGTCCGTCATGGAAAATGACTCCAGGTGCACTGAAGGAAAATAAACAAACAAAAAACGTGCCATCAATATTGTTCAGAATAAAAATCTTTCAGACACGGTAAATAGTACATGAAAATCATATCTGTGGCAATAAAAAGAAATGATATGCATGTGTAAGTGTGTGTGCACACACCCTGCTTGTGTGTGTGTGTGTGTTGTGTGTGTGTGTCTGTGTGTGTGTGTCTGTGTGTGAGAGAGACACACACACACATACAGACACAGACAAACATACAGAGAGGGGTGTTTGTGTATGAGTGTGCACATGGTTTGCAGGAGTGTATATGTTTTTTCTGTGCATATCTTAAATGATTGTTTCTTCTTCTTCTAGTCTATTCCCTTATACAAGCACTTCACTAAATCACCCTCTTTCAAATAATCACCCACTCACCCACTTGACTACTCACACATACACACACACTTTCTCTCTCTCTCTCTCTCTCTCCTCTCTCTCTCTCTCTCTCTCTCTCTCTCTCTCTCTCTCTCAATCACACACACACTTACTCCAACAATACCTGAATAAGGGTCTGTTCGCCTGGTTCCCATCAGAACAGCCTTGATGTGTGGGTGACTCTGTTTCAGAGCTGCCAGGTTCTCTTTGATTCGACCTTCGTAGCGAATCAGTTCCAGCTTATACCTGGCAGACAATACAGCAAAAGATCATTGTTTATATGCTGCTGCTGCTGCTGCTGCTGCTGATGTTTATATTATATAATCATTTTCAGGGAGCACAGTAATCTAGTGGTGAAAGCCTTATGCTTGTATCGTTGTTGCAACACAGCGTGTGAAACCAACATCCCTCATACAAAAGTGCTACATTTAGCATGCCCCTTCCATTTACCTAGTCCAGGTGTGGTCTGTTTCTGCTATATTTAGCCCCAGCTGGGCCGAGTTTGGATGGGATGGAATGGATAGCAGCTATGGAAAAAGAAGAGATAGCACCTGAGAGCAGCTGAAAGTGAAGGAAAATAACAAGCTGTTGTTGGGCATTCCACAGCTTAATACCCTGGATCTCACACAAAAGCATGCACTCTGTCTCACTCATCACAACTAGGTATCACCATGAGGCCGTTAAAAGTTTGTGTGTATGGCTGCTTTCAAGTCCTTTGCCATTTAGGCCCAAATTTATGATCTGATAGGGACTGAGGGGAGAGGGGGGTTTGGGTTCGTTCTTTTTTGTTTTGTTCCTTAGCTAGAGCTCCGAGATTCACCAATGGTGAGATTTTAAATACAACTCCACTGTGTAATTTTGTCAACCGTTCACACACACACACACACACACTCTCTCTCTCTCTCTCTCTCTCTCTCTCTCTCTCTCTCTCTCTCTCTCACCCTGTGCTCGTTTTCCAGTTTTTCCAAACAAGGTGATCTGCTATGTTCTCTAACACACATTTTACAAACTTACTCATGGATACACATGATGCCTATACACTTAGGTAAACACACACGACCCATGAGCTAAACCATAAAAAGAGACAATAACATTAAATGTCAATGTAATAAATCACACAAGGTGGGCAAGAGTGTGGCTGGGCACACAGACACAAACTCACACACAAGCGTGATACATACATACACACATACATACATACATACATACATACATACACACATAAACACACACACCTTTGAAAACATTAAAGCAGTTCTCACCCACACACACACTCACTTTGAAAGCATTAAAGCAGTTCATACACACACACATATACACACACACAAATCTTTAAAAGCTTTAAAGTAGTTCTCTCTCTCCTCTCTCTCTCTCTCTCTCTCTCTCTCTCACACACACACACACACACACACACACACACACACACACTCTCACACACACACACACACACACACACACACACACACACACACACACACACACACACACACACACACACTCTCACACACACACACACACACACACACACACACACACACACACACACACACACACACACACACACTCTCACACACACACACACACACACACACACACACACACACACACACACACACACACACATACACACACTGCAAATACCTCTGACAAGCTTTCTGAACGAACAGCTCCACCTCAGGAAATGGCTGACGACTGCGGATGTACAATGCCGGCAGCTTGCCTTTTTCCTCTGGATACTTCCTGCCACAAAACACAGCAAAAGCACTGATGTGAACTGCAGACCTGATGGACTATAAGACTGTACAGAGAGGACACAATTAAGGCAGTTAAGTTTTTTAGTTTGGTGTTCAAACCCTATGAATTCTGAAGCTATTTCAAAATCTTGCAGGAAAAAAGTTACAAACCTCACCCCCAGAAAGAACAGATATGAAATAAATGCTCAGAATTTATATAACAGTTTGTTTTCTTTTCTTTTCTTTGAAGAAAAATGAATAGACAATGCATTTAACACATTTTTGAATACCAACATGATGAGATGACATAAAGGGGGAATAAACCAGGCTTTACAAAACATATAAATTATTCAACATGAAATTAAAGATTAAAAATGTTACTAGTAAAAATGATACTAAAACTGTTAGCAAACTGCAGATGAGAAAGTCTCCAATTTTGTGTCAATGAAGTCATATATTTTGTGGCTACAAAAGCCTGATCCAGTCATCACTTCAAGGAAAAACTCATTCTCTCAGCCTGCGTATGCTATACTCATTACACACCTTACACTAGTAAATAAAGTGTAGAAAAGGCACATCCCACAACATTTCCCATCTTAAAATGCCCAAAACAGGTAATTTTCCTTAAGTAAGCAAGAGTAAAGCACTTATGTAGAAAGTAAAATGTCTGTGGTTAGAAGAATCCTGTGTACAGCCAATCTTCCCTTGCCTATCACACTATGAATGGTGATCTGGGTGTAAATCTGCACATGAAAATAATTAACTGTTTTGTCGTGTATGCAACATGAACTGAGTACACAAAAAAGAAACCACAAGCAAACAAAACTATAGCAATGAGAGAGATGTCCTTGTTAACATTCTGTTACTAAAATAAAATTAAAATAAAAAAACCCACCTCAACAACAACAAACCAACCTAGTTTTACCCCAAAAATAAAAAGAGAAAAATATAAGGCAGAAAGAAAATAAGAACAGCCAAACTAAATAAATGCATTCTCCTTGAAGAAAGCAGCCTAAAATCAACCCATGTACAGAAGTCTGTTTGACAATGAATGCTGCTACAGAATATGATATAATGCAATCATAATAGACAGACAGGAAACGAGCAGTTGCATACAAACTTTTGCACTATGGCGTGAAAAAGATGAAGCAAGGCTGTACAGTCCTTTCCTCCATTGAAACCCAGGCACATCTCTTCAAGGCTGTAACACACACACAAAAAAACCCCTGTCAAACTTTCATTTTAGAACCTAGGACAAACATTCACACAAACAAGGATTTATCAAATGTATGGAAATTAAAATAGAATTGGACATCACACTTCAAAACTGTTATTTTTGGTCATTCTTTGGAGTCCCGTTTAGTGGTTTTGTGTCTGAATGTTGAGAGTACTAGTGCATTTCATGATAAAAAGATCACACAAACAAGCTCATGACCTTTTTCCTTTTCTTTTTTTTAAACAGCCATGGATTTATCTCATTACAGTCACAGATCATCAAGTTGTAAACTCAAATCAAAATTTCTAGTGACAGAAAATGGCTTCACCGATAGGGATAATGCCCTAATGTTCTTGAACATGTCACATACTGGCAGTGCTGATGAAAAGAAAGTGTTTTGAAAAAAGCAAGATAAAATGCAGTGGGTTTTTTTCTTTTCTAATATGGATAAAAATGTAGATTTTACATGGAAAAAATATTGCAAAACAAACACATTAATATCTTTCTCCTCCCCTACATACACACACACACACTTACAATCCCCCCCCCCCCCCCCTCCCCTCCCCACGTATGTTTGTCCGTCGTGTTCGACGAAGACCTCCAAAACAGCAGAGGAGGCAGCTGCTGTTTTGGAAATTGGGCAGAAATTTGATTATAGTGGAGATGCCTTGCCCACAGTACATCCCCACTCTCTCGGCCAAGTGGGCATAAGGACAGTCAGTGTTGGAGATGTTCTCCAAAGGCCAGCTAGCCCCCAGGGCTGCAGCACATAAAGACTGTGCAAGTCAAGCCAATAACCAGACAAGTGAAGTCAACTCTACCTGTACTGACTCAAAGCTTGTTCGATCACTTGCACTGCATGTCTCACACCATTGTGGAAGTCATCACAGTCACCAGCGTCCACTATACTGTACAAGCGTTCTGCCGCTCTGCCCACAGCATCTTTCTCATACTTCACCACACATCCTGAAACACAAACAACAAGAAAATCACATTTGTCAATATTCAATCCACACAATTTATTTTTCATATTCTTCTTCTTCGTCGAACACTCAGACAGCAACTATTAATGTCCATTATATGAGCAAAAATGCGTCACGCTGCTGTCAAGCGCCTGACAAGTCAGGACCAGCACATCCAACTTCGGCATAAGAGAGAAATGTTATCTTTTAAATCTTTCTGGAAAAAAGGCAGGAGAATGGACCAAGAAGGCAGAAAATAGACAAGAAGGAGGTGAGAGGAAGAAAAGGAACAAGGCAGAAACAAAGAGACAAATAGAAAAAAGGGAATTCCTAGCACAGAATTTCCAGAAGGTGGGGATGCTATTTATACTGATAGGCCCCCAGCATCTCCATGGGGGATTTTATTTTTCAATATGAGAATAACAGTTTTGTAGTCTAGACACAGTGTTTCATTAACTCCTACCCTCCAAAAGAGATATGAAGTCTGATTCTATTTCCCAAAATTGGATGTTAGCTCCTGTCACTAGATCATGACTAGTGTCTGGGTGGTAACTTTTGTGAGCATTATGCAATAAATTAACAACAGAATTCACGGCAATCAGAGAGCTGTCTCTGGCAAAATGAATTTGAGAGTCAACAGTTATAAGCAGACGTGGCAATCCTTTCTCACCTCCCTTCACAACCATATCCCACACACAGCTGTCAGTTTCCAACACTCTCAGCAGCTATCTCTTCCATCCCATCCCATCCCAGCCCAGCTGGTGCTAACTATAGCAGGAACTGACCACACTTGGACTTGGTAAAAATGAAGGAGCGCACTAATTTTAGCAGTACTCCTAGGCCCTTTGCCAAGTTATGCTGGATTTGTGCACTGTGACACTAAAACTGAACAGTCTGAATATTTTTTTTCTCTGAGGGAGGAGGGGAGGGGGGATAAGGTTTTTCCACACGCACCAACAACATATCTGTTTGAAATCTCCATGACTACATGATCCACTCAACTTTGCAAAAAAGAACAATTTTTCTTCTTTTCTTTTTTTTAGAACATTTTTCTTTTTTTTGTTAAAACCTATAATCCAGTGGAAATTGCCTCAACAAAAATCTGCACCAAGTATAAAATAGCTATGGCAGCAAAAGGGATGGGAAAAAAAAGAAGAAAAATAAGATTCTCTGTCCTCTCCCTACCTTGAGGTAAAGCCGACAAGAGCTCGCTGTGGGCTTTTTCCAGCTGGTCTTTGTTTGTCGATTCCAGGGTGACCTTCACCTTGTAATAGCTGACCAAAACAAACAAAACAAAAATAAACTGTAGATTTTTTTTAAAAACCCATTTTATGGAATTATAAGTGGTAATAAAATGAAAAAAGTAGATAATTGTATGAATAAAGTACAAATACATAATAACTGAATATGATGATTAAAGCACTGCAGACATTTCAGAGATTAAATTTATAAAAATACATACTAAAGAGTAAAACAAAATATAAGATAAAGAACAGATGATGAACTGCAGCGCTTGAATGTGTCTGTCTATTCATGGTAATAATTGATCACTGAAAAGACACTTTCATTACTTTCTGTATCGTTTTCCACTAGCTTACAATACAATCCCACTTTTACACTATGACTAAGTGAAACACTTCAACAAAATGCTTTCAAAGCTAGTGAGACTTATTCCTTTATGAGAAAATACACTGACAAACATGTCAGCCTGATAATTCTCTGAACAAGAGCACCATTTTTAATAAGACAGCATTTTTCTTTTTCTTATAGGTATTCATATTTTTCTCTGTGGATAAATCTAATAACAATATATGGAATTTCAATAGCGCTGAATCTTATAAAGCAAGCAAATCAAAGCGATTATATGCAGGTAAAATGGCATGTCTCTTTTTACATTTATTGAAACTGACTGTGTAAGCTCTAATCAGACACACTAATTTACACACACACACACACACACTTCAACACATGTGCATGTACATCTTTACCAACAAACACACATGCTCATACACACCCATACCAACACACACACACACACACACACAATGTATAACCACACTCATACACACTTTTTTACCCCCCAAATCTCCTTTACATAAAAACAAAAACGCACACAAACAAACAAAAATACACACTTATTATTGCTGATTCCATAATGCTGTTTGTTTTCAATGTTTATTCTCATTTCTGAATTTTAAAAAACAACAACAAAACTATTTAAACCGAACAAAATAGCTCCCTACCTGTTATGAAAGTGTGGATAGGAGCCAATGACGACAGTCTGCCCGAAGCGGTCGGCCACATGCTGAATGTCTGCGGCAACGCTGCTCTCGCTCAGGTTGATGTATACCTCCTCCAGGTAGAACATGACATCAGGATTGCGAAACAGATCCTGCAACAACAGAAAACACCATGTGTTTCTTCCTCCTCATTACCTTCCCTTTCTTCCTTCGCTTGAATGTTTTCAGTCATAAACATGGCAATATCTGACACGCCAATCCAATCCAATTGTGTTGTTTATAGCCCCACTGACCACACATCAGGCCATATCAGGGCTGTCACCTCATAACATTTTAAATCTCAGATTAAAACTGTGCAACTATATACAGATTAAAACAAGGTATAAAACCAACTCCACTGTTGTTCCCTGTATCAATGCCCTGGTCAACCATAATGGTCAACCCAGGACAGGCACCGTGTTGTGGGAAAAACCACATCAACCACACATAAAATGAGATAAAACCAAAAGCAGATTTCTTAAAACAACCTTGCTCTTAGTGACCAGCTGTAACACTTTCACTCATATCAGACGGAAAAACCTCGATTCTCTCAGGAAGTTAAAAATGGTGTCTGGTGGAACATCATGAAAAATGATCTGCAGTAAAATGCTTGTCCCTAATATCCTGGACATCTCGACACTCCAGAAGCAGATGCTTGATGGTTACCTGCACATCACAAGTCACACACCATGGGGTTCCCTCTCCTTTAGGCAAATGAACATGGGTGATATGAGAATGGCCTGTGTGCAGCCGGGTGAGCACTTGTTGCTTCCCTTTGGCTTTTGGCAGAAAGAGGCAGAACTTTCAGGCTAGGGCGAATCTGGAAAAGTGTGTTGTCCGTCTGAGCATTCCAGTCCTCTTGCCAGAGGGACCGGGCATACTGTTTGCTTTTAGGTTTCAGATCTGTGCATGGCATGGAAGACCTAAAAATCTCATACACTGATGAATTGCAGCACAAGTGTGACACAAAAACCAACCAACACAAAAAAAGCGTATAGACGTAAGTATGACTGACTGACCTCCAGCAAGACAAAGGCTCTCTCCATGATGGAAGGCACCCCAGGGAAGATGTAGACGTTGTTAACGGACACTAAAGGGTACTTGGTTTTCTTCTCTCCTGTCTGTTTGTCCAAGCCATACTGCAGTGTGGCTGTGCTGGGGATCTGGGCAACAACAGACAAATAATGATGCAGACAATAATAATGATAATGATGATCAACTCTGATGATGATGACAATAATGATGATGATGATAATAACAACAACAATGATGATGATGATGATGGTAACAACAACGATGCTTATGACAACAACAATGCTGATGATGATTACAAATGACAATGATGTTAACAATGATGAGAGAATTGAGAATAATGATAATAATAACAAGAAGGAAATTTCTTTCCTTACCCTCATGCTGACCACAAACCAGTACACAATAAAAACTAGAAAAAAATGCCTTCTTTTCCCCTCAAAATATATCATTCGTGTGTGCATGTGCGTGTGTGTGTGTTTGTGTGTGTGCGTGTATGTATGCTTGCATACATGCATTTGTGCATGTGTATGCTAATGCATGTGAAGGAGTGTATGTGTGTGCATGTGCACACAAATGCATGTGTGTGTGCATGTGCGAATGCGCATGCAAGTGTACAATTACATATTTCCACACCAACATGAACACTACATAGCAAGCATGTGTGTATGCTATACACACACATACACACACTTGTAAACAAGCAACATTATTTCATCAGCACAGTGTGGTACGAAACACTCACCTGTGCCATTTTCATCTTGGCAGAGTCCAGATTGTCAGCGCCAAAGAATCCCTTTAACACTGTCACCAGTTCTGGATGAGCGACAGTGGGAACACCAAAGGCTTTGGCAACACCTGCATAATTATATACATATATCTCTTACTTTATGCATATCACCATTACCATATCTTAATGTTCATTTATGCATATCTTTATGCATAAATTAACATTAAAACATGTACAACCACACTGTGCTTACAATATACAAAATACGACATAAAACATATATAGCCAAACACTCTTGGTACATAGCTGTCTTTCTTCTTTTCTTTTTTTTTCACCTTGGAGACATTGTGTAGTAAGCGTCATACAAAAATGGACCTTATCACCTCAAGCAATAACAGAAAAGCAGAAGCTGTTTTTATCTATTTATCATTTTTTTCTCCCTGTTCCTTGGCTGGAGCTCCCAGGTTCACCAATGGTGAGATTTTAATTTAATTTTTTTATTTCGAGGATAATGGAATAAGCACTCATGTGCTTCTTTACATCCAGTCCCCGTGTGTGCGGTTTTGTAAATTCTGTCATCTGTTCCCACCGGCACACAATGGCCTACTCTTCTGAAAAGCAGAACAGGATTTAACATGTGCGCAAGATGTTCTGCGTGCGTTCGCACACAGGGACTCGGTTTATAGTCTCATCCGAAGGACTTTTGGGGAGAGTGGAGTCTGTACTGATGTTAACCCCAGGGGAAAATATCCCCTTCAATGGGAATCGAACCCGGATCGTCAGATTGCGAGCGCAATGTTCTAACCACTAAGCTATCCCGCTCCCCTGCGCCATTTTACATTGCATTTTGCATATATATGCAAACATTTTTAACCCACCATTAAGGTAGCTGGATTCCAACTTTGGGGATGATCTATTCATATGACATGCTACAAGATTAAATTATTTTGCCTTTTTTTTTCTTCTTGAGATTGCTTGACTATGCAAGGTGTGTACTGAAGTTTACTGGCACTGATTTATTTGACTGGTTGCCCTCAGAGGAATGATGTGTTTGAAATTTGTTACACATAATGTCCCAGCTAAGAAAACAAATCAGATATTGACCATGAAAAAGAAAAAGTATTGACACATGTCCTCATCATCCAGAAAAATACAAGACATTTTTAACCCTCTACCAGTCATGTGTTTCTGTTGACATAATCTTCTGGCTCGCTTGCGGTTTGGATCTTTGCTTTCTGTATGTACCAGTGAATCTCAGAAACTAGTGTCAATGATCAATCTTGCAATCTTTTTCCCTACTTCACTAGGCCCAACAACAAAGTCGCCCATTCAAGGGGATTTTTCCCCTGGAGTTAACATCTTAACTGAGACTTCCAGATGGAAAGCAAACGTTCAAACCCAGTGCTAAAACCGTTTACGTTGCAGGTGACAGTAAGAAATGGCATCGATTCATATGGCAACTCAACAAACAGTCTCTGTTAATGTAGGACAGCGTAACAAAAATGTCACATCCTTGCCTTCAAATGTTTTATCATCGTGAGTGGGTCCAATGCCGCCTGACGTGATGACATGGCTGTACCGCTGAGCAAATTCTGCCACTTCTTTAGCAATCACTTCAAGATCATCCCCAATGACAGACACCTGAAAAACAAGAGATTGCTTATAATATTATAAATATTTTCTGACTGTATATATTCTGTTGTGGGACAAGATAGCTCAGCTCAGTGGTTGGAGCACTTGCTTTTCCCCAGCCAAGTTAAGCAGCGTCGAGCGTGGTTACCACTTGGATGAGTGACCGTTTGCACACCTCGGCTTCACTACAGTACCCCTGTTCACCCAGCTGTAAATGGGTTTCTGCCCTCTTTAGGGTCAGGGAAGGTAAAGCAGCGAGGGAGAGGAGATGGGTGCCGCCCTCAATATGCTGGCCCCTTGAGAAGTGAGGTCTCTGATGCCTCGCTCCCCTATGACCTTTCAGGTTATGGGACACCTTTACATATTCTGTAAACTTAAAAGAATGATTATCACTACTTCCTCATATTTGGACTCTATTTTAGCCACAGAAAGTTTTTTTTCTCATCTCTGGCATAAGAAAACTTAAATCTCATTACCAATGTAAATCAGAGTATAGATCTACAAAATTAATGAACACTTGTGATAGGCTTTTACAGAATTAAGATATGGTTTACTTGAAAATCACTTTCACACAAAAAATATGGTCTCACATGGTTTTGTATGCATGAAAATGAATAGTTTGAAAACATGTCAGGGAAGAATTGGATATTTAGAGAAAAGTGAGAGGGAATATACACAGTTGGATAAAATGAAACAAGACCTATTGCTGAACATATTTTAGTGGTAGTTTGGTTCTATTAACATACATGAAGCATTGTACATATGTATGCAAACACTCACACACATCCAGAGACTTGCTCAGCACACATACTGTGACATAGATCTATACATGTACACAAGACAACAAGCACTGTCATGTTTTTGCACACACACACACACAAATACACACTTGTACATAGACTTATACTATATAGTCATTATTCAAAGTCCTTTTACCCGTTTCACTTCCACACCGAGAGCAAACAAGCGTTTACAGATGAAATGGGAGTTAGTATCTGCCGTCTGTCCCTTCAGGATTTCATCACCAACAACTGCAAACACCACAGACACACTGGCCAAAAAAACAACAACAAAAACCCACACACACATTGAAGTAAAAAAGGCATTCTCACAAATGAAATTAGAGTATCTACAAGTTTCTGAATGAGATGCTTAACAGAGGATTAGCACAAGTGGATAAACATGTTCACGTATGCACAGGCTTCCATGGCCTGTAGGTTCACACAGTGACACACTCACACACGCTGTCAAAATAACTGTTCACTAATTTCAATGGATAGATGTTAGAATGCACACACACATACACACACATGTTCACACACATACACACACACTGTGTGTGTGTGTGTACATGTATACACACACACATGCGCATTCACACACACAATGGCACAGACTCTTGTGAGACTGTATACTTAACAAACACACACATACACACGCACATGGCACAGACAGTGTAATTGAAGAAAGGCAGTCAGGTCAAATGATAAGAAATTAAGAAGGGGAAAAAGCCCAAAGGTCATGATTTGTCTGCAACACTAGAGTTCTAGTTAAAACAGACGTGTGTGTGAAACATGATATCAATATCACGTGATCATGTGAATGTATGCATACACACAAACTGTGTAAAGACAAACTCATATATTCCCTTGTGCACACACTTAACACACATGGATATTTGATATGAGCCTGTGACAAAGGCGTTCTTTCAATACCATATGTTTGTCTTTCAGTATTATCAACATGATCAAAAGTTAGCTTTCCCTTGTTATAAGCAGCTGTTTGGCTGTGCTTTGTTCCCTGTTTTTAAAGTAAACTGCATAGAGATCTACATGTACAATAATGATAAAACTACTAATTACAATATCCTTTGATTGATTAGACTTTACTTTATCTTATCACTTCATGGCTGCACTACGGAAAAACTGAAAATCTAATCTCAAAAAAGAAAAAAAGACTTTAGCTTTCACTCACACAGATGCTGACATGTGCACATGTACACACAAACACGCAAGCTGTATGCATGAGCATGCACTCACCCACACATGCATACAACAGGCATGCGTGCACATACATTATATACACTCACAGTCACACACACGTCTGATATAGTGGCAATGCACTCTATCTAGGAAGCTAGAAGACTGTCAGTTTGATTTAGCCTAAAACAGAACTTTTCCCCTATCCACTGACCATGAGAGATGGTCTTGGTGCTATTTTTTCAGATGAGATCAAAGATATGAGATAAGGTCCCATTATGTCTATAAAAGATATTTTTAAAAACAACACAACTAAAATTAGTAAAAACAAAACCAAAAAAACACAGCAATAAAAGAACTGTCACTGGCAAAATGTATGAAAAAAAGCCTCTCTCATACAGTTGAACAAACAAATGAAACTACACAAGCAGACAGGAGAAAAATAGAAAATGTGAGCTGGTGCACAGTGGCAACCACACTCTCCCAAGGGAAAGCACCCAAAATTTCACACTGTAAAATCTGCTTTAACTGTTTACAAGCATTGTGAATGACAATGCAATACAGTATTAATACAATATGATAATGATATCATACAATGTATTGCAATACATTATACAGCACATGTAAATTTACATGGATGTATTCTGCCTAAATGCACAATACAGTACTATCCTTACAACACAAATACATGCCTTCCTACTTGTAGGATAACATCACAAAAACTTGCCTTTGTCCATTCTGACTTGTTACGCTCATCATGTCAGTACAACTTAAAGTTAATTAAACAAAAATAACTGACGATGATGATGATGATGGTGTGTGTGTGTGTGTGTGTGTGTGTGCAAGCATCTGTCTGACTTAGTGACTGTCTATCTGTCTGTGTCCATGTGCACATACAAATGTGTGTGTGTGCACACACTTTTAATAATTAAGCTCAATGTGCTGGTGCTTACACATAATTATCTGGATACAGCCATTGTGTGAGTGAAACATCCTGAAGTTCAAAAGTTCTAAAACTGAACAGAAACTCCTGGCCATCAAGACAAATTGTTAGATTTTAAAGTTACAAGTCCTTGGACAAATATCAAACTTAATTCTAAAATGTTTTCTGAATTGATCCACTGTAATACTTAAAACATTTTTTTCAGAGAATAGTTCATCTTTTCAAACTGCAGATCCTGTCCTTATTTATTCACACTGGGGGAAAAAAAATTCTTATTTCTCAAGCCTGCTTGATGCAAAGAAAACGTATAAATCGTAACTATCCAAGTGACACCCCCCCCCCCCCCCCCCCCCCCCCCCCCAAACACATACACACACAGAGAAACAGCTCTCCTCCCTCTTGAGATTCTACTGTTGCTCTAGCCCCATCCCCTCAACTGAAATTCTTTAAAAGTAGTCTAACGTTCAACATGTGATAGATTCTCCTGTCGAATATAAGCACATGAAGAAGAATGAGGAAGAGAAAAAGGAGAAGAGAAGCTGACGATCGTTTTAAAACTACATCAATGAGTACACACAACAGGCTCTTTCAATACGATCGTTTCAAAACTAAATCAACGGGAACACACAATAGGCTCTTTTGATTTTTTTCAAAGCAAAGGCTTCATTTCTATCTACTGTATACGTGCGTTTTTTCGTCTAATGTATGATACAGATCTATAAATTATAAATGAAACATGTGAAATTCGAAAACGAAACTGCAAAACTTCTTCAAAGTTTGGATCAATCAAGTCATTTAAAGTCTAACTACTCACTGATAATGCCAGCTGTAATTCTTTTCTGTGCCATTCCACTAGAGGTTGTAGAACGTACCAGATGTCTCAGAACGGTATCTAGGCGATACCAATGTCTGGACAGCATGCGTGTTCTCTGCATCCGTGATCTGCCTTGACACAGCACGTTTTCACAAACGTAGGAATAGCCTATCCCATTCAATACGACCTTCGGAAGGGAGGTGTCAGTATTTATCATATATATATATCCAACAAAGGCTGTAACAAAGGCTGTAACAATCAACTACTAAACTGTTGAAATGTAAAGAATGTACCTAATTCTATTCATAATGAGTGAAATTAAAAAATGGAACGTAATCCTAAGTAATATTTTAATTTTGATTTCCAACGGAATCCTCCCCTGTTCCATAGATAGCTCCAGATTTGGTTTCGTATGTAGCAGACTACATATTATCACGCGCACACGCTTCCAACATTAGGCCTATTCCGGAATGAATAAAAAGCAACCTATAATACATAGGGGGCCGACGATGTGCAACGTTTCGCGTGCACTTCCGTCATAACTGACATCGGAACTGTTGCCCAGGCGTCATGGCAACAGTTATGCCAAAGCGTGCCTGCTCGTGGGTGTGTCAGCGCTCGCACGCTGTGGGCGTGTGTGCGCGTGTGTGAATGTGTGCGCGCGCATTTTTGTGCACGTGTTCGAACTTTTTATCCCTCTCCCTTTTTCGCGCGCGCGTTTCATAAGAGACTTGGGAAAGTATTACTTAAAGATAATTTTCCTTATTAAAATGTGAAGAAGCCAAATCAATAATACACCAGTTCTCAATTAATACTGTCCCTGTTGTAGCCTCTACATAGACTTACACACACACATTCCCCTTTCAAAAAAAGGAAAATTTACCCTCTTGATAAATCTTAACATCTCGAAACACAGAGAGAGAGAGAGAGAGAGAGAGAGGGGTGTTTATTGCTAGAAGCTGTTATGCCCATTAGCAAACTGATACGATGATCAATATTTAATGTGGCATGAATACGTCATTATGGAGACAACATCGGTGCTTTTCAAAATGTATAATTACATTATGTGTTTATTATTGCTCATAATTCAATATATCGGTTGGTGTGACCTTTTGTCCCCATGTTCAGTCTGCAGCTTCTTCTTCTCCAAGTGTCCAGTCTGGTCCTGCAGACTCCACGATCATGGCTCTCCATTCTTCCCTGTTCTCGGTCCCTCTCATGAGCTCATTGTTGGTGCCCACTTTATTCGTTGCGAATTTGTTTAAGCTGTCTGTGAATTTTGTGCGTTGTCTTCCTCTGCTCTTGTTTCCACAGATTTTGCCACTCCATAACAGTTTCTCTAGTCCGTCAGCCCTGATTATATGGCCGAAAAATTTGAGCTGTCTTTCTCTGATGGTGTTGAGAAGGGATCTCTTGTATCCAGCCATTTCCATTACTTCTGCATGTTTTTTTGTCCATGAGACTTTCATGATTCTCCGGATGAACCACATCTCCACTGCTTCTAGTCGCTGTTCTGTGTCCTTGGCTAGGGTCCAGCACTCGCATCCATACAGAAGAATGGACCATACGTAGGCTCTCAAAACATGGATCTTTGTCTTGAGGCTTATCTTACTGTTGGTAAAAATGCATTTCATGTTGTTAAAAGTTGCCTTAGATTGACCATTCTCTTCTTGATTTCTGTGTCACACTTGACGTCCGGGTTGATAATACAACCAAGGTATTTAAAGGTGTTTACTTGTCCGATTCTCTCTCCTTTACAGGCTATGTTGCATTGTGGTACAACAGCTTTTTTCGAGATCACCATGCATTCCGTCTTCTTTGCATTGAGCTGTAATCCTTTCTTTTCGCTTTCGTCTGTTAAAAAAAAAGGTAAAGGAGTCCCATAACCTATAAGGTCGTAGGGGAGCGAGGCGTCAGACCTCACTTCTCTAGGGCCAGCATATTGAGGGCGGCGCCCATCTCCTCTCCCTCGCTGCTTTACCTTCCCTGACCCTAAAGAGGGCAGGTACCCATTTACAGCTGGGTGAACTGTACTGAAGCCAAGGCGCGCAAACGGTCACCCATCCAACTGGTAACCACGCTCGACGCTGCTTAACTTGGCTAGGGGAAAGCGAGTGCTCCGACCACTGAGCTATCCCGTCCCCAAATTCGTGTTACTGTTCTTAAAATCTTTTGCAGTTTTTCTTCAGAGTCGGCATTAAGGACTGTGTCATCTGCATATCTCAGGTTGTTGATGGTGTGGCCACCTACACTAATTCCCTCATGATTCTCAATATTTCGAATTATTTCACTATATACATTAAATAAATCAGGTGAGAACACGCAGCCCTGCCTCACACCCCTGCAGATTGGTCTATATTGACTGATGTCATTGTCAACTCTAATGGCTGCCTCCTGTTCCCAATATATGTTTCTGAGGACCCGAAGATCTTTCCCGTGGATGTATAGCCCTGCCAGAATATCAAACAAGTCGGAGTGTCCTACTTTGTCTGCAGCTAGCCGAGGTAAAAGCCAGCCTCTATAGAAGTTGCAGTTCCTATCTGGCGCATGCCTGGATCTCCATGTAGCCTAGTGGCACATGCTGGACATTGCTGCTTTTTTAGCTTTGAGAGTTTCACGTGTTCCTCCGCGACATGTTGATCTTCTTGTTTTATGTACTAGTACACTCATCGGTCAACGTCAGAATTGCAGTATTCCATTGCAATAATGTCCCATTCACAAATCAATACTTCTGCACTGTCTGATGTACTGGAAACTACTTTCTTGAAACATGTAGCCTAGGCCCTATTCCTCTTGACTGTCCCGTAATCATCGTTGTACACGTCTGTCAGTTAATGTGGAAACATACTGCTTCACCACACTAGTGTCAAACCAACCAACTGTACTTCCAACCACCTAGTCCTACTGCTTCACCACACTAGTGTCAAACCAACCAACCATACTGCCAACCACCTATTCCTACTGCTTCACCACACTAGTGTCAAACCAACCAACCGTACTGCCAACCACCTATTCCTACTGCTTCACCACACTAGTGTCAAACCAACCAACCGTACTGCCAACCACCTATTCCTACTGCTTCACCACACTAGTGTCAAACCAACCAACTGTACTGCCAACCACCTATTCCTACTGCTTCACCACACTAGTGTCAAACCAACCAACCGTACTGCCAACCACCTATTCCTACTGCTTCACCACACTAGTGTCAAACCAACCAACTGTACTGCCAACCACCTATTCCTACTGCTTCACCACACTAGTGTCAAACCAACCAACTGTACTGCCACCACCATTCCTACTGCTTCACCAACTAGTGTCAAACCAACCAACTGTACGGGCCAAAACCACCTTTTCCCTTTACTGCTTCACCACACTATGTCAAACAACCAACTGTTTCAGGCTCCTCCATGCCCAAGGGCGATTGCCACTGTTGCTGTTGCCACACAGGAAGGTCAGCTGATTTTGGGTGGCTGACCATTTGCATTGTGTACGGTCAAACTGCTGCATTTCTTCAACCACTGCATTTCATGCCCCATGGAAGTCGCAAAGGTTGTACATAACGACACATCACTGAGACGTTGAAGATTGACCAGCCTTTCTTTTTGTTTCATGCTTCAAAGTGGCAACAAATCTGACTGGGTGGTTTTCTGTGGTACTGCACCTTTGTGTGGCGTTTCAGCACAGGATTTGCTGACACTTGCATACCATCCAGTTTAATGTGCATGACAAACAGGATAGTGTCAAGTCAGAGGTGTTCCTCTGCTACTGGTAACCTGTAGCCCAGTACTACCTGTCTCAGTGGGGAGATAACCCGACCCAAAAATCCCCAGTTATGGGCAAATAGCAGCTTGGAGAGGAGATGGGTGCCGCCAAGCAATCCACGCCCACAGAAATGCCAACATGGACAGTTCTGCAAGAAAGACATGCCGGATCGGTTGAGGCCCGGAATACCAACAACCGCGCCTTCCATTGGAACGTTCCAGGATGGAGGTGGAAAATATGCGACTGGGACGCAAACAACAGCAGTCAAACTCCAGGCTGAGAGGACCATCTTTGGGTACATGGAACATCCGAACCTTGCACGCATGCGGGGAAACCCAAGAACTAACCCATGAATTACGAAGATACGAATGGGACATACTTGGACTGGCCGAAGCCCCGTTGGGTGGGATTCGCGAAACAACCACAGAAGAAGTCACAAACTATGGTATAGTGGCGACGACTCCAAACACCAACATGGAGTAGGATCTCTTGTCAACAAGAAGAGGACTAACAGTGTCACCCAGCTGTACCCCAATCTCAGTAGACTGATCTCCATGCTATCGCAGCAAAACCACACAACATACCATCATACAAGTCTATGCACCAACATCAGACTATGATGATGAAGCAATTGAGCATTTCTACAAGGACTTGGAGAGCGCCATCCAATCTACTCCAAAGAAGGACTTTCTCGTGATTCAGGGCGACTGGAATGCCAAGATCGGACCTGACGCCTATGACCAATGGCCAGGGACAATAGGCCGTTTTGGCGTAGATGAAACCAACGATAGAGGTCTCAGACTTTTGGAATTGCAAGCAGCCACAATCTTAAATGTCGCCAACACCCTATACCCCCACAAGACATCAAAAGAACGACGTGGCACTCACCAAATGGAAAGATATACAACCAATTGGATTACATTTTGGCCCCCAAACGATTTAATCAAGCATCAACAAAGCCCAACAAGAAATTTCCCCGGGGCCCATATCGGCAGTGACCACGAACATGGTCTCAAGACCCTACAGATCAAGGAAAAACCAAGAACCAGAAGAAAATCTCGTTGCGGTTCAAAATGGAAAAGCTGAAGACTCCGAATCGCTGAAATCTTAAAGCTGAGATAGGGGCAGATTTGCCGCATTGAGTTTCCCCCAAGATGACATCAACGCCTCACTGAACCTTCAGCAAGCCATTCGAGACAGCACTGAGACCTTGGGAAAGAAAGGAAAAAGAAAACCCAAACCTGGGTACCAACGATATCCTGACCTGTGCGATCAACGTAGGGACTAAAGCCAGAAGGGAAAAAAAACCCAGAAACGGCCGAAGATATAGAACATCACAGTCAATCAAGAAGAAGATGACTGAGGCCATGGAAACGGAAAGTCAGAACAATGCTCCAAGTGAGAAGGCAATGGCAAAGAGACCGCAGGAAAGGGGTACCAGACCACAAGTATACCAAGTCCCCACCAAGACCTCCGTTATTGAAGACAAGAGGTCAGCCCTTACAGAGAGCGCCACTACATGAAGAGATTTGGAACAGAATATTGCAGAACCTGTCACAACTACAAGCTGAGGCTGATCCGAACAACTCACGAGCAAGATCCCAGACCAACAGATCCGAAAGCACACAGGTGCTGGAGGAAGAGAAGAAGAAGCAGTAGATCCTTGAAGGAGGCAAGTCACCAGGATTGACAACATCCGGCTGACTCATCAGTACGAGGCCCAGAGATGACAAAGGCCTAACAATCATCTGCCAACGCTTCTGGACCACAAAGAGTGGCCTACAGTGGACCCAACCATCATAGTTCCACTTCCAAAGAAAGGAGACCTGAAGAAGTGCCAAAAATACAGAACAATCAGTCGATAAAACCACCAAGCAAAGTTTGCTACCATTACCTTGAACGACTGAAACCACAAGCAGAAGAAAGAAAACCTATCAGAAGAAAACAGGCAGGATTCAGACCAGGCGAAGCACTGTCCCCAGCAGATCTTTTAACATCAAATGCTCATAGAGAAGCACCTCCAACAACTACAGCTCTACAACAACTTCATTGACTTCAAGAAGGCCTTCGACCGAGTGTGGCAAGAAGCTCTGTGGCAAGTCATGAGAGACTATAACTTCGACGAGGACCTGATTCAAGTCATCCAGGCGCTGTATGACAGCTCCCACAGCGCAGTCCTCATGGGTGGAGAAATCGGGGAGTTCTTCCGGACTTCAGTTGGAGTTCGACAAGGCTGTCCGCTATCCCCCGTTCTTTTCAACATGTTCCTGGAGAACATCATGCAGGAGGCCCTCCTTGACTTCAAGACCACAATCACAATAGGAGGAAGGCCAGTCTGCAATCTTCGATTCGCAGACGATATTGATCTCATGGGCCGCAGTGAAGAAGAACTCCAGGATCTCCACCACCAGACTGGAAACATCACCAATGCCCACGGTATGGAGATCAGCACGGAAAAGAGCAAGATCCTAGTGAACGGTACCACACCGACCACTCCCACCAGCATCAAGATGAGTGGCGAGACACTAGAGGAGGTGGAAACTTTCAAGTACCTTGGAGCAGTCATCACCAAAGAAGGTACGAGCACACAAGAGGTGAAGATCAGACTTGCTGTGGCACTCTCCTCCATGACTAAGCTGGCAAAAGTGTGGAGAAACCATAACGTCAGAACCCACACTAAGGTCAGACTCTACAAGGCACTCGTCACATCCATTGCCTTGTACAGCTGTGAAGCATGGACACTCACTGCCGATTTAGAACGTCGCATTCAAGCCTTTGAGATGAAGTGCCTCAGGCGGATCCTGAACATCACCTACAGAGACCGTAAAACCAACGACTACGTCTGGCAGCAGATCGAGGCACTGGCTGGCAAACAAGAACCATTGCTAGATACAGTCAAACGGAGGAAATTGAAATGGTTTGGCCACACAACAAGGCATAACAGCCTGTCAAAGACAGTCCTGCAGGGAATGGTGGAAGGAGCAAGGAGGCAGGGACGACCACACAAAAGCTGGATATCCAACATCAAGGAGTGGACCGGCCTCACTGTACCAAACCTCCTGAAAGCAGCCCAGGACAGAACCATTTGGCGGTCCACTTGCAGCGTCCGTGCGGGTACCCCAACGGTCCTCCCGACCAAGGGATGATGATGATGATGACAAACAGGATGTTTTCTTGTTTACCCGACAATCTCCAAGATGAAACGATGTGATCCGTTATTCCAGCGCTTACAGGGCAAAGATTTTTCTACAGCTCCTGGAAGACCAGGAACTGGTGTTTTGAAATGTAGAACTAGTGAATTTAACCACAGCTTACTGAAAGCACCCCTGTTGCTTAGCAAGAAGAGAGAGAGAGAGAGAGAGAGAGAGAGAGAGAGAGAGAGAGAGAGAGAGAGAGAGAGAGAAGAGAGAAGAGAGAGAGAGAGAGGAGAGAGAGAGAGAGAGAGAGGTGTTAAAATGAAGTACCTCACAGACACAGAATGATTCCATAAGGCTGCATTAACAAGAGAAAAAAATGTAAAGAACATGATGAAGATAGTAAAGAATATAAAGCACAGAATGAAGAAAGTTTTCAGGCATGTACATACATGTATACTGTACATCTTGTATCACAATAAAAACAATTTTAAAACTTTTTTTAAAACCCAGTTAAATACACCTTGCATCACACATTTTTAAAATGAGGAAGCAACGGTTAAGATTGTACACTTTGCTGTCTGAGTGCTTGATGAAGAAGTAGATTTTTTAAGGGGAACAAGAAACAAACAAAACACAAACTTCCAGTTACACTCATTACCAAAAAACGACAAGCAACTCCCCTCCCCAAATCAAAAGGAAACCTTTATTGAAGCAAATTTACAAGCATGCACACCCACAAAAACAGCAGCATGATGTATGTATATACACGCTAAGGATCATTTCATGACAATACTTTTTTAAACGTCCATTCAATTGTTACGCCACCATGTGTTATAGAAAAACAACAACTCAGCGTGCATACAGACATTTTAGAAGGAAAGCGAGAAGAAGACATCAACAATGGCCTGCCTTCTTTAAGAAAATAACTTTCAAATATATTCTTTAAAAAGGCGTTGCTGTAAAATCTACTCTGGAATCATCACTGATCAGACCCGAGCATGGGTTTGCCAGTGACACAATATCAAAACTGTAACCAATTATACAAACATCATTTCAGAAAATCATGACATGTCTTGAGTATCTCAGGGGGTGTGCACGTTAAGTGTCAATATGATCATCACTTCCTCCACATCCCCACCCTGTGTTGATCATATTGATACTTAACACACAAGCGTTATCCACAAGAAAAGAAAAAAGGTCATTTATTTATTTTTCTTCATTATATGCAGTGTAGGCGTCCACACAGCTCAGGAAACAGGGTTTTATAATTATAAGACCGTCTTGTCCTGTCTAATACATGCTTGTATGTCTGTTGTTACAAATTGAAATAGAAGCTTTATAGAAAAAAAAGGGGGAAAAAACAAGTAACCTTCCCCTGCTCCATTTTCCTCACACAAAAGACCCTCAAAAAGGAAAAAAAACACACACATGAAAATCGTACACCATCTACTAGTTAGGTAACAGCGAATTTCACTCACTAAATAACAGAACTGTTTTATGCCAGTTCGATATTCCCAATCATCAAGAATGAGGAATGGGGCAAATTTTCCTCCTATCATTGCTTGGAATCTGCAACTTTTTAAACCACAGTATCTTGAAAAACATTTTTTATCCAGAAACAAAATTGTTATTCCCCCCCCCCCCCCCCCCCAAAAAAAAAAAGAACCTTAAAAAGCAACACACGCATTCTATGTACACACAGATAAGCGTCCATTGTCATGGCACTTTACACCATTCTACATTTTTATATCATGTTCTCAAATTCATCATTTATCTATAAAAATAAATGCACCCACTTCAATCATAATCATTCAATGGTAGCTCTTTAAATCTCCCAGTAAATAAAATCTATCAGTGGTAGATCAGTACATATGTTTTAAGTCACCACACACAAACTACAGCCATCTTTAGAACCATGGCGATAGTTTCAATGGACAATTCAACAGATTTTATTCATTGAAATATAATTCCAAAACTTAACATTGTACATAAATGGGGCAACACACATTTTTTGTTTGTTTTGGGGTAGGGCCTCCAACCTCCTATTTTTTTCCCACATTGTCCATTTTCTTTTTTGGTTGTTTTTTTTCTTGTGGGTCCTCCATCCTCCTCTTTTTTCCCACTTTTCTTATTTTCACTTTCATCCAAAATTCATGCCTTCTACATAAATATCATTATAAAAAGCACCACCAACAAAAATTTGTTGTTGTTGTGTGTTCCCCAGCTTTACACCCTGGGGGTCACCCAGAACATGCACTCTGACTCACTCATCCCACCTGGGAATCACTGTGAGATAGAAAGTACACTGGATGAGAAGTTTGTGTGTATGACTCTTTTCAAGCACCTCACCATATAGGCAGCAACAAAAATATTATACAAAGTACCATACCCAACATAATGATTCTCTTAAAAATGTACAAAATATTGTTCCAAACATGATTTTAAATAAAAAGGAAAAAAAACATGTAACAATAAATTTTTTGATTATGTTCCTCAGCTAGAGCTCCGAGGTTCACCAATGGTGAGCTTTTGTGTATGTAACCTTTCTTTTGGAAATATAAACGAAGCACCGTTATTAAGGCAGGAGCATTCTTTCTTGAAAGAAGCATATACATTAGTAATCATTATCAGTGATCAGACTACAGCATGGACTGTCCAGCAACACCATTATTGTGTTCTGCCTCCATCAAGTTATCTCAGTACCAGAATCTTTTATCTCCCGATCACAACAAACATGAGTTTGGGACTGTAATGTTAAAAATGGAAACTTATTCTAATCAAGATTAAAAAAAGTCCTTGCCACCTAGATCCCTGCTTTTTCTCTTCCAAAATCATGCACACAAGTGACGTTAAGTCCACATTGCACAACCACACTAACAAGAACTGACATTTTTGTGCTTGTTTCACAAATTACAAACATCCAGTCAAGGCAATCAACAGCCCTTTTTTTAAAACAAATTTGATATGAAGACAAAAATGTTATTCATCTCCTCTTTGAAAAAAACCAGCAACAAAAACCCTGAGACACATTTCAGGTATATGCAGATAAGCATCTATTATTACCATACTGAAAATTATTCTACACCCATTTTGACAATATTTGTTCAATTCATCATTTCTAACCCCCCAATTCACGCATTTATTCCAAGTTAGTCCAATGGCAGCTCTTAATAAAATCTATCAGTGGTAGATCAACACAACCATTGCTTGACAGCACACATAAACTACAGCCATCCTAAGACCATGTTATTCTTTTCAATTGAACAGATTTTGCAATTTGAAAAAAGCTCAAAATAAAATACAGGGATATTGCCACACACACATGAAGTTGGTAAAAAAAAAAAATGTGGAGGCCTCCACACATTTTTGCTCAAGACAAACAAAATTAGTTGCTGTGTTTGACGAAGACAAACCTAAACATGTTTCCCACTTAACCAGAATTTACCCCTTCATAGGTTTAAGAAAAATGAATTTCTGTTGTGTCTATACACCATTGTATTCACATGTCAAGCTGTTTACATGCAGGGCAAGGGTCAGGGTTAGTGTAAAGAGTTAATATCGGGTTATGGTTAGGATTAACAATTGAAACTGGGCCTGTTAGTCCGATTGTATTCTTAAATGTATGCTTGTGGACACAATGGCATGTTAACACAACAGTATTTTAGACTTTTCTTTCTTTTGATCACAAATTACTACTCCCATCAAAAGCAGACATTTCCAGAGATTTTTTGGGGTTTTTTACTCCAAGTTCGAGCCCAACAGCAGTAAAAGGCTTTAGGCTTAAATGTTTCTCTCCACAACATCAATTTTTAAAGAACACTATAATTGTCTAAAATAACCTGTTTTATGCAACCCTGCTATCATTTCCTCTTGATTACTGATGTGACTGTGAATGCCATCTCTTCCTACCGAATTTCTGACACATAAAACTATATGCTCACCTATCCTTCAACAAGCGCGCCGGCGCGAGCGCACACACACACACCATATATGTCTTTTTATGTGTTGCAGTCGAATCTGAACTGGTGTCATCATGTTTGTTGATAATGATGACTATCACTGATCCATTTTTCTTCAGGATGATCTCTGAATCACAAAGCCCTTCCAACAGTAATTAAGCTGATCTGATAAAACAAGCTATCAAGAAGGATCAGAGTTGTGTGCATGCTTATACATACACACACACAAACTTTATGCACATATGCATACTTTTTTCCCACATCACCATAACCACATTTTCCACTTAGAAAAAAACAGCATGCACACAATAATCTATATGTTGTGATGGCTTTGGCGGCTGGCAATTGCATGGACTTGCCAACAATACCTACTGCTGCTGTATTTAAACTTTGCAATAGCATGCCTATGATTTATCAGTCCTAGTCATTTTCCATCCTGCCAACATCTATAATCTGATCTCAATTTTTTACAGCAATAAAAAGGTTGGGTGGTTGTTGTTTTTTAAAAAGACATTTCATGTACTTACTCACAAAAGCATGTCTTACACACCCTACACTAAGAGTTGTACATACCTTATCTTTATGTTATGTTTCTCAATTATTCCCTTATAAAACCCCACACATTAAATAAAATGTTTCAAATAGTAGCTTCACTAGATCTCTTTTTTTAAGGGGGGGGGGGTAAAGTTTGGGGGTTTTTTCCTTGAAGTTTTGGCAATAAAGTCTTAGAGAGGAAGAATTTCCAGTGATAATGAAGCCCCAGTGATGATAAGTCTTGCAATGAAAAATTCCTGGCTAAGTTCTGCTGAATATGAAGTGTTGGTGATAATATAGTCTAGGTTGCGATAAAGTCCTGGCAAGATGAAGTCTTGGCGCTAGAAAAATCCTCCCTTGATGAAGTGTTGGTGATGAAATCCTGGCAAAGATGATGTCCTGGTGTTGGTGAAGTTTACGAGTCAGGTGTAAGTCCTGGGGATGATAAAAACAATGACAATGTTATCTCAAAACATCAAATACACGTAGGTTAACTACAAAGCAAATAATTAATAATTTACAATATATGAAATGCTGTTAAAGAGTGGACAAAATTTTAATCACAGAACATAACACAACGATGCGTAAATGTATTATGACTTCTATGTAAGAGACACCCACTTGTTGATAAGGAATGCTTACACATAATTATACACAACTACCATAGCAGCTGCACAGACACTTCATGCTATCACATTGTGATACATCTCACTGCAGCATAAAACTAACATCGTGCAGATACAAATTTCACACTTCTAAAAAGTCTTCCTTTCATGTAGATTCCACATAACTTTCCTTTCCCCCCACTTCCCCCCCCTCCCCCCCCCCCCCCCCCCCCCCCCCCCCCCCCCCCCCCCCCCCCCCCCCCCATTCCCGGGCAACCTTTAATTTAATCTCTCTCTCTGTCACTCTCGTGATAGCCTGGTGGTTACAGTGATATATTCGTTATCTGCTGACCCGGGTTCAATTCTTGTTCAAGAGGATTTTTCCTCTGGAATTAACTTTAGTGCCGACTCCACTACCTCAAAAGTCTTTCAGATGAGACTATAAACTGAGGTTCTGTGTGCAAACGCATGCAGAACATCTTGTGCACTCGTTAAAACCCATTCCACTTTTCGGAAGAGTAGGCCATTGTGTGCCGGTGGGAACGGATGACAAAATTTACAAAACTGCATACACACGGGAACTGGATTAATAAAAACCATATGAGAGCTTATTCCATTATCCTCGAAATAAAAGAGTAAAATAAAAAATCTTTTAAAAAAACTCTCTCCTCCCCTTCCTATCAACATGAATGGTTTTTATTCCTTTAACAGTTCAAATAGGTTTAGGATAAAACTATTCCTGTTTGAAGACTTCAAATCATGGTACACTGTTAGGCTTTTGAGATATGAGTTTCTAATAATTGGCAAGACTAGATTCCATCATTCGTGGCTTATTTCACGCTTTTCATAGAAAATTCATACATATTAATTAAATGCTTTTGCATGCAGCCTATTCTACCATTTTATTCAGTAGGGTTTTGTTTTAAATATTCAGTCTGCTGTCATTAATAAAAACAGATAAATTACAAAATATATACTCAGTCAGTGAAAATAGCATTACAAATTTGGAACAACCTGTGAGTTTAATTGTAGATTTTAAAGCTTACAGGAATAAAGTTACAAAACTGATGTTTCTTTTGTAAGACATGTTTGACCTGGTAGATTGTAAAAATCCTACCCCTTACTTCACCAGACACTACCAAGATTTGAACCCTAGACTTCATAGACCCATAGGATTGAAGTGGAATGGTCTTCACTATTCAGCTGTAATATTTGTCATGTTTGCAGTCAAATTCAGTTATCAGTGACAGTTAATATTAACAAGAAATATAGTGTGAAGTGCTTTCAGATTTTGGATAGGTGATAAATAAATCGTGCATTTAGCGCTGTTATATTCATTTACATGCTTCTCTTTTATGATAACATCTGAAATATGGTCTGGGTCCTTACAGAAATCAGCCAACAGTTCTATCTTTCTTTTGACATACTGATACAAATAATTATGTGTGCTCAACAAAGTCTAAATGTATTAGTTAAAACATACTGAGTTTGAATTTGACAGACCACCAAGAGCAGTGTCATTGTAGCACTTTTGAGATCAGACTGGTATTAAATCCGATACAATTCAAATTATTCGTATCATCCCCGAAGTCAGACTGTGGCTACCTAAATGATGTGCAAATGGTTGCATATGCAAAATCTCATTTGCATTTGTATAAAAAGTTAAACGGTCAGGTGACAGAATTTACCTTGTGGGGAACCAGTAAAAGTTTAGTTTTAAAGTCCAGGTGTTGATGAAGTTCAGAAGTCCTGGTGATGATGAACCAAGAAGTCCTGAGGATGATGAACCAAGATATCCTGGTGATGATGAACCAAGAAGTCCTGGTGATGATGAACCAAGAGGTCCTGGTGATGATGAACCAAGAAGTCCTGGTGATGATGAACCAAGAAGTCCTGGTGATGATGAACCAAGAAGTCCTGAGGATGATGAACCAAGATGTCCTGGTGATGATGAACCAAGAAGTCCTGGTGATGATGAACCAAGCAGTCCTGGTGATGATGAACCAAGAAGTCCTGGTGATGATGAACCAAGAAGTCCTGGTGATGATGAACCAAGAAGTCCTGAGGATGATGAACCAAGATGTCCTGGTGATGATGAACCAAGAAGTCCTGGTGATGATGAACCAAGATGTCCTGGTGATGATGAACCAAGAAGTCCTGAGGATGATGAACCAAGAAGTCCTGAGGATGATGAACCAAGAAGTCCTGAGGATGATGAACCAAGAAGTCCTGAGGATGATGAACCAAGAAGTCCTGGTGATGATGAACCAAGAAGTCCTGGTGATGATGAACCAAGAAGTCCTGGTGATGATGAACCAAGATGTCCTGGTGATGATGAACCAAGAAGTCCTGAGGATGATAAACCAAGATGTCCTGGTGATGATGAACCAAGAAGTCCTGGTGAAGAAGAAGTCCAACATTCTGGGCGATGACGATATCCAGAAGTCTTGGTGCTGATGAAGTTTTGGCGACAATGAACCAAGAAGTCCAGGTTATAATGAAGTCCTGGAAATAAAGGATACATGGAGATTAAGTTCAGGCAAAGACAAAAACCTGGTGATTATACAACTAGGAATATGTCATTATCTCAAAACAGAAATCTGAGTATGTTATAAGCAAGGCATACCCCAACAAAAAAAAGACATCAGAAAGAGGAACACCAGCTGCCTTGACACAGTGGTTAGTTAGTGCCTTGGGTTATAAACTGGAAAGTCACGTTTTTTGTTGCTGTTCCTCAGCTAGAGCTCCAAGGTATACCAATGGTGAGATTTTTGCATAGGCAACTGCTATTTTGTTTGTTTGTATAAAGAATGAAAGACAAAAGGTGACAGAACCATACCTTCCAGGGACCAGTAAAAGTTGGCTTGTGAAGTCCTGGTGTTGATGAAGCTGAGAAGACCTGAAGAAGTCACTGCAGTGCAGTGAAGTAGTTGCAATCCTTGCAGACAGAAGTCCTGGCGAGGTCCTTGAGATGAAGGCCAAGTGATGGAAATCTTTGTAATGAGCCAAAATCCTAGATATGAAGTCCTTGAGATGATGAAGTCTTGACGAAGATGAAGTTGTGGTAAAAATGAAGACCTGGCATTAATACAAACAGAAAACAGCAGTTGTTGTCTAAGCGATCAATGAAGAATGATACAAATAGAGATATGCTATTATCTCAAAACTAAGAAAACTGTACGGTCTATGAGCAGGACACTGAAAAAGATATTGATATATTAACATCAGGGGGATGGGGCAGTCTCGCTGTTATAGAGTTGAGCTTGCAATCTGACCATGCAGGTTCCAGCTTCTACTGAAACATATGTCTGAAAGGATTTTTCCTCTGCACCAAGTACCAAGTGTACTCCCCCCACCACCCCCTCACCCCCGAAAATCTTTCAGATCAGTTTATGAACTGAGGTCCCATGTGACAATGCACACAGAACATCTTGTAAACGTGTTAAACTCCATTCTGCCTTTCAGAAGAGCAGGTCATTGCCTACTGGTAAGGACTGTATGGCATTTTAAAAAATAAAGCCTGTTGGATGCAGCTACCTTATAGTGGGCAAACAGTCGTATAGACAAAATCTCAATAGCAGTGAACCTCAGAGCACTAGTTGAGGGGAAAAAAAGAAGAAAAATTCAACAGAAACAAATAAATAATTACACAACATTCCCCTGAGGGGATGCCGGGGGCCTATCAGTATAAATAGCATCCCCACATTCTGGAAATTCTGTGCTAGAAATTTCCTCTTTTCTATCAGTCTCTTTGTTTTTGCCTTGTTCCTTTTCTTCCTGTCACCTCCTTCTTGTCTATTTTCTGCCTTCTTGGCCCATTCTCCTGCCTTTTTTCCAGAAAGAACTTAAAAGGTAACCATTCTCTCTTGTGCCGAAGTCGGATGCGCTGGGCCTGACTTGTCAGGCGCTTAACAGCAGTGTGACGCATTTTCGCTCATATAACAGACAACAATAGTTGCTGTCTGAGTGTTCGACGAAGAAGATCACACAACATACTACTGCAAAACATTAATGCATCATGACTTCATCCTATCAACTTTTTTTTGCTAAACATGTTTATAATTTGTTTCAGTACATTTTTATCTACAGAAAAGCTTTGTGTCAATTTCACAAATCCCCAGCGGTGTCATCACAGCACTTTATCCACACAAGTGGTTTCAGATCCAATACAATTAAAACTCTGGGGGGGTTTTTTCATTCCTCAGCTGAAGCTCTGAGACTGACCACCAATGGTAAGATTGTTGTATGTACAACCGTTGTTTCCCCACCATCAAGGTAGCCACAGTTGGGGAATGAACCTACCAATTTTGCCAGGACTGTTGTGAGGAACCTCCCTGGTCTTTCTGATTTTCAACTGTGATGGGTTCTTTTGGCGTGCACAAGTCTGTAAACACACGGGTCCAACTGGTTTAGCATCTCCTCCAAAAGACTTGACATTTAGTTCAACTTTCCTGTCAAACTGGGAAGGAAGGGTAAGGCTGCAAATCAAACCCAGACCCTCATGGCTTACTAGTTAGGCAGGTGAACATCTAATCCATCCTCCCACCTTCATTCTTACTTCTTTGTTCCTGGGCTAGAGCTTCCAGGCTCACAAAGAGTAAGACTTGCATATGTAACTTTACCCACCATTCTAACTACAGGGGTAATATCACACCACCAGTGTGACTGCCGTTTTTGAAAATTGTGTTATCGGTTCCCACCGGCACAAATGGCCTACCTCTTCTGACAGGCAGAACAGAATTTAGCACTGTGTGCAAAATGTTCCTGTGTATTCACACAAGGTGCCTTGGTTTATAGTCTCATCTGATGGACCTTTGGGGGAGAGGAGATTGTGCGAACATTGTGTGCAAAATGTTCCTGTGTGTTCGCACAAGGTGCCTTGGTTTATAGTCTCATCCATTGGACCTTTGGGGTAGAGGAGATTGTTCGAACATTGTGTGCAAAATGTTCCTGTGTGTTTGCACAAGGTGCCTTGGTTTATAGTCTCATCCACTGGACCTTTGGGGGAGAGGAGATTGTGCGAACATTGTGTGCAAAATGTTCTTGTGTGATCGCACAAGGTGCCTTGGTTTATAGTCTCATCTGATTGACCTTTGGGGTAGAAGAGATTGTGCGAACATTGTGTTTAAAATGTTTCTGTGTGATCGTACAAGGTGCCTTGGTTTATAGTCTCATCTGATGGACCTTTGGGGGAGAGGAGATTGTGCAAACATTGTGTGCAAAATGTTTTTGTGTATTCGCACAAGGTGCCTTGGTTTATAGTCTCATCCAATGGACCTTTGAGAGATAGGTGATAGCTTTGATAACCCCCAGGGTGGGTGAAACCGCCCCCAGATTTTGCATGTTGCTAAACACGGCCTATCATGATTAATAAGCTGGCACAATGCTTACCAAATCAGACGGTTACTCCTTGTCCCTGTAATTCATGATGTGGATAAGTAGAAGTGGGAAAAGGTGAGAAATCAGAAGTGGTTGAAGAACTGTGAGTGAAGGTAGACTGTTGATGAAGTCAGAACTGGTGATGATGAGTGACTGGTAGAAGAATCCTGGTGGTGAAGTCCAGAAGCCTGGTGATGAGAGCAGAAGCCTGTGATGAAAGGCTGGTGATATGAAGTCCAGAAGCCCTGGTGATGAAGAAGCCTGGTGATGATGAAGTCCAGAACCCCTGGTGAATGAGAGTGGCTGGTGATAATGAAGTCCAGAACCCCTGGTGATGAAGAAGTGCTGGTGATGATGAAGTCCAGAAGTCCTGGTGATGAAGAAGTCCAGAATCCCTGGTGATGAAGAAGTGCCGGTGATGATAAAGCCAGAAGCCCTGGCAATGTAGAAGTTTTGGAGACTATGAAATTCCGTTGAGGATGCAGACCTGGTGATGATACAAATAAGAGTTTGCCATCATCTCAAAACATAAACTGGAATGTGTAACGGGCAAGGCATTTAAAAAAAAAAAATAGTATCAAGATTTTCTTCAAATCATCACAGAACATAGTACTGTATCACACGTATGCATCAAGACTTCATACTGTCCACTGTCTTGTGACATATGTTTATAATTTTATTTCACTCTCTTTACAAAACTCTGAACTGGTTTAGAATATACACAAGGTGAATGTCAATATCCTGGAGGAATGTGACTACGCCACTTATCAAGAGAGTGGCATTAAATTCAGAATGATTTAATTGTTTGCATAAAAACCAAAATAAAAACAAGTGATAAAAGCTGACTTCTGAAATCCTGGTAATGAAAAGGCTCAGTTGGCCCAGGCCAAAAGCTGTGTCAGTTATTATTGATGTCAGTTAATTGCCAAGGCCTACATTAAAATGTTGTTATGTTGTAAAATGTTGTGTTGAGATTGCCTTCAGCCATGACAAGCTCTTAACATAACAACCCGCACTCTCCTTTGTTAAAGGAGAAAAAAAATCCTCTGAAGACGGAGTATGGCTGCCTATATGGCGAGGTGCTTGAAAAAGAGTGATACACGGCAAACTTCTCATCCAGTGTGTACTTCCTATCTCACAGAGATTCCCAGGTGGGATGAGTGAGTCAGAGTGCATGTTCTGGGTGACCCCCAGGGTGTAAAGCTGGGGAACGCACACAACAACAACAACAACAAAAGGCTCAGAGTCCTGTGATGGGCAAGTCACTGGAGTGAAGTAAGTGGTGAGCAATCAGTTGTGTATACAAAATCTCCCCACTGGTAAACCTCCAAACTTTAGCCAAACAAAAAGAAAACACAAAAAAGAATCAAGAGCAAAGAAAACAAAACATAAGAGAACATAGTGATTTCCTCATTCCTTGACTAGAGCTCCAATGTTCATCAGTGGTGAAATTTTGTGTATCAACTGTTATCATCCACCATTAAGGTAGCTGCATTCCAACTTTGGGGATGATGTCTAAACACCACCCCAAAAAATTGGTCATCCCTTCCTAGGGCCTACTCTTCTGAAAGGCAAAACAGGTTTTTAACATGTGTGCAAGATGTTCCACACATATTCAGAAGCAGGGCCTTGGTTTATATTCTGAACCGAAAGACATACTACTACTGCATAACATTAAGGCCTTGTCACTTATAATGTCCACTAACTTGCTATGCATGTTTACAATTTTATTTATTTCATTTTCACTGACTAAACTCCCCAACTTGTTTAGAATACACAGAGTGTCAATTTCACATATCTCCTCAAACAGCATCACTAGAGAAATGTATCCACATGGTCGTACCTAATCAAGTACAATTAAAATCATTTGTGTAAAAAGTAAAAAGATAGCTGAGTGAACTTACCTTGCAGGGAACCAGTGATGGTTGACTTTTGAGGCCCTGGTAATGATGAACTTATGGAGATGATGATATTGAGAAGAACTGGCAATGGAAGTCCTTGGCATGAACAACTCTTGGAGATTATGAAGTTCAGCCAAAATTGAAGACCTGGTGATGATACAAATATGCTATCTCAAAAATTAAATCAGCATTGGTGATGAGCAAGGCATTTATAAAGGAATGGATAGAATGACATTCATTTTAAAAAGGACAAAATAGTTATCACATAACAGAATATTATATTACTTTAATGCCATCATAACTCTTATGCTGCCTATTATCTTAATACACAAGTTTACCATTTTATTTAGTGCATTTTCATTTCAAGAAAATACCTGAACTTATTGAAACTATAGTGTGAATGTCCCAAATCTCCAAGAGCAATATCATCAAGGTACTTTGACAATGGAGTGGTTTCATGACAGTATTTCTTATTTTTATCTCCTTCTGCGGCTACAGCTCTGAAGTTACCAATGGCAAGATTTTGCCTGTGCAACCATTACCCACAGTGAAGGCAGCCACATTCAAACTTGTGAAATATGATTATCCAGTATAGAATAAGATGCATTTTATTTATTTCCATTCCCCTGCTAGAGCTCTGATGGTTGACCAATGGTGAGGGTTTTTTGCATAGGTGACCATTTTCCCCCACAACAGTTGGGTAACCACATTCCACCGTCGGGGATGATGTCTAAAAATGACTCCTGTGCACATGCGTTTTTTTGTGTGTGTTTTTTTTTTATTTTGTCATCCGTTCCTACTGGAACTAAATGGCCTACTCTTCCAAAAGGAAGAACAGGTCTTTGATATGTGTGCAAGATGTTCTATGCACATGTTGTCACAGTTTATAGTCTCATGAGGACTTTGACATTCAATTCTATTTTCTCGTCAAACTGGGAAAGTACGGGCAAGGCTGGGAATTGAATCCAGAACCTCACGGTATACTTGTTTGGCAGGTGAATGTCTTAACTGTCCTGCACCTTTCTTCTTATAAATGTATAAAGAATGAAGACAACAGTGACTTAATTGTACCTTGAAGGGAATCAGTGAAAGTTTACTTCGGAAGTCCTAGTGATGAAGAAGTCACTGCAGAGATGAAGTCCTGGTGAAGATGAAGACTTGGTGATGAAGAAGGCCTTGGGAGGAAAGAATCCTGGTGATGAAGATGTTGAGATGAAGAAGCTTTGGCAAGGATGAAGTTGAGGTGAAAAATAAGTCCTGGCAACAAAAATAATAAAAATGTGTTACTATCTCAAAGTAGAGAAAAGAATATGGTTCACAAGCCAGTTTTTTAAAAAGAAATGAATATACAAATCATCATAAAACACAGTACTTTAAAAAAAATTAATGCATCACAACTTCATACTGCCCACTATTTTACAACACGTTATCATGAATTAAGAACATTTTCATCCAAACAAAACTCCTTAACCTGTCTAGAATATTCAAAGTGTTCATTTCACAAATCTCCCCCAGCAGTGTCATCACAGTACTTTATGCACACAGTGGTATCAGATCCAGAACAATCAAAACCCTTTGTATAAAAAGTGAAAAGAGAGCTGACAGAACTTACCTTATGGGGAACCAGTGAAGGTTAAGTCCTGGTGATGATGAACTCTTTGCAATGAAGAAGTCCACAAGTCCTGATGACGAAGTCCTGTTGAAAAGGACCTCTTGGTGAGGAAGTGTTGGAGAATATGAAGTTCTGGCAAAGATGAAGTGAAGACCTGTTGACGATATGAAAAGGCGCGTTATTATCACAAACCATTGACATTAGAGTAAATGATGAGCATGGCACTTATAAGAAACTAATCAAATGACATTAAGAAAGAAGAATTCCTCACAGAACATTCTACTGCATTTTAAAAATTCTTTTTCCTTGGCTAGAGCTCAGGGGTTTACCGAGAGTTTTGCATATGCAGCCGTTTTTCCCCCAACAATTTGGGTAGCCACATTCCAACTTCAGGGATGGTGTATAACACAACACCCCTGTACATGCGTTTACTGAAATGTTGTTATCTGTTTCTACCGGCACAAAATGGCTTACTCCTCTTAAAGGCAAAAAGGTTTTTAACATGTGTACAAGATGTTCTGCATCCATTCATACATGGGGCCTAGGTTTGTACTTTCATTTGAAGGACTGACATTTCAGTTCAATTTTCTTGTCAAAATGGGAAGAAAAGGCAAGGCTGAGAATTCCCCAAACCTTATGGTTTACTCGTTTGGCAGGTGAACATCTTAACCGTCCTGCCACCTTCCTTCTTCTAGTCCTGTATAACATTATTGCAACATGACTTTATATTGCCTACTATCTTGCTACTCATATTCACATTCTATTTACTATCTATACCAAAAAAACCTCCCAACTCAACTTGTGTAGAATATGCACTGTTACAAATCTCTAAGAGCAGTGTGATTAAGGCACTTTCTCAACAGAAGGGTATCATATCCAATACAATTTAAGTAATTTTAATCAAAGAATGAAGATAACATGTGACAAAACCAAACCTTGCAGGGATTCCATAAAAGTTGACGACATCTGACGAATAAGTCATTGCAGTGAAAAAGTCATTGCAGTGCTGAAGTCCTGGCGAAGAGGAAGACCTGATAATGATGACATTCTTGTGAAGAAAAAGTCCTTGCAATGACAAAGTGTCTGCATATGAAGAGAAATACTGGCAATGAAGAAATCCTTGAGATGAAGAAGTCTTGGAAAAGATGAAGTGCTTGTCAAAATGAAGACCTGGCAAACATACCAATACGACAATGTTAATATCACAAACCAGAGAACTATCCACAGGTTATGAGCTAGACACTTAACAAGAGATGAATAATATGACACAAAGAGGACAAAAATCATCACAGAACATAGTACTGTAGAAGACTAATACATCATGACTTTATACTGCCCCTAACAGCATCTATAGTCAGGTGGTCAAGACTGTTGAAATCTCAGCAATGGTGTCTGGTGAATCAAGAAAGGGGATTTTTACAATCTACAAGGTCACCTTCAAATGCAGGCTTGCCAGTGCTTTAATTCCCTCCATTTATATTCAGATGACTATGCACATTAAAGATCCTGTGATTCATGTCAGCATTTGGGGGCTTATGGAAACAAACACACCCAGCATGCGTCGTGTGTAAAAATGTGCTACACTGAAGATGGAATGAATGACCTCCTGCAAAGTCACAAGAACAGGAGAAGACCAGGCATAATGCACCCAACCCAGTAAGAAAGAGAGAGAGAGAGAGAGAGAGAGAGAGAGAGAGAGAGAGAGAGAGAGAGAGAGAGAGAGACAGACAGACAGACAGACAGACAGACAGACTGACAGACAGAGGCAGAGACAGGCAGACAAAGACAGAGACCAAGAGACTCCAACTATTTAATTGCATAGAGTACATCCAGTGCAATGGGAGAATAGCAGAATTTTTTTTTAAACAAACCAACAAAACATAACACATCATATCTTGTGTTGTGAGAGAAGAGAGAGAAAGAGAGAGAGAGAGAGAGAGAGAGAGAGAGAGAGAGAGAGAGAGAGAGGAGAGAGAGAGAGAGAGAGAGAGAGAGAGAGAGAGAGAGAGCCCATTATCTTTCCACACACATTTGCATTTGTAACAATTTTTTACTTTACATTTTACAAAAACCTCACTTGTTAAGGATATATATACAATATATTTACACACACACACACACACACAGAGTGGCTGTCACAGATCTCCTAGAGCAGTGCATCAAGATACTTTATCAACAGAGTAGTATGTCCACTACAATCTAAATTGTTAATGTAAAGAATGAAGATAACGGTGAAAGAACCATACCTTGAAGGGAACCAGTAAACGTTGACTTCTGAAGGCCTGGTGATGAAGAGGTATGAAGAAGGCCTGGTGTGATGAAGAAGGCCTGGTAGTGATGAAGCAGGCCTGGTAGTAATGGAGCAGTCCTGGTGATGATGAAACAGTCCTGGTGATGATGATAAAGAAGGCCTGGTTGTGGTGATGAAGAAGGCCTGGTTGTGGTGATGAAGAAGGCCTGGTAGTGATGAAGAAGGCCTGGTAGTGATGAAAAGGCCTGGTAGTGATGAAGAAGGCCTGGTAGTGATGAAAAAGGCCTGGTAGTGATGAAGAAGGCCTGGTAGTGATGAAGAAGGCCTGGTAGTGATGAAGAAGGCCTGGTAGTGATGAAGAAGGCCTGGTAGTGATGATGAAGGCCTGGTAGTGATGAAGCAGTCCTTGTGGTGATAAAGAAGGCCTGGTGGTGTTGAAGAAGGCCTGGTAGTGATGAAGAAGGCCTGGTGGTGATGAAGCAGTCCTGGTAGTGATGAAGCAGTCCTGGTAGTGATGATGAAGGCCTGGTAGTGATGAAGCAGTCCTTGTGGTGATAAAGAAGGCCTGGTGGTGTTGAAGAAGGCCTGGTAGTGATGAAGAAGGCCTGGTGGTGATGAAGCAGTCCTGGTAGTGATGATGAAGGCCTGGTAGTGATGAAGCAGTCCTTGTGGTGTTGAAGAAGGCCTGGTAGTGATGATGAAGGCCTGGTAGTGATGAAGCAGTCCTTGTGGTGATAAAGAAGGCCTGGTGGTGTTGAAGAAGGCCTGGGGGTGGTGAAGCAGTCCTGGTTATGATGAAGCAGTCCTGGTTATGATGAAGCAGTCCTGGTTATGAAGTAGTCCTGGTTATGATGAAGCAGTCCTGGTAGTGATGAAGCAGTCCTGGTAGTGATGATGAAGGCCTGGTAGTGATGAAGAAGGCCTGGTAGTGATGAAGAAGGCCTATGATGAAGGCCTGGTAGTGATGAAGAAGGCCTGGTAGTGATGAAGAAGGCCTGGTAGTGATGGAGAAGGCCTGGTGATGAAAAAGGTCCTGGCAAGGATGATTCTTGTAACAGAAATCTTCCAGTAAATAAAGTCCATCAGTGGTAGAACAATACATCAACCGAAAATAACTCAAATGGTGCAACACACACAAACTATAGCCATCTTAAGACTATTTCAATGGACAGGTAATTCAACAGATTTTATAAAAATCAAAATATTACTTTAAAACTTAAACGGAAAATAACTACACATGATTTTGGGACTATAATATCAAAAAACAGAAATTTACTCTCATCAAAATAACTAAAAAGCAATTGCTATTTAGGTATCTACTTTTCTGCATACAAAATTATGCACATTTATGTAATAATTAAGTCCACTTAACAAAAGCATACTAATAAGCACTGAAACTTTTGTGCTGATTTTTTTTTATTTACAAACATCCAGTCCAGCTCATCAACAATTTTTTAAGGCATATTTGATCTAGACACAAAAAAATGTTATCTATCCCTGTCACCCTTAAAGAGAACCCCCCCCCCCCCCCACCCACCCCCCACCCCCCCTAAGACACATATATTCCATGTCCACACAGACCAGCAGCTGGTTATTCTGTCACTACATTTTACAAAACTTGATATGTTCTCTAATTCATCACAAAGAGATATGAACACATCTAATCAAAGTTATTTCTAATGGCAGCTCTTCCAAATCTCCCAGCAAATGAACTCTGTCAGTGGTAGATCAATACATCCATTGCTAGCCAGCACACACTAACTACAGCCAACTGAAGGCCATATTCTTTTTAAATGACAACTCAACAGATTGCAATTAAAATGTAATTCAAAATGAAATATATAAATGGTGAAACATGCACATAAACACACCCACACAGTCTTTTTTTGGGGGGAGGGGCCTCCAACCTCCTATTTTTTCCCCCACACTTTTTCTCTCTGTTCTTTTTCTTCTTTTTGTGGGGCCTCCATCCACCTATTCTTTTCCCCATTTTTTTTCTTTTTCTTTCTTTTTTTGGGGCCTCTATCCACCTATTCTTTTCCCATTTTTTTCTTTTTCTTTCTTTTCTTCTTTTTTTGTGGGCCTCCATCCACCTATTCTTTTCCCCATTTTTTTCTTTTTCTTTCTTTTTTTCCTTTTTTTGTGGGCCTCCATCCACCTATTCTTTTCCCCATTTTTTTTTCTTTTTCTTTCTTTTTTTTGTGGGACCTCCATCCACCTATTCTTTTCCCCATTTTTTCTTTTTCTTTCTTTTTTTCCTTTTTTTTTGGTGAGGCCTCCAGCTACGTATTTTCCCCCAAAATTTTTTAAAATCTTTTTTGTTGTTGTGGGGCCTACTTTGATTTTGCTTCTATTTTTCTTCATATAAAAATTCAAGTCATCAACAACATAGACATTTGAAAAAGCCCAGGACAGACAGGATAGCCTGGTCATTAGAGCATTGCATTCGTAATCTGTTTTTACAACAAAATTGATCTTGACACAAAAATGTTATCCATCCCCTTCTCTTCAGGAAAAAAATACCCCCCCTCAAAAAACAACAACAAACAAAAACAAAAACAAAAAAAACCAAGCACACATATTCCATGTCCACACAGACAAGCATCTGTTATTGTGACACTTGACATTTTCCCCCAATTCATTTACAAAAATTAATACATCTTATCAAAGTTATTTCAATGGCAGCTCTTCCAAATCTCCTTGCAAATAAACTCTTGTCAGTGGTAGATCAATACATTCATTGCTAGCCAGCACACACTAGTTACAGCCAACTGAAGGCCATATTCTTTTCAACTGCCAACCCAACAGATTTCATCAATTAAAATATCATTTAAAAAATCAAAATGAAATGTATTTAAAAAATCAAAATGAAATGTATCAATGGTGAAACATGCACACGAACACACACCCACACAGTCTGGGTTTTTTTGAGAGAGGAGGGGGGGCTTCCAACCTCCTATTTTTTCCCCACACTTTTTCTCTCTGTTCTTTTTCTTCTTTTTTTTCTTTCTTTTTTTGGCTGGGGCCTCCATCCACCTAATCTTTTCCCCATTTTTTCTTTTTCTTTCTTTTTTCTTCTTTTTTTGTGGGGCCTCCATCCACCTAATCTTTTCCCCATTTTTTTAAATTTTCTTTCTTTTTTTTCTTCTTTTATTGTGGGGCCTCCATCCACCTATTCTTTTCCCCTTTTTAAATTTTCTTTTTTTTTCTTCTTTTATTGTGGGGCCTCCATCCACCTATTCTTTTCCCCATTTTTTCTTTCTGTTTTTTTTGTGGGGCCCATCCACCTTTTTCCCATTTTTTCTTTCTGTTTTTTTTTTGGGGCCTCCATCCACCTGTTCTTTTCCCCATTTTTTTCTCTTTTTGGGGGGGGGGGGAGGGGGGCCTCCAGCCACGTATTTTTTCCCCAAATTTTTTACAATCTTTTTTGTTGTTGTAGGGCCTTCTTTGATTTTGCTTCTATTTTTCTTATATAAAAATTCAAGTCATCAACATAAACATTAGAAAAAGCATAGGATGGACAGGATAGCCTAGTCATTAGAGTGTTGTACTCATAATCTGTTTTTACAAAAAATTTGATCTTGACACAAAAATGTTATCCATCCCCTTTCTTCAGGAAAAAATACCCCCCCCCCCAAAAAAAAACAAAACACAACAACAACAAACAAACAAAAAACCCAAGAACACATATTTCATGTCCACACAGACAAGTATCTGTTATTGTGACACTTTACATTTTCTCTCAATTCATTTACAAAAATTATTACATCTTATCAAAGTTATTTCAATGGCAGCTCTTCCAAATCTCCTGGCAAATAAACTCTGTCAGTGGTAGATCAATACATCCATTGCTAGCCAGCACACACTAACTACAGCCAAATGAAGGCCATATTCTTTTCAACTGACAACTCAATAGATTTCATCCATTAAAATGTAATTCCAAAAATTAAAATGAAATGTATAAATGGTGAAACATCCACACAAACACACAGTCTTTTTTTTTAGGGGGGGTGGCCTCCAACCTCCTATTTTTCCCCCCACATTTTTTCTCTCTGTTCTTTTTCTTTTTTTTGCTGGGGCCTCCATCCACCTAATCTTTTCCCCATTTTTTTCTTTTTCTTTCTTTTTTTCTTTTCTTTTCTTTTTTCTTTTTTTTGTGGGCCTCCATCCACCTATTCTTTTTCCCCATTTTTTCTTTTTCCTTTTTTTTTTTCTTTTTTTGTGGGCCCTCCATCCACCTGTTTTTTCCCCCATTTTTTTTCTTTTTTGTGGGGCCTCCATCCACCTAATCTTTTCCCCATTTTTACTTTTTTTCTCTTTTTTTTTGGGTGGGGCCTCCATCCACCTGTTCTTTTCCCCATTTTTTTCTTTTTTTGGGGGGGGGGATAGGGGGGGCCTCCAGCCACGTATTTTTTCCCCAAATTTTTAAAAATCTTTTTGATGTTGTGGGGCCTTCTTTGATTTTGCTTCTATTTTTCTTAATTTAAAAATTCAAGTCATCAACATAAACATTTGAAAAAGCACAGGATGGACAGGATAGCCTGGTCATTAGAGCATTGTACTCATAATCTGTTTTTACCAAAAAAATTTATCTTGGCACAAAAATGTTATCCATCCCCTTCTCTTCAGGAAAAAAATACCCACCCACCCCCCAAAAAAACCCAACAACAACAACAAACAAACAAGAAACCCCAAAACACATATTCCATGTCCACATGTCCACACAGACAAGCATCTGTTATTATGACACTTTACATTTTCTCTCAATTCATTTACAAAAATTATTACATCTAATCAAAGTTATTTCTAATGGCAGCTCTTCCAAATCTCCTGGCAAATAAACTCTGTCAGTGGTAGATCAATACATCCATTGCTAGCCAGCACACACTAACTACAGCCAAATGAAGGCCATATTCTTTTCAACTGACAACTCAATAGATTTCATCCATTAAAATGTAATTCCAAAAATTAAAATGAAATGTATAAATGGTGAAACATCCACACAAACACCCACCCACACAGTCTGGGTGTTTTTTTTTAGGGGGGGGGGGGCCTCCAACCTCCTATTTTTTCCCCCACACTTTTTCTCTCTGTTCTTTTTTTTTTTTTTGCTGGGGCCTCCATCCACCTATTCTTTTCCCCACTTTTTTCTTTTTTTCCTTCTTTTTTTTGTGGGGCCTCCATTTACCTATTCTTTTCCCCATTTTTTCTTTCTTGTTTTCTCTTTTTTGTGTGGGGCCTCCATCTACCTGTTCTTTTCCCCATTTTTTTCTTTTCTTTCTGTTTTCTCTTTTTGTGGGGTCTCCATCCACCTAATCTTGTCCCCATTTTTACTTTTTTTCTTTTTTTGGTGTGGCCTCCATCCACCTGTTCTTTTCCCCATTTTTTTTTGGGGGGAGAGAGGGGACTCCAACCACCTATTTTTTCCCCAAATTTTTAAAAATCTTTGTTGTTGTTGTGGGGCCTACTTTGATTTTGCTTCTATTTTTCTTAATTTAAAAATACATGTCATCAACATAAACATTTAAAAAAGCACAGGACGGACAGAATAGCCTGGTCATTAGAGCGTTGTACTCATAATCTGTTTTTACAACAAAATTGATCTTGACACAAAAATGTTATCCATCCCCTTCTCTTCAGGAAAAAAACAAAAACCCACCCCCCCCAAAAAACCCCACAACAACAACAAACAAACAAAAAACCCAAGAACACATATTCCATGTCCACACAGACAAGTATCTGTTATTGTGACACATTACATTTTCTCTCAATTCATTTACAAAAATTATTACATCTTATCAAAGTTATTCTAATGGCAGCTCTTCCAAAAATCCTGGCAAATAAACTCTGTCAGTGGTAGATCAATACATCCATTGCTAGCCAACACACACTAACTACAGCCAACTGAAGGCCATATCTTTTCAACTGACAACTCAATAGATTTCAATCAATGAAAATGTAATTTAAAAAATCAAAATGAAATGTATAAATGGTGAAACATGCACACGAACACACACCCACACAGTCTGGGTTTTTTTGAGAGAGGAGGGGGGGCTTCCAACCTCCTATTTTTTCCCCACACTTTTTCTCTCTGTTCTTTTTCTTCTTTTTTTCTTTCTTTTTTTGGCTGGGGCCTCCATCCACTTAATCTTTTCCCCATTTTTTCTTTTTCTTTCTATTTTTTCTTCTTTTTTTGTGGGGCCTCCATTTACCTATTCTTTTCCCCATTTTTTTCTTTTTCTTTCTTTTTTCTTCTTTTTGTGGGGCCTCCATCCACCTATTCTTTTCCCCATTTTTTTTATTTTTCTTTCTTTTTTTTCTTCTTTTATTGTGGGGCCTCCATCCACCTAATCTTTTCCCCATTTTTTCTTTCTTTTTTTGTGGGGCCTCCATCCACCTAATCTTTTCCCCATTGTTTTCTCTCTTGTTTTTTTTGTGGGGCCTCCATCCACCTGTTCTTTTCCCCATTTTTTTCTTTTTTTTTGGGGGGGGGGGGGGGGGAGGGGGCCTCCAGCCACGTATTTTTTCCCCAAATTTTTTACAATCTTTTTTGTTGTTGTAGGGCCTTCTTTGATTTTGCTTCTATTTTTCTTAATTTAAAAATTCCAGTCATCAACATAAACATTAGAAAAAGCACAGGATGGACAGGATAGCCTGGTCATTAGAGTGTTGTACTCATAATCTGTTTTTACAAAAAAATTTATCTTGACACAAAAATGTTATCCATCCCCTTCTCTTCCGGAAAAAATAACCCACCCCCCCAAAAAACAACAACACAACAACAACAAACAAACAAAAAACCCAAGAACACATATTTCAAGTCCACACAGACAAGTATCTGTTATTGTGACACTTTACATTTTCTCTCAATTCATTTACAAAAATTATTACATCTTATCAAAGTTATTTCAATGGCAGCTCTTCCAAATCTCCTGGCAAATAAACTCTGTCAGTGGTAGATCAATACATACATTGCTAGCCAGCACACACTAACTACAGCCAACTGAAGGCCATATTCTTTTCAACTGACAACTCAATAGATTTCATCCATTAAAATGTAATTCCAAAAATTAAAATGAAATGTATAAATGGTGAAACATCCACACAAACACACAGTCTTTTTTTTTAGGGGGGGGCCTCCAACCTCCTATTTTTCCCCCCACACTTTGTCTCTTCTCGTTTCCTTTTTTTCTTTTTTTTTTTTTTTTTTTGCTGGGCCTCCATCCACCTATTCTTTTCCCCATTTTTTTCTTTTTTTTTTTTCTTTTTCTTTTCCTTTTTTTTTTGTGGGGCCTCCATCCACCTGTTTTTTTCCACCATTTTTTTCTTTCTTTTTTTCTTTTTGTGGGGCCTCCATCCACCTATTCTTTTCCCCATTTTTTTCTTTCTTGTTTTTTTTTGTGGGGCCTCCATCCACCTGTTCTTTTTCCCATTTTTTTCTTTTTTTGGGGGGGGGGGGGGGGGGGCCTCCAGCCACATATTTTTCCCCAAATTTTTTACAAACTTTTTTGTTGTTGTAGGGCCTTCTTTGATTTTGCTTCTATTTTTCTTAATTTAAAAATTCAAGTCATCAACAAAAACATTTGAAAAAGCACAGGATGGACAGGATAGCCTGGTCATTAGAGCGTTGTACTCATAATCAGTTTTTACAACAAAATTGATCTTGACACAAAAATGTTATCCATCCCCTTCTCTTCAGGAAAAAATACCCCCCAAAAAAAACAACAACAACACAACAACAACAACAACCAAACAAAAAACCCAAGAACACATATTTCATGTCCACACAGACAAGTATCTGTTATTGTGACACTTTACATTTTCTCTCAATTCATTTACAAAAATTATTACATCTTATCAAAGTTATTTCAATGGCAGCTCTTCCAAATCTCCTGGCAAATAAACTCTGTCATGGTAGATCAATACATCCATTGCTAGCCAGCACACACTAACTACAGCCAATGAAGGCCATATTCTTTTCAACTGACAACTCAATAGATTTCATCCATTAAAATGTAATCCAAAAATTAAAATGAAATGTATAAATGGTGAAACATCCACACAAACACAGTCTTTTTTTTTAGGGGGGGGGCCTCCAACCCCTATTTTTCCCCCCACACTTGTCTCTCTGTTCTTTTTCTTTTTCTTTTTTTGCTGGGCCTCCATCCACCTAATCTTTTCCCCATTTTTTTCTTTTTCTTTCTTTTTTTTCTTTTCTTTTTTGTTTTTTGTGGGGCCTCCATCCACCTATTCTTTTCCCATTTTTTTCTTTTTCTTTCTTTTTTCCTTTTTTGTGGGGCCTCCATCCACCTATTCTTTTCCCCATTTTTTTCTTTCTTGTTTTTTTTTTGTGGGGCCTCCATCCACCTGTTCTTTTTCCCCATTTTTTTCTTCTTTTTTTGGGGGGGGGGGGGGGGGGGGGGGGCCTCCAGCCACATATTTTTCCCCAAATTTTTTACAAACTTTTTTGTTGTTGTAGGGCCTTCTTTGATTTTGCTTCTATTTTTCTTAATTTAAAAATTCAAGTCATCAACATAAACATTTGAAAAAGCACAGGATGGACAGGATAGCCTAGTCATTAGAGCGTTGTACTCATAATCTGTTTTTACAACAAAATTGATCTTGACACAAAAATGTTATCCATCCCCTTCTCTTCAGGAAAAAATACCCCCCAAAAAAACAACAACAACACAACAACAACAAACAAACAAAAAACCCAAGAACACATATTTCATGTCCACACAGACAAGTATCTGTTATTGTGACACTTTACATTTTCTCTCAATTCATTTACAAAAATTATTACATCTAATCAAAGTTATTTCTAATGGCAGCTCTTCCAAATCTCCTGGCAAATAAACTCTGTCAGTGGTAGATCAATACATCCATTGCTAGCCAACACACACTAACTACAGCCAAATGAAGGCCATATTCTTTTCAACTGACAACTCAATAGATTTCATCCATTAAAATGTAATTCCAAAAATTAAAATGAAATGTATAAATGGTGAAACATCCACACAAACACAGTCTTTTTTTTTAGGGGGGGGCCTCCAACCTCCTATTTTTCCCCCCACACTTTGTCTCTCTGTTCTTTTTTCTTTTTCTTTTTTTTGCTGGGGCCTCCATCCACCTAATCTTTTCCCCATTTTTTTCTTTTTCTTTCTTTTTTTTCTTTTTCTTTTTTTGTTGTTGTTGTGGGGCCTCCATCCACCTATTCTTTCCCCATTTTTTTCTTTTTCTTTCTTGTTTTCTCTTTTTTGTGGGGCCTCCATCCACCTATTCTTTTCCCCATTTTGTTCTTTCTTGTTTTTTTTGTGTGGGGCCTCCATCCACCTGTTCTTTTCCCCATTTTTTTCTTTTTTTTTGGGGGGGGGGGGGGGGGGGGGGGGCCTCCAGCCACATATTTTTCCCCAAATTTTTTACAATCTTTTTTGTTGTTGTAGGGCCTTCTTTGATTTTGCTTCTATTTTTCTTAATTTAAAAATTCAAGTCATCAACATAAACATTTGAAAAAGCACAGGATGGACAGGATAGCCTGGTCATTAGAGCGATTGTACTCATAATCTGTTTTTACAACAAAATTGATCTTGACACAAAAATGTTATCCATCCCCTTCTCTTCGGGAAAAAATACCCCCCAAAAAAAACAACAACAACACAACAACAACAAACAAACAAAAAACCCAAGAACACATATTTAAATGTCCACACAGACAAGTATCTGTTATTGTGACACTTTACATTTTCTCTCAATTCATTTACAAAAATTATTACATCTTATCAAAGTTATTTCAATGGCAGCTCTTCCAAATCTCCTGGCAAATAAACTCTGTCAGTGGTAGATCAATACATCCATTGCTAGCCAACACACACTAACTACAGCCAAATGAAGGCCATATTCTTTTCAACTGACAACTCAATAGATTTCATCCATTAAAATGTAATTCCAAAAATTAAAATGAAATGTATAAATGGTGAAACATCCACACAAACACAGTCTTTTTTTTAGGGGGGGGGCCTCCAACCTCCTATTTTTCCCCCCACACTTTGTCTCTCTGTTCTTTTTTCTTTTTCTTTTTTTGCTGGGGCCTCCATCCACCTAATCTTTTCCCCCCATATTTTTTTCTTTTCTTTCTTTTTTTTTTCTTTTTTTTTGTTGTTGTGTTGTGGGGCCTCCATCCACCTATTCTTTTCCCCATTTTTTCTTTTTCTTTCTTGTTTTCTCTTTTTTGTGGGGCCTCCATCCACCTATTCCCTTTTCCCCAATTTTTTTCTTTCTTGTTTTTTTTTTGTTGTGTGGGGCCTCCATCCACCTGTTCTTTCCCCATTTTTTTCTTTTTTTGGGGGGGGGGGGGGGGGGGGGGGGGGGGGGGCCTCCACCACATATTTTTCCCCAAATTTTTTTTTTACAACTTTTTTGTTGTTGTAGGGCCTTCTTGATTTTGCTTCTATTTTTCTTTATAATTTAAAAATTCAAGTCATCAACATAAACATTTGAAAAAGCACAGGATGGACAGGATAGCCTGGTCATTAGAGCATTGTACTCATAATCTGTTTTTACAACAAAATTGATCTTGACACAAAAATGTTATCCATCCCCTTCTCTTCAGGAAAAAATACCCCCCCAAAAAAAACAACAACAACACAACAACAACAAACAAACAAAAAACCCAAGAACACATATTTCATGTCCACACAGACAAGTATCTGTTATTGTGACACTTTACATTTTCTCTCAATTCATTTACAAAAAATTATTACATCTAACAAAGTTATTTCTAATGCAGCTCTTCCAAATCTCCTGGCAAATAAACTCTGTCAGTGGTAGATCATACATCCATTGCTAGCCAACACACACTAATACAGCCAAATGAAAGGCCATATTCTTTCAACTGACAACTCAATAGATTTCACCATTAAAATGTAATTCCAAAAATTAAAATGAAATGTATAAATGTGAAACATCCACACAAACAGTCTTTTTTTTTAGGGGGGGGGGGGGGCCTCCAACCTCCTATTTTTCCCCCCCACACTTTTTCTCTCTGTTCTTTTTTCTTTTTCTTTTTTTTGCTGGGGCCTCCATCCACCTAATCTTTTCCCCATTTTTTTTTTTTTTTTTCTTTTTTTTTTTTTTGTGGGGCCTCCATCCACCTATTCTTTTCCCATTTTTTTCTTTTCTTTCTTTTTTTCTTTTTTGTGGGGCCTCCATCCACCTATTCTTTTCCCCATTTTTTTTTTTTCTTTCTTTTTTTCTCTTCTTTGTGCGGCCTCCATCCACCCTGTTCTTTTCCCCATTTTTACTTTTTTTTTTTTTTTTTTGGGTGGGGCCTCCATCCACCTGCTCTTTTCCCCATTTTTTTCTCTTTTTTTTTTGGGGGGGGGGATGGGGGGGGGGGGCCTTCAGCCACGCATTTTTTCCCAATTTTTTAAAATCTTTGTTGTTGTTGTGGGGCCTACTTTGATTTTGCTTCTATTTTTCTTAATTTAAAAATTCAAGTCATCAACATAAACATTTGAAAAAGCACAGGATGGACAGGATAGCCTGGTCATTAGAGCATTGTACTCATAATCTGTTTTTACCCAAAAAAATTGATCTTGGCACAAAAATGTTATCCATCACTTCTCTTCAAGAAAAAAAATACACCCCCCACAAAAAACAACAACAACAAAACAACAACAAACAAACAAAAAACCCAAGCACACATATTCCATGTCCACACAGACAAGCATCTGTTATTGTGACCCTTTACATTTTCTCTCAATTCATTTACAAAAATTATTACATCTTATCAAAGTTATTTCAATGGCAGCTCTTCCAAATCTCCTGGCAAATAAACTCTGTCAGTGGTAGATCAATACATCCACTGCTAGCCAGCACACACTAACTACAGCCAAATGAATGCCATATTCTTTTCATCAATTAAAACGTAAATCAAAAATTCAAAATGAAATGTATAAATGGTGAAACATGCACATACACAGCCAATTTTAGGGAGGGGTGGTGCCTCCAATTTCCCCCCACATTTTTCTCTTTTCTTTTCCTTTGTTTTTTTTTCTTTCTTTCTTTTCTTTCTGGGGCCTCCATCCACCTGTTCTTTTCCCCATTTTTTCTCTTTTTCATGGTGCCTCCATCCACCTATTATTTTTCCCATTTTTTTTCTCTTTTTTGTGGTGCCTCCATCCACCTCTTCTTTTCCCCATTTTTTTCTCTTTTTTTTTTGCTGGGGCCTTCTACCGCTTATTTTTTCCCCCAATTTTTTTCTTTTTTGGGGGATGGGGCCTACATTTGTTCTGTTTTTATTTTTCTTACATTCCAAAAATGTCATCAAAATAAACATCTAAAAAAGCACAGGGTGGATAGGACAACCTGGTGATTAGAGTATTGCACTCAGAACCTGTTTTTAAAACAAATTTGATCTTGACACAAAAATGTTATGCACCCCCTCCTCTTTAGGGGGGAAAAAAATAACTCTCCCCCCTCCCCCCAAAACAACAACAAGAAACAAAACCAAGCACACATATCTTCCATGTCCACACAGACAACCATATGTTATTATGATACTTCATTTTCTCCAATTCATTTACAAAAATTAATATACATCTTATCAACTTTATTCCAATGGCAGCTCTTCCAAATCTCCCAGAAAATGAACTCTGTCAGTGGTAGTTCCAATACATCCATTGCTAGCCAGCACACATTAACTACAGCCAACTGAAGGCCATATTCTTTTCGATGGACAACAGATTTAATCAATATAAGTGTAATTTAAAAACTCAAAATAAAACGTCTAAATGGTAGCAACATGCACACACACAGTGCAAGTCAAACTTTTTCTCCTTTTTTTGGGGGGGAAGGGGGGGGAGCCTCCATCCACCTATTTTTCCCCCCACATTTCCTTTCTTTTTTTCTATTGCTTTGTCTTTCTTTTTCTTTCTATTTTTTTTTTATCTAAAATTTCATGCCATCAGCATAAACAGCTACAAAAGCAAAAAAACCCCTCATACTAACTGCTGTATGCAACATGAATTTTTTAAAAATACAAAGAAAAAAGATATTTAACCAAACTGAAGTACTGTCATTATAAGAAGTATGTGCATCAGAAACATAGTTTTGATGTCTGTTTCACTACAGAACCAAGTGTAATGCTGAAAGTGTGTGATGACAGCATAGCCATGATAACACCAGAGCACTGATTTGTCTGAAGCATCAATTATCCACCACATACCACTCACTCACCCACTCTCACACACACATACTGCCACTTTGTCACTTATCCTCCTGAATACCCCTTTCCCTAAACTGTCTCATTCTTGCCCCCTTTATGAATTGCACACATGCCTAGACATCCATCTGGCCTTCTCCCTATTTTTAACTGGAATAAATATCTATCCTAACCACTTTTGGTTGTTAACACTCTTTTCTCTGGAACCCCCCTGCATCTACTGTTTCAACTGAAAAATAACCTTTAAAAAAAACAACCTTGCCCATCCCCCCTTCTACACACACACACAAACACAAACCCCTTCCCTTATTCAATGAAGCTAAACAGATATCCCACCCTTTCTCTAAAGTACCCACTTGCTTCAAAATTTGCCCCCTCTCCACCTTTTACCGGTTTTGAGAGAGGTAAGCTACCACTGTGTCCAAATGCTATTGTATCCACCTGCCACTGTGTTAACATGCAGGTTAAGGGTCAGGGTTAGTGTAAAGAGTTAGAATCAGGTTATGGTTAGGATCAGTAACTGGGGCTGGGCTTGTCAGTCTGTATGTAATGTATGCATGTGGAAACAACAGCATGAGAACAGATTGGTTCTTACTTTTCTTTCTTTTAATCTCAAAGTAATATTCCCATAAAAAGCAGAACTTTTTTTTTCTGAGATTTGCTGTAGATTTTTTTCAAAATTGTACTCCAAGTTTGATTTAATCAGGGAAAAAGGCTTCAGGCTAAAAAAAAAGATTTTCACCAAAAAAAATCCCCCCCCCACCTCAAAAAAGGAGACAAAAGTCTGAAATAAACATGTCTACACAACCCTGCTATAATTTTGGATGTGCATAGGAATCCTCCCCTTTTACCAAATACCCTTTACCCTAAAACTGGTGTCGAATGAAACCATATGCTCACCCATCCCTTCAACAAGCATGTGCGCGCGCGCGCACACACACACACACACACACACTTAGACACCATATTAAGAATTCTGCAGTTTTCATAAGTGATGTTTTACACACACACACACACACACACATTACACTTATGTACCTAAGATATGATGCAACCAAATCAGCACTGGTGGATCACAGATACTGTTTTTATTCAGGATTATCTCTGACCTGCAATGTTCTTCATTCAAAAAATAATTTGATCTGATGAAAATGATCTATTAAAAAGAATCACTTATTACCATTGATCTATAATCTAAAACACAAAAATGTCCATTACATACATATTGTCAAACATTCACATTTTCCCTTTTCACCGAGGCCTCCAACTTTCTACTTTTTCCATTCATACTGTCAAACATTCAGATTTTCCCTTTTCATTAAGGCCTCTAACTTTCTACTTTTTCCATATTCCTTTATGGCTCTTTTTTGTTTGTTTTTGTTTTTTTTGGTTGGTTTGGTTGTTTTTGTTTTGTGTTTGGGGGTTAGATAGCTTGTTCCTTTTTTTTCTATTTTTAGGGGGGTAGCTTTTTTTCCCCTCTTCTTTCCCCTCTATTTTGTGGTAGGCCTCTCACTTTCCCCCCACTCTTTTGCTGCTTATTTTGAGAGGAGTGTCAGTAGCATTTTTTTAAAAAATGCTTTTATTTTTTTAAGTCTTGGCAATGAGGTCCTGGTGATTCAGAATTCTCAGTGGAAATGTCCCAGTGATCATAAAGTCCTGGCCATAAAGAAATCCAGATGAAGATGAAGGTCTGGTGATGAAGAAATCGCAGTGAATATGAAGTTTTGGCAATGAAGAAATCCAGGTAAAGAAGATATTTTGGCCACGAAGAAATCCTGGTGGTGAAGCCTTGGAGATAACAAAATCCTGGTGAAGATAAAGTTTTGGCAATGACAACTGCGATGAAGTCTTGGTGATTATCAAGTCATGGTAACAATGAAGTCTTAGCAATGATGAAGTCTTAAAGAAATCCTTGCGAAGATGAAATTTTGGCGATGAAATGCTGGTGAAGAGTATATCCTGGTGATGCTGAATTTTAGTAGTCCTGGTTTTAAGTCCTGAGGATAATAAAAATCATGAATACATTATCTCAAAGCAGAAAACTCCACAGAGGTTGATCATAAAGCAAAGAATTCAAAGTACATGAAATGATATAATACAGAACATAACACAACATAGCATAAATATGACTCCTTAGCAAAAAAAACACCCACTTGTTTATCAACTTTATGAGAAATGTTTACACATATTCATTATTACAAAGGCATTTGCACAGGCATTTCATGTTATTGGATTCTGATACATTTTAGTGGAGCATAATCCTAACATTGCACTGTCATGCTTTTTGTGACCTACGTTTTTTAATATCTGGCCCAAAAATGGCTTCCATCATCCACACTTTGTTTTGCCTCTCTTTTACAGAAAATTCACATATGACATATCTCACTATCAGCCACATTCATTTACTAGCAGCCCACTTTCTCGCTACATCTTTTAACAATAAATTTTGGTTTTTGATGTTCAGTCACTCTTAACAATAGATCAATTACAAAAGAATCTCCCACAACAGCAGCAAACATTCTGAATAACCTGTGAGTTTCCTTGCAGACTTCAAAGCTTATAGGAATTAAAAAATAAAAGATAGACTGACAGTACTAATTTATGTTTCCAATTAAATTTAATCAAGAAGAAAATGTATGGAAAACTATCATAAAGTGCGTAATGATTTCGGAGAGGTGCTAAATAATTTTAATACTATCATTAAATATTACTTTCCTGCACAATCATAAAATTATCAGGTATATGGTCTGGGTCCTTATAGAAATCAGCTGACATTTATCTATTTTGGTCAAAACAAATATGTGTGTACCACCAAGAAACTCAACTTGTTTAGAAATATACAGGACAGACCTTCAAAAGCACTGTCATCAGAGCACTTGGTCAACAGACCATAATTAAATCCAGTATGAGGGGCAGGATAGCCTAGTGGGATCATGATCTGATGACCTGGGATTAAACTACCGCTAAGTCACCCATATGAGGGGATTTTTCCCCTGGGAGTTGAACATCAGAGAGAGAGAGAGGGAGAGAGGGAGAGAGAGAGAGGGAGAGAGAGAGAGAGAGAGAGAGAGAGAGAGAGAGAGAGAGAGAGAGAAGACAGCAGCAGACAGACAGACAGAGACAGAGACAGAGACAGAGAGAGAGAGAGGGGAGAAATAAAAAAGGGACAGGCAATGAAACCATACCTTGTGGGAAACCAGTAAAAGTTCTTTTGAATTCTTGGGTTGATGGAGCCCAGAAGTCATGGTAACATCAATGGCCAAGTGATGATAAAGTTGTGTTGAGGAAGAAGCAGTGATCTTTGTCTAATGCTCCTGGAGGCCCTGACAAATGCTGTTGTATGCCGAAGGCCCTCCAGAGATCCAAAGAGCTTGTAGTTGTACCCAAAAGGCAGGTCAGCAGGCCAGATATTGACCCCCAGGTTTTGGTATGTTGGACAGGTCTGGAGGAAGTGTTCCACTGCCATGGTTGAAGTGCTGAAGGGACACACTGCATAATCACCAATGTAGAACTTAGTGAACATGTAAGTCTGCAGTGGCCAGTCCTTAGTCTCACAATGATCTTGGTCTTATCTGGGCAGGCTGCTGAAGCCATCTTCTCTTACGCTTTTACTTCACTATCTCAAACACACAGAAGTAATGAAGTCCTGATAATGATAAAGTCCACAAGTCCTGGTGATGAGTTAGTGCTGGTGATGAACTGGGATGACACAGTCCTGATCAGGAAGGAATCAAGTCCTGAAGAATATAAAAAAAATTTTAAAAATTTCTCAAGAGAAAAATTCACAAGGCATTTGATAATAAACTGAGAACACCAATAAGGAAAAAATATCTGTTCCCCATTCATACTGGCACAAAGCGGCTTACTCTCCTGCAAAGCATAATAAATTTTTAGCATGTGTACCAGATGGTCTGTGCATTTGCACACGAGGCCTTGGTACATAGGCTAGTCTCAGTATATATGCTAGTCTCATTGGAAGAACTTTCAGGGGACTGGAGTCTGATTTACATCCTCCCCCCTCCCCCCCCCCCCCAGGAAGTTTTGAGGGCCAAGGCTTAAGACAAGTATAGCCATAAAGGTAAAGGTAAAGGAGTCCCATAACCTATAGGGTCGTAGGGGAGCGAGGCGTCAGAGACCTCACTTCTCTAGGGCCAGCATATTGAGGGCGGCGCCTATCTCCTCTCCCTCGCTGCTTTACCTTCCCTGACCCTAAAGAGGGCAGGTACCCATTTACAGCTGGGTGAACTGGGGGAACTGTACTGAAGCCAAGTCGTGCAAACAGTCATCCATCCAACTGGTAACCACGCTCGACTCTGCTTAACTTGGTTAAGCAAGTGCTCCGACCACTGAGCTATCCCGTCCCCTAAGTATAGCCATACTGAACCCAAATAGAATAAATTGCCACTTACAGCTCAGTTAGCCATACCTTTTGCAATGTTTTCTGCTGGAATCAGTGCACTTGAGTGTATGTTCTGTCAGCATGTTATATATATATATATATATATATATATATATAATATCCCATAACCTATAGGGTCGTAGGGGAGCGAGGCGTCAGAGACCTCACTTCTCTAGGGCCAGCATATTGAGGGCGGCGCCTATCTCCTCTCCCTCGCTGCTTTACCTTCCCTGACCCTAAAGAGGGCAGGTACCCATTTATATATATATATATATATAAATATATATAAATATATATATATATATATACACGTTTGTTCCCTGGAAGAAGAGGTATATTGCCTCTTCACAACTTCTGTCAGCATGTTATATACGTCTGTTGCCTGGAAGAAGGGGTATATTGCTTCTTCACAACTTTTCGGAACAGAACCACCTTTCAATAGGTTGACATCCCCCTCCCCTGCGGCCTATTCTATTCTCAGGTAAACGGCACTGAGAACGTAAATGGCGAATGTTTATGAACATCATGTCAAACTCACGTACCCTGATTTTGGAGCCTTCCAAACCCATCATACTTTCAAAATGTCTGCCTCCTGTTTGTCAGCCTATCACATGACACTGGACAGGAAGCTTAGCATAAAAAGCATGTAAAACTCAAGACTAGAAGAAACATTCATCAAAATTGTAGTTTAGAGCACCATATATTATTTCCAACTTCGAACACTTCCAAACATTTTAGCAACCAGAATGTTTCGCCAACATGGGAATTGCAGTAGGCTATTGCTCACCATCTAGATCTCGTTTGGGATAACCAGTCAGAAAGGAGCTTTGACAACTGTTCGGATATTCCGCCAAACTACTTCCGATTCTGCAAAATAATAAGTTCTGTTTAGAATTAGTCAGGACAATCCAACGATTTGATTTATGCGGGTTCTGCGGCGCTTATTCATTTCATTGGTTCATATTAATGCATCGTTCATTTTTCGAAATCCCTTGGGCATTTTCATCTAATTATTTTATTTTTTCACAGTGATATTGGATGTGTGTGTGTGTGTGTGTGTGGAATTTCGTTGTAGTTGTCACAAGCTTTCTATTGAGGTTGGACATTTCCATAATATACCATGGGAAGAAATAATATGTTCAAAATGCAGTATGTCTGTTTTAGGGGATGAATTTCATTTCATCATGGAAAGTCCCCACTTAAAACATTTACAAGATTTTATTCCCGGACATTTTCTTCAACCCATGTCCAGTTATAATGTTTGTAGGCTAATGAAATGCAAATCTCGAAAAAGTTCTCCTGTCTCTCAAAATTCATAAGATTTGCAGGTATTTCTTGAAATTTCACTTGTTTGTCATATTTGTAGCTTGTGCCTTTAAAAGAAATGTGTATACTTTAAAATTAGTCTCCAGTCTTTAATACTGGGGACGGGATAGCTCAGTGGTCGGAGCACTCGCTTTCCCCTAGCCAAGTTAAGCAGAGTCGAGCGTGGTTACCAGTTGGATGGGTGACCGTTTGCGCGCCTTGGCTTCAGTACAGCTCCCCCAGTTCACCCAGCTGTAAATGGGTACCTGTCCTCTTTAGGGTCAGGGAAGGTAAAGCAGCGAGGGAGAGGAGATGGGCGCCGCCCTCAATATGCTGGCCCTAGAGAAGTGAGGTCTCCGACGCCTCGCTCCCCTACGACCTTATAGGTTATGGGACTCCTTTACCTTTTACCTTACCTTTAATACTGTTTGCTTATCATTTTGGATGAACTCTTGCTTTTCAGTTCCTGTTAGTGTTGACATTGTTTTTGTATGTATTGCTGTTAGGTTTATCCTCCTGTTGAATTCTTAGTAATCCTCCATACCCCAAAAGGGGCGAAAGGAATTAAATCTTGAATCTTAAAAGTCATTGTTCCTATGAGCGTCCCTATATGCAAGCTTGTGTAGACCCGTGAGAGTGTGCTTAAGTGTTTAAGTGTGAAAGAGTATATGGCAGTGTTTGAATCAATAATAACATTTCAAACATTGAGTAAACAAAACGAAAAAAACGTTCAGAAACAACAAATCCAACTCCTCCAAAAAGCAGGGAGGAAGGGGGGGATGGGCCAAAAAAAGGGGGAAGACGTGTTGTGAGCGTGCATGAATGTGTGTGAAAGTGTGTATACTAATGTCTGAATGATATATTACTTTTGAAACGTTGAGTAACAGCAACGTTTTCAGCAACAAAAAACAATAACAAATCAAAAAAGTAGGAGTGAGTGGTGGTGGTGAGTGGTTGGGGGAAGGAAAAAAGGCAGATAATATTTTGAAAATGTATTAACAGCTTATTTTTTTTCCATGTCAATGTTATAAACATTAAATGAAGCGCCAAAACTGAGCTATTAAGCAACCCTGTCGTTATTTCTAACTTTTTGAATCACTAGACAAGATATCTCTAACAGCTTCATACCAATAACCCCACTGGCTCTTGATAAAATATTCTGATGACTCACTTCTTGAGGATCTATCAAACTCACACCTCACATAATTCTAAACAAGCTGAGGAGTTTTCCTCCTGGTTTAAAAAGAGCTATCTGGACTCAAACGTCAAAAAGACTCAGGAAACGTTAATAAATTGATTTTCCCAAGAATCCAGAGCCTGTTCCAGATCTTTATATTGATGGAATAAAAGTAGAACAGTGCATAAATATAAATAGGCCCCTACTTAGGTACCGTTACTGACGCCCAAATTAAACTTTACTCTCAATATAAATCTCATAATTAGAAAGTGCCACTCTCGTATCTGCAAAAACTCTGTACTCTTCCGGTAAACAAAGTTGTATAGAATGTCTATCAATGTTTATTGAGGCTTCTTTTCCTTTTCTTTAATATGCATGAATAAAGACCTGAATGTTAAAAAACAAAAGTGTATTGAAGAAAACTGTAATATATAATAAAATTATGGGCTGTGCCCAAATGAAACTGAATGATTTGTATGAATGCTGTGTGAGAGATAGAGCAAAGAAATCGTGAATGGCACTATGTGCTGGCTTGATATTTTTAACTCCTTCCCTCTCTGAATGGCACTATGTGCTGGCTAGATATTTTTAACTCCTTCCCTCTCGAAAGTCCTACAAACATAAAACTGAGTGCCTAAGTTCAAATCTCTATTACTAGCAACAATTAATTATACCCACATTCTGTTTAACAAGGACATAGCAATAATGAAACTGCATTGTTGACCAAACACGAGAGAGAGAGAGAGAGAGAGAGAGAGAGAGGTGGTTTAATGTGTCAAGATTTTCAGCCTATTTAGGCTACATAAGGGACTTTGGAGGGAGTAAACTCGAATTTAACAACAAAGGAAATAAACAATTCAATTTCAGGTAAAGAGTCTTCACAACTGGAAGCCAAAATGCCCTAATAATGAAATCATACCATTTTGGTGAAACAAACAGTATTGAATAATACACTGTCTCCGTCATCACACAAGTCTGTCATTACCATGTGAGGAGGACTTTGCTGTTCTGTGGTTTTGCAGAACTTAAGAACTTTCCGCTTTCAACAGTTCTGTCTTTCTTTTCTGCTCTCATATCCTCACTGAAACTGACCATGCACTCGTCTATACGTTTCAGATGTTCCAAAATTTTCTTACAGTCCTAACTTGGCAGAGGAGTGGAGTGTGGTGATCCAAACACTGGAGTAATGTTGTTTCCACTAAGAGTGTTTTCTTAGGTGTTACTTTCCTCTGTCATATCGTCTACAGTGGTTTGTTCTGTCACTACTGGTGTGGTAGGTTTGTCAATGTACATTTTAAAGTAATTTTCCTTTTCATCAACATCCCTGTACCTGCCACAGTGGGCAGTCACCTCGTTTAACATCAAATCACTGCAGGGCACTGTCACTGATCAAAGACATTCTTTGTCATCGGAGACAGGTGGGCAGGTCAGAGGGCTGGCGGAAAGTGTCAAGAAGTGTGGTATTTTCTGTTTTATAAAATAAACTGGGCGTTGTTGGAAGAAACATGTCTGAAGGAGGTAAAGATGAATTTACCCCCTTTTGTTGAAAGGTGGCCTCACGTGTCTCCCACCTTCTCTTGTCCCTGGCCACTTATGACGGACATTTCTTTTTATACACAACACTGTCACTGTGAACTGCACTGTTGTGAGCAACATGAGGCTAACCAATCCAATCCAGTCCTACAGAGGCTGGCCAGTTGGTCCTCTCTGCCGTAGATTTTAAATGATGTCAGAGACTTCTTAGCAAAAAGACATTCAGTACTTGTTCTAAGCGAGACGGCAGTCTTGTAACTGGCATACCTGAAGCTTTTCTTGTGCAAAACCACGACAATCATTTTTTCACTCATCAAAGATCATCCTGCTGTTAACCAAGCAATGATAGTCCCTTTGAGGGCATGGGCTGGATGAAAAAAAAGCATGTCAATGCTTATCTGTAACCCTTGTGAATAAAGATTATCAATCAATGAATCAATCAATCTCTCTCTCTTTCTCTCTCTCTCGCCTATAAGGATAGGAAAATGGCCTTTTATGAACACATTCTTTCAACGCATTGCATTTACTGTAATAACACTGAATTTCATCTGACATTTCAATTCAGAAAATAGTAGAGACGGAATTGTTAAAATTCTTGTTCCAGAAAATGAAAGTGAAGTTGTTGTTTTTTAAAGAATTACTTCCCCTCGCTGACCTGACCTATTCAAGGTCGCGTTCGGTCAAGGGTCAAACTGGATGCGAAAGGACTAGACTGCGATCACCTGCGATCACCTGCGACATTGCACAAGGAGAGGGACAGATAAGAGAACCGCCGTGTATAGCTACCTCGACAGCCAGGGTAAATCAGAAGCGAAGACGCTGTCGACAAGCAAGCCTGTATTGCAACCATGAGCCACGAAAGCCCCAATCGTCTCCAACTTTCCAGCGGCCGTTCCATCCCAGTTGTCGGTCTTGGCACATATGCACCGAAAGAGGTAGACAGCACTTGACGTGTGTGTGTGTGTGTGTGTGTGTGGTGTGGTGTTTTGTTTGTACATGAGCACGTGCTTGCACAATGTGTCCATGTATGTGGGTAGTACACACTCACACAGCCAAAGGATGGTTTTTAAGTTTGACACTTAGCATGTATTGAATTACAACTTAAGAACTTAAAAAAAAGTGCATTCTATTTGGTTCTCAGCAACATGCCTTGGATGGATGGTGGTCTAGCACCAGCCTAGAAAACAAAAGGTTGCAGGTTCAGTTCCTGAAGGAAACTGAATATTGCCCACAATCTATAGTATTGTGAGTGGGTGTGGGGAGCAGTAATATTTTGGGTGAGATGATAAGCCAACATCCAGAGTGGAATTTATGCACACAAAAGAGCCCATGATAACAAAGGAGTTGTTTGTGGCAAAATTCTATTGAAAAAATCTTCTTACAGGAAAATATACTTGCAGACAGGAACAATAATGATAAAAAGAAAGTGATAGTGGCAGCACGACTTTCATGCAGAGAAATAAACAGCAAGTAAATGTGACTGACAAAAAATGGATACATATGAATTACAATACAACATAATCCCATGTACTATGTTTGCACAAACATTTTTCAGAGGGAGAGAATTCTGATCTCTTTTGAAAACTATATTATTGGGTATTTTTTAATGTTTTTACATGATTTTTTATTTGTCATGTCAAATTAGAAATGGAATTTTATGTCTTTTTTGTTTGTTTTGTTAAAATTTAAACACAAGTAATATTAAGAGAGCTGCTTGGTGGTAGTAGTTGGTTGATACAGTCCCAAAGTCAGATAACTCCACAGGGACTTTTAGCCTGACCCAAAAGAAGAGAACCTTCCTGCAGAGTGGGGGGGGGGGGGGGGGGGGTTGTTTGTTGTTTTTTTTACCCTAGCTCTCAATGCCATCTCACAGAATCTTGTCAGCTGAGCTAATCCTTTGTCTTTGTTTTGTGTTTGTTTGGTCTACACTTAAAGTTGACTTGGGAGATCATAAAAATCTCCACCCTTAATTCACAAGACGCCACCAAAACTCAAAGCCACAACTTCATGGGCCCATGGGATTGAAGTCGAACAGTCAGCTATACAGCGTCTGTCAAATGCTGTTAAATGCAAGAACACTTTTGTATTATAAGTTGAGGACGTTTGTGAATGTTTGAAGTATAATGGATTGTTTTTCATTTGAGGGAGGCAGTTGCAAACAAAATTCCTTCTTCTTTTTTGAACGCTCAGACAGCAACTATTGTTGTCCATCATGTGAGCGAAAATGTGTTGCGCTGCCGTTAAGTGCCTGACATGTCAGGCTCAGCATATCTGACATTGGCATGGGAGAAAATTGATTATCTTTCAAGTCAATCTGGAAAAATGGCAGGAGAATTGACCAAGAAGACAGAAAATAGACAAGATGAGGAGACAGGAAGAAAAGGAACAAGGCAGAAACAAAGAGTGGGGCAGAAAAGAAGAAATTTCCAGCACAAAATTTCCCAAAATTGGGGATGCTGTTTATACTGCCAGGCCCCCGGCATCCCCATGGGGGGATGGGGGGGGGGGGGGGGGGATTCCTTCTTAAAATACATTCATGTTCAATAAATTGATTTTTTAAAACAAGAAAGACTTGGCTCCTATTCTTAATTTCATAAAGATAAAATTCAACTTAGCTGAATAGAGGAATCTAAATTGATGGCTGTGGAAATGAGACCATGGTCCTGTGCAGGCAGGAGTTGTTTCCTCTTTCAAGTTTTTGTTCTTGGTTACATACAAATTTGACACCCAGGGAAATAATAATAATAATAAATGGAACTTATATAGCGCTATATCTTGCAAAGACAAATCAAAGCGCATGCATTTGACCTAATCTTACAGTCATACAACCAATGACAAATAATCAATAGTTCAAACAGATATTACAAACATGGTACTGCAGACCAAATCTATGAAATAAAATTGCAATAGTCAAATAGGGAAACACAGAAATCGATAAAAGGCTGGTACGTATAGCATACATTTGGTTTATATATGATACTATTTATAATTTATATGAAACAGTATTGAAATGGACGTAAACTTCCGACTTCACATTTTCACTAAAGAAGAAGAAGAAGGCATTAAATAAAATCAGCGAAGACTCTTAAGTTGTCTAGAAACACGACAAAGACCAAAACGGATCAAGTACACCGTGTAGCCAGTTCTCTGCCTTGGAGCTTAAGTTACCTTAGCTCTCAGTGGGTGCCAAGGCCACTAACTTGAAGTTGAACAGAAGATTAGATTTGATAATTTTGACCAATGCTGTCAACTTGACCCAGCTAAGCCCAAGGCCACTGTACTTGTGCTGTCAGAAGCTTCATTCTCTGAAGAGATAGCAAAACGTAAGCCTTGCGCTCTTCTAGTGACCTTAGCTCAGTGGTCAGAGCACTCGCTTGCCCCCAGCCAATGTCAAGCAGTATTGGGCGTGGTTACCAAGTGGATGGGTGACCATTTGCACGCCTTGGCTTCAGTACAGTCCCCAAGTTCACCCAGCTGTAAATGGGTACCTGCCCTCTTTAGGGTCAGGGAAGGTAAAGCAGTGAGTGAGAGGAGATGGGTGCTGCCCTCAAAATGCTGGCTCCTGGAGAAGCTGAGATCTCTGATACCTTGCTCCCCTACAACCCACGTAGGTTATGGGACACCCTTACCTTTTAGGCTAAGAATGGTGATGTTCTGTGTCTTTGTGTGGGAAGAGTGTAAAGAAATAGTGTGTGTGTGTGTGTGTGTGTGTGTGTTGGTTGGCTGGTTGGTTGGTTGGTTGGTTTTCATATCCCTTCTTTTATTTTAATTTTAAATTCTCATCATTAACAAATGAAGCTCAGAAGAACTAACTTAATCTGAAAATCTATAAATCTGTAATTCTGTATCTGTCTGTCTATCTATCTATCTATCTATCTATCTATCTATCTATCTATCTGTCTGTCTGTCTGTCTGTCTGTCTGTCTGTCTATCTATTTATCTATCTATCCATCCATCCATCCATCCATCCATCCATCCATCCATCCATCTATCCATCTATCTATAATAGGGGATGGGGTGTGTGTGTGTGCGCATGCATGCATGCATGCATGCGTGTGCACTACAACTCTAGTGTTTCATAACACTGCATCCACTGTTCTTTTTCCAGGGTGAAGAGGATGTCATCAAGGCCGTCAAGGCTGCCGTGCGATGCGGTTATCGCCACATCGACTGTGCTGCCATCTACCGTAACGAGCGAGCAGTGGGCCACGCCCTGAAAGAGCTGATCGTGGAGGGCGTGGTGACCAGGGAGGATCTGTTTGTCGTCAGCAAGGTAGGCTGCAGAAAGCCTAGTGGTCAGAACATCTCTCCCCCCCCCCGCCTTTGTTCCTTGGTTAGAACTCCAAGGATCACCAATAGTAAGATTTTGCGTATGCGGCCGTTTTTGCCCACCATGAAGTTAGCCGCAATCCGACTTTGAGACTGGCCCAGGCCAAAAGCTGTGTCAGTTATAATTGATGTCAGCTAATTGCCAAGGCCTACATTAAAACGTTGTTATGTTGTAAAATGTTGTGTTGAGATTGCCTTCGGCCATGACAAGCTCTTAACATAACAACCTGCACTCTCCTTTGTTAAAGGAGACAAAAATCCTCAAGTCAGAGTATGGCTGCCTATATGGCGAGGTGCTTGAAAAAGAGTCATACATGCAAACTTCTCATCCAGTGTGTACTTCCTATCTCACAGAGATTCCCAGGTGGGATGAGTGAGTCAGAGTGCATGTTCTGGGTGACCCCCAGGGTGTAAAGCTGGGGAACGCACAACAACATTATCCGACTTTGAGGATGTATACTGGGTATGTTTTGTGTTTCTGTAATCCATCGAATGCTAACATAAGTACCAGATCTTTAATGTGTATACTTGATCTTCTGCATGTGTATAAATGTATATATATACATGAAAGGAATTAAGCACAATCCTCACCCTTAGTTCTCCTGACACCGCTGAGTGTCGAACACACAACTTCATGGACCCATAGGATTGAAGTCGAACTGTCTTGTCAGATGGTTAGAACATTCAAGTCATGATCTGATTATAACTTAAGGGGTCCAGGTTTGAGTCACTGATGAGGAATGTGTGTGTGTGTGTGTATGTGTGCATGTGTATGTGTGCATGTGTATGCATGTGCATGCATGTGTGTGTGCATGTGAATGTGTGTCTGTGTGTAGTAACTTTTCTAGAATTATCATTGGTTCTGACTCTACTCTCCTTCTAGTCCTTTGGATGAGGCTTTACACTGTGGTCCCATGAGCAATCACAGGCAGAACATTTTGCATGCGTAGTTAAAACGCATTCACTTTTTGTAGAAGAATTAGTCAGCAAAAGCTGGTGGTAAGTGTGACATAAACTTACCCAGCATGCATTTTGTAAAATGACAAAGGACGGGCTTCTCCAGGTTTGACTTTTTTCAGATACACTTCCTGAAAACGTTTGTGCAGTACTTGAAAGACTCATGAAGGGAAAATCAAGTTGTGTTATGTCAAGGCATGCTGAGAAATGCAGTCTTTCTGGAGATAAATAATCAGTGTGTACTCAAATACATGCACACACACTCACACATGCATGTATTCGTGTGCACGTGCACGCACACACACATGAAAAAATTCACTTAGTCTTCCGTGCATGTCTGTATGCATGCATGCATATATACACTCAAACTTAAGCAACAGCATACATACATGCATACTCAGAGTATCTCTGCATACATATAGTCCTCCAATACAGACACACGTTTGCATGGATGCAGATGTATACACAACTTGCACACACACACACACACACATGCACACGCACACGCACACGCACACACGCACATGCATGCACACGCGTATGCATGTGCACACACACACACACACACACACAATATATATATATATATATATATATATATATATGTATGTATGTGTGTGTGTATGTGTGTGTGTATGTATGTATGTATGTATGTACGTATGTATGTATCCAGCTTTCCTTTGTTATTATAGATATCTGAAGAATGATTTCTTTTTTTCTTTTTTTGTTTTGGTTGTTGTTTAACATGAAGTACTGTTTGACAGTACTTTTACATATTCTATTCATTATTTCATTTAACTTTTTGTTTCATCGTCATTTGAAATTGTTATTTGTATTATATGCTTAATTTTATTTTCATGTTATTTTGATTGGATGGTCAGCTTTGGAACACGTGTCACCGTCCAGATTTGGTGCGTCCAAGCCTGGTGAAAACTCTGGAGGACTTGGGGTTGAAATACCTGGACCTTTACCTTATGCACTGGCCAATGGGTTACAAGGTATGTTTGTATGAATGGAGACATACATTTTGGTTATCATTATCATCATTATCTTCTTTATTATGATCATTGTTGTTTTTGTCATTGTCATCACCTCTCACCACCTTGGCTGTCACCACCATCATTATTGCTACCATCAAACCCCCTTCCATGATCATCATTATTATCATTGTTGTGTAATCATCATAACTGTTATTGTTATCATCATCATCTTTTGTTTTGCTAAAGCTAAAAGGTATCATCAAGAATAATCTATGTCAAAACTAAACCATGCAAGAGCTTTTGTGTTTGTGTGTTATTTCTGTAGTCAAAGTAATATTATGTGGAAAAGGAAATTGAAGTTTCCATTTTGTGACATTAAGCGTATGTACATGCACACACGTGTATATGTATGTTAGAGTGTTAGTGTTAGTGTGTGTGCGTTGTTGTTGTTGTCTTCAATTTAACGTCTGTTCACTGTAAGTGATATTAGATGAGGGAAGTAGAAAGTTTAAAGAAGGAAGAGGAAGGAGTGGAAGGAGAAAAGATTAAGAGATAGCATCAGTGTTGGTATTTTTGTGAGAAAAAAAACAACAACAACAATAAAAAGACAACCCAACAACACACCTAGAAAAGTAATGATAATTACTCTTAAACAGGAGCAAAGTTTAATCTCAACAACGTGGAAACATGAAATAACAATAATGTAACTACAATAATGTGTGTGCGTGTGCACGCATGCGTGGAAGCTTACAAAATATGAGTGTGGGAAGGTGGGTTGTTTACATGTGGGAGGTTGGTGAATGATGAAGAATGGCTAGTAGGGAGAGTGAGAGGGGGTGAGAGAGTGTGGCTTGCAGTATGTAGTGTATGTGCTAATGACTTTGGTCAAAAATATGTATAAATATGTATAGTGTTATGTTTGTACATCCTATAGGCTTTCATCAGAAAAATCAAACTATTCTTACTTATTTACTTTCAGTTTATATAAATATGTGTGTGTTATGTTTGCAAGTCCTTAAGACTTCATCAGAAAAATCAAAATCTTCTTACTTACTTACTTTCATTTTGGAGCATGAAATCAATATAATAATGTATACTTGAATTTAGCAATCTGTTTACTAAATGGATCCCAATTTCTGAACTAAGCATGAGGTTAGTTGTCGATTAGGCAAGGGCAGCAGGTGGGTAGTGTGTGTGTGTGTGTGTGTGTGTGTGTGTGTGTGTGTGTGTGTGTGTTTGTGTGTATGTATTGTTATGTGTGTGTGTTGTATATGTGTGTGTCATGTATGTATGTCTGGTGTATGTGTGTATGTGTGTGACTGCATGTATTTGTGCCAGTGCATGCATGTTTGTGTGAGTATGAGTGCATGTGTTAGGGCTGTTCCAGTGTGGGTTTTTTGTGTGTGCAAGTGTATGCATACTTACATGTGTGTATGTATATATACCTATGTGCATTTGTGTGGAATCATATCCTTTAGAAATTATATGTCTGCATGTGTTTATCAGTTTCTGAGCAGCTTAGTTTTGTTGACACCAGTGTACACTGTATATATACATGCACTGGTCAGTAATACTGGGTCGTCTGTGTGCAGGAAGGCGGGGATTTTCTGCCCCGTGATGCCAGTGGCAAAGTTCTCTTTTCCGATGTGGACTACTTTGAGACCTGGAAGGTCAGTCTAGTCTGCTGATTGAAGTTAATAGTTGTTGTTTTTTATAAGTTGATAAGTAAAGGGAAAGGAAAGACAGATAGACAGACACACGCACACGAGCATGCTCACACACACCTAAACATGCATACACACATGCACACACACACACATACATACACACACACACACACCGCACACACACACATACACACACACACGCACACACACACACACAACACACACACACACATGCACACACACACACACACAACACACACACACACGCACACACACACACACACACACACACACACACAGATGAGATGCTAAATTTTAAACTTACATGCAAACACACACACATAATAATTATCTTGTGCGCCGCCCTCAATAAGCTGGCCCTAGAGAAGTGAGGTCTCTGACGCCTTGCTCCCCTACGACCTTATAGGTTATGGGACTCCTACACAATGGCAAATGAAAAGCCTGCCTTTCATAGAAGAGTAGACCAGCTATGGCTGGTGGTGTGGATGGTACAAACATACCCAGCATCGAGTCTTCGACCCATCAAAGGATGGGGTTTGTGATGTTCAGCTTGCTGAGGACTCATGGCCTGAAAATATGAGTACAGGACAACAACAGCTTCTGAAGGAGTTAAGGGAGAAGTGAAGTCATTTTTGTTTGTTTTTAATAAGAAGGAAGGTGGCAGGATGGTGAAGACATTCACCTGCCTAACAAGTAAACCGTGAGGTTCTGGATCCCATTCCCAGCCTTGCCCTTTCTTCCCATTTTGACGAGAAAATCAAACTGAATGTCAAAGTCCTCCAGGTTAGACTATAAACTGAGGCCTGGTGTGCATAAACTGAGGCCCCGTGTGTGAATGCACGCAGAACATTTTGTGCACATGTTAAAATTACATTATGCTTTTCAGAAGAATAGGCCATCTAGAGCCAGTATGAATGTGTGACAACATTTTGAAAAAAACGCATGCACACAGGCATCGTGTTTAGACACCATCCCTGAAGTCAGAATGTGGCTACCTAAATAGGGGGGAGGGGAGGGGGAATGGTTGCATATGCAAAAGTCTTACCATTGGTGAACCTCAAGCTCTGGCCCAGGAACGACAAGAAATGTTGTGTGTTTCAGTTGATGGAGGACTTTGTGGACATTGGGTTAGTCAGAGGGATTCATCTGTGGCAGTGAATATTAGAATAGTCAAAGTCATTTGTCTGTGTCAATCAGTGGATGGCTGTGTGGACATTGGATTAATCAAAGTCATTTGTCTGTTTCAGTGGACATTGGATTAATCAAAGTCATTTGTCTGTTTCAGTGGACATTGGATTAATCAAAGTCATTTGTCTGTTTCAGTGAACATTGGATTAATCAGAGTCATTTGTCTGTTTTATTGGACTAGTCAAAGTCATTTGTCTGTTTTATTGGACTAGTCAAAGTCATTTGTCTGTTTTATTGGACTAGTCAAAGTCATTTGTCTGTTTTATTGGACTAGTCAAAGTCATTTGTTTCAGTGGACTAGTCAAAGTCATTTGTCTGTTTCAGTAGACATTGATTAGTCAAAGTCATTTGTCTGTTGGACTAGTCAAAGTCATTTGTCTGTTTCAGTGGGCATTGGATTAATCAAAGTCACTTGTCTGTTTCAGTGGGCATTGGATTTGTCAAAGTCACTTGTCTGTTTTATTGGACTATTCAGTCATTTGTCTGTTTCAGTAGACATTGGACTAGTCAAAGTCATTTGTCTGTTTCAGTGGCCATTGGATTAGTCAGAGTCATTTGTCTGTTTCAGTCGATGGAGGACTGTGTGGACATTGGACTAGTCAAAGACATCGGCTGTTCCAATTTCAACAGCAAACAGCTTCAGCGGTTGCTGAATGAGGCACGCATCAAGCCTGTTGTCAATCAGGTGCAGAATGGTTTGTTGTTATGTGTGGATAAGTGTGTACAATCACTAGTTTATACACACAAATGTGTGTATGTTTGCATATTTTTGTCCTTGTGTGTTTGTCATTATGCATGTATTTGTGTATGTTTGTAGAAAAACTTGGGTTATTGTAAAACTAAAATCAGAAGAAAAAGTAATATTAGTCATTGTAGCAGCAGACGCAGCTATCATCATCGTCATTTTTCCCCTGGTAGTGTAGTTGCAACAGCAGCAATAGCAGCAGCAGCAGCTGAAGTAGCAACAGCAGCAGTAGAAGTATCACCAGCAGCAGTGGTAGTAGAAGTGATGGTGGTTGTGGCTACTCAAACAGCAGTAGCAGCAGGAAAGGCAGTACTAGATGTAAAATGATGAATAATACTGAATCATTTTTGTACAGTGCAGTCTTACAGAACCAGCTCAGCATGCTGTAACATATGGACAGCATAAAGCACATACATATACACACATGTATGCACACAAGTATACATGCACAGTTTGGGGGGAGAGGAAGTAAATGTGTTATGTTCTAGATTAGAATAATTCAAAGTCCAAGACTAGTAAGTTTTCTTGTTTATATATCTCATCTTTCTTTCTGCATTCTTCTGCTTCTCGCTGCTTCTTGTTCTCCTTTTCCTTCTTCTTCTCCTTCTTCTTGTTCTTTTCTTTTCTATGTTCTTGTTCGTGTTCTTCTTCTTCTTTTCTTCTTCTTCTCATTCTCTTTCTTCTTCTTCTTCTTCTTCTCATTCTCCTTCTTCTTCTTCTTCTTGTTCCCATCATCTTCTTCTTCTTCTTTTGCTTTGCATCTCTTTGGGTTTTTTCTTTTCCTGATTTCACTTGGATTTATTGGGGCACCTTACTGAAGAGTTTTTCATCCCATTCTAATATTGATGTCGGTTTTGTGTCAAAATCTGGGTAAGTGGCTAGCAAAAGGGAAAAAATGTCATGTTTGCTTCATGGTTTTTGTTCTTTCCTTTTCTTTTATTTCATTTCATTTTAGTTTGGTTTAGTTTTTTGTTTTGTTTTATCTCTATTGTTTTGTTTCATTTTATTCCATTTTACTGCATGCTGTTCGTTTCCTTTTCTTTTCTTACTTTTATGAATTGCTGTTTTTGTCGTTTGTACCATTTGAGGTCAGCTGTTTGTTTTCTTTACTTTTCTTTTCATACTTTATAGATTGCTGTTTTATGTGGTTTGTACAGTATTAAGTCAGCTATTTCTTCTCTTTTCTTACTTCTATGGATAGCTGTATTTTGTGGTTTGTGCAGTTTGAGGTCAACTGCTACATGGCCAACAGAAAGCTGACAGAGTTTTGCCAGAAAAACAGCATTGTTCCTACAGCCTTTGGTCCACTCGGCACTCCCAGCAAAGAGTAAGTATCCCTATTCTTCCTCCTCTGAAGTCAGAGTTTGGCTGCCTATGCCTGGCAGGGTACTTGAAAATATTCATACACACAAACTGCTCATCTGCTACGTACTTACAAAGTATTTAAATTCCTCCTTGTCTGAAGTCAGAGTTTGGCTGCCTATACTTTGAAAACAGTCGTGCACACAAACTTCTCATCTTCTACGTATTTACAATATCACAGGGATTCTCAAATGGAATGAGTCAAGAATTCATGTGATTCCCAGAGTGTTAGCTGGGAATATGCAACAACAACATTGACATATTGATTGTCTCACTAATTCATGAACTCTAGGCTGCAACTTTGGTTTTTTTTGGTCAACTTTGGTTTTTGTTTGTTTGAAATAAATCTGTTCACAGTCCCAAATCATTCATGCGCAGTGTTGGGATAAAAAATTGGCAAGAAAAGAGAGCCTATCCTGTTTAAAAACCCAAGTAGCAAATCAGTCTTTTAATTTGGGCTTACTTCTATCAAGAGACAAAGATTATAGGGTAAACTGTGACAATTTCGGCCCCAGGCAATTTCGGCCCCCCAGGCTGGGTAGCAACACTGAAACTCCAACCCCTCCTTCTCTTTCAAAAAGTGGATTTGTCCAGCTTATATGATCCAAAGAATAATTCTTAATAATGAAAACTACGTGGCTCTGAGAGTATTTCTTGTAAATGTGCATCCATAGAGTGAGATGAAATCACGATCAATGTCACAGCGTCTCGATGACGGCCATCTTGAACTGAAAAACGATCTTCCGGCAGAAACTACCTCTGCTTTAGATTTTTGACCAAAGCTTCTTTAAACGTCGAGTACAAGCAGGTCATGGAACAGACTGTTAAAGAAGTCACTGATCTGTGTAAATATCGCTATGTTTATGCTTTATGACAAGAGATTTATGAAAAATTGACTATTTTTTAGTGTCCGAAATTGCATGTTAGAGAAAAATGTTCACCATGCAATTTCGGACAGGTACTCATAATCTTAGATAATTCAATAAGACAGGAATAATCTAGCTGTTGGTTTATATATTTCTGTTGATTAAAGTAATATTAACACTATGAGTGAACATCTGTGTTTATCTGAGTGTTACAGGTACTAACACATACATGTGTACATGCACTGCTATACTGCTATACAAAATGCACACTATTTGTTGTTTTTTCACACTTGTTTAATTTTTTGTCACCTTCTTTTGTCTCTTTTATTACAATAAACACAAACAAACTACCAAAACGAAGTAGAATATATCATATCCACTAATTTTAATGTACCAGTTTTCCCTGTGGATGGGGTGTCCGAAATTGCCTGGAGGGGGGTCGAAGTTGTCACAGAAACACATAGGCTAGATTTGGGTCAATATCTAATAAATATTCATGAGCTTTTACCACATACCACAGTCAAAACGCTCACTGATTGGTCAATCTATCAGACCTCTGAAAACTAGGCTGGCTGGCTGTGTGTGTGAGTCAAAATAGGTGATAGAGTGAGAGCACTGTAAAAAGTGTCCGAAATTGTGACAGAGTACCCTAGAGTCAGCGCATGATTTGCTTTGAAATTTGTACACAAAATTATGTATGTCTGTTACTGTGATATGTTGTATTGGTTTGTCTGACATTGTAATTTGTGTTGATGTGTCTTTTTTGTTGTTGTTGTTGTTGTTGCTTTTGTTCCTCAGCTAGAGCTCTGAGGTTTATCTTTGGTGAGATTTTGGAGTATGTGACTGTTTTGGCCCACCATGAAGGTAGCCGCATTCTGACTTCAGGGATGGTGTCTAAACACGACGCCTGTGTCCATGCGTTTTTAACAATTTTGTCATCCGTTCCTACCAGCATGGAATGGCTTACTCTTCCAAAAGGCAGAACAGGATTTTAAGCATGTGTGCAAGATGCTCTGCATATATTTGCACATGGGGCCTCAGTTTATAGTCTCATCTGAAGGACTTTGACATTCAGTTTGATTTTTTTTGTCAAACAGGGAAGAAAGGGCACGGCTGGAATCAAACCCAGAACCTTACAGTTTAGTAGTTACGCAAGTGAACGTTCCATTTTGTGTTGTGTGTAATAATGTGGGGGGGTTGGGAGGGGGGGCTTGTTGCTTGGCTATAGCTCCAAGATTCACCAATGGTGAGATTTTGCATTTGCAACCTTTTTTCCCTGCCGTGAAGGGAACTGCATTTTGATTTCAGGGGTTCTTCTTCTTCTTCTTCTTCCTTTTTTGTCATGTTTCTCCCAGGGGAGGTTTGACATTGATGAGCCTTCTCCATCTCTCTCTGTTTTGAGCTTTCTCCTTATTTACGCCCCTTTCTCTAAGATCATCTGCAACACAGGCAGCCCAGGTCTTACTAGGTCTTCCCTTTGGTCTCTTTCCATCCACTACGAAGTTCATTGCTCTTTTTATGATGTGGTGGTCTGCTTTCCGTTGAACGTGCCCAAACCAGCGCAGTCTATTGGTACTAGCTACAGACATCAGATCATCAACCTTGCACATTCTCCATAGTTCTTCATTTGCGATCCTGTGTGGATACCAATGAGCTGGCGCCAGGAAGGGCATCCGGCCATGAAAATCCTCGCTCCAGAAAAAAAAATGATGAGTCAAATTTTGATTTCAGGGGTTGATATTGTTTTAGTTCGTGTTGATATGTCTGACATTGTTATAAGTTATGTCAATGTATCTGATGTTGCTGTAATTGATGTGTCTCACAGAGGCAGTCTACCACTTCTGAAAGAGTCGGTCATCACAGAGCTGGCGGCCAAATATAAAAAGACACCGGCGCAGGTAAGAGAAGACAACTGTAACTATAAAACTACAAACTGTATTTCATGTCCTGACCTAGTCATTGGTACTGACTCCATTCCCCTGTTGTAAGTCCTGAAGATGAGCCTGTAAACTAAGGTCCCATGTGCATATGTTAAAAACAACCCACCCGTCCCTTGTGTGTGTGTGTGTGTGTGTGTGAGTATTTGTGTGTATGTGTGTGTGTGTGTGCATGTGTGTGTGAGAGAGAGTGTGTATGTGTGTGTGTGTGTGAACTCATGCATGCACACATTTTATGGGAGTATGTATGCACATGTGTGTGTTTATATATATATATATGTGTGTGTGTGCGAGTGAGAGAGAGAGAATTATCTTTATTTTTCAAGGGTTACAGATAAGCATTCACATACTTTTTTCATCCAGCTCTTGTCCTGACTAGGGACCATCAAAACAAAACAAAAAACAAACAAAAAAACTAGACCCTCATAAAAACACAACAACAACAAAAGTTCAACCTATGATTTAAAGAAAAGAGATAAATAAATATGTCATCAACAAGCACATAATACCCAACTGAGTCGAACATTAATGTCAAAACAAATACACTGATTATAGTTATCTAAACAAAAGCAATACTTATGTATTCAACTAAAACATTATTCCCACCTAAGCCGAACACTAATGTCAAAACAGATACACTGATTATAATTATTTAAACAGAAGTGATAGATATGTATTCAACAAACACATGACTCCCAACTGACCTGTACATATCAAAACAGATACACTGATAATAATTTAATCAAACCAGATAGAAATGAAATAGAGAGGAGACAGCAGGGAGAGAGAGAGACATGCCAGAGAGAGAAAGAAAGAAAGAGACAGTGAGAGAATCATGTTCTTGTCAAGCATACATGTTATTTCGTTGATGCGTAAATTAGTTGTAAGCACATGTTTTAAAAATCTTCGTTTTTGTTTTGGTCACTTTGCATGTTCACAGATTGCCCTACGATTTCTGGTTCAGCAGAACATCACCATTGTCCCCAAGAGTGTCACACCAGCCAGAGTGGAAGCAAACTTTCAGGTCATTGATTGTTTTTACATAATATCTGAGGGACGGTGGGGAGAAGGGCAGTGGGACAGCCTAGTGGTTAGAGCATTGAGCTTGCAATTTGATGGCCTGAGTTTGAGCCTAGGTTTGAGCCACAACCGAGACGCCTGTTCAAGGGGATTTTTTCCCCTGGAGTTAACATCAGTACGGACTGCACTCCCCTGAAAGTCCTTTTGATGAGGCCATAAACCGAGGTCCAGAGGAATTTAGAGAAATCATATCTATTCAAATGTTTTTATGTAGTTTTTAAGTCATGTTTGTGCAGGTGTTTGTTGTTCAATGTCCATAGTTACTGGACAGTTTGTGTGTGAAACTATAGGACCATGATTTGTTTTTTTCATTTTTTTCTGTGGATTGCATTGTTTGTGCAGACAGAAACAGTGAAACTATATGGTGTTCCTCTGCCCCTCTCTTTTTTCTTTTACATTTTAAAAAATAAATGTGGGTGTGAACTGTCAAGAAACTAAAAGCAAAACAAAATTTTGGAATGGTGCAGCAGAAAGAAACAAAAAATGCGTTTGGACTGTCTTTATCGAATAAGCCCTCAAGCTTTACGGTTATTTTAAGTAAGCAGTCAGGGAGGAGGGGATGGAGGGGTGGGAATGGGGGGAGGGGAACTTTCCAGTGGATAGATTATTGAGCGGTTTATCTGACAGTAGCTGAGGTTCACGGGTTGAAGTCTGTATTGAGGTGTCCACTTGAGAGGAGTTTTCTTTTCTGGAATTCACATTGGTTCTGACACCGTTTGCCTGAAAGTCCTTCAGATGAAACTATGAACTATGAAGTCCCTTGTGTGATTGTGTGCATAACATCCTGCACATACATTAAAACCCACCCATCCTTTATAGAAGTTTAGGCCAGCTATGGCTTGTGGCTTATACTGTTGGGATGCCGGGGGCCTGTTGGTATAAATAGCATCTCCATCTTCTGGAAATTCTGTGCCATGTATTCCCTCTTTTCTATACCTCTCTTTGTTTCTGCCTTGGATCCTTTTCTTCCTGTCATCACCTTCTTTTCGATTTTCTGCCTTCTTGGTCCATTCTCCTGCCTTTTTTCCAGAAAGACTTTAAAGATAACAATTCTCTCCCACTTCGAAGTGGGATGCACTAGCCTGACTTGTCATGCGCTTAACAGCGGTACAACGCATTTTCGCTCATATGACAGACAGCAATACTTGCTGTCCGAGCGTTCAGCAATAGAGAAGAAGCTTGTGGCATAGACAACATGAACATACCCCAACATGCACTCCACTTCCTGAAGAGGGATGGAATCTGCCAGTTTCAACTTGCCCAAGAAACATGGCTTGAAAGAAAGAAAGAAAAACTGGAATACAGTGCCTTAATGACTTCTCAAGTAGTTAAGGGAGAAGTCAAGCCACTCAAAGAACTAAAGGAGATGTCTTCTTCTTCTTCTTCTTCTTCGTCAAACACTCAGACAGCAACTGTTGTTGTCTGTTATAATAAGTGAAAAGGTATCACGCTGCCATCAAGCGCCTGACAAGTCAGGCCCAGTGGATCCGACTTCGGCATGGGGGAAAATTGTTATCTTTCAAGTCTTTCTGGAAAATAGGCAGGAGAATGGACCAAGAAGCAGAAAATTAGACAAGAAGGAGGTGACAGGAAGAAAAGAAACAAAGAGTGATAGAAAAGAGGAAATTTCAAGTACAGAATTCCAGAATGTGGGGATGCTATTTATACTGACAGGCCTCAGGCATGCCCATGAGGGAAAGAAGATGTAAGAACCTGACATTTTGTTTTAGGACCTGAAGAGTTATGGTTGTATTTACAGTAACCATTTTTTTGGGTTTCATTGATATTAGAGTATGAATTGGTTTTTTTACTTTGATTTTCCAGGTGTTTGATTTTAAGTTGACCACAGATGAAATGGAGAAGCTCTTCAAGCTGAACAAGAACTACAGAAACTACAGTGAAGAGATGTGAGTAGCTAAAGGTTGATTTTTTAGATACTGTGTGTGTGTATATGTATGTGTGTGTGTGAGATTGTGTGTGTGTGATTGTGTATGTTTGCGTGTGTGTGATTGTGCTTGTGTGTGCGTGATTGCGTTTATGTGTGTGTGCGTGTGCATGATTGTGTTTCTATGTATGTGTGTGCATGCATATGTATATGTGTTTGTGTGTGTGTTTGTATGGCTCTGTCTGTCTGTGTCTATGTCTGTATGTCTTTGCACCTATGGCAAATTTTAACAGTTCAATATTCAGCACTATATTCCATGAACACCCCCCAAAAACAAACAAACAACAACAACAACAAAACAAAAAACAACAAAAGAAAACACAAAAAACCCCAACCCAAAACAACAAAAGAGAACAAAAAACAAACTATCCATTTCAAGCCCCATGACAAAGAAATCTGTTCTTATGCTTTGTTTGCATCATACTGGATAGCTAGTGGTTAGAACATTGTGCTCACAATCTGATGACCCGGGTTTGATTCCCGTTCAAGGGGAAATTTTCTCCTGGATTTAACATTAGTGCAAACTCCACTCTCCCCAAAAGTCCTTCGGATGAGACTATAAACCGAGGTCCCATGTGTGAACGCACGCAGAACATCTTGCGCACATGTTAAATCCTGTTCCGCTTTTTGTAAGAGTAGGCCATTGTGTGCCGGTGGGAACAGATGACAGATTTCATAAATCCGCATACACACGGGGACTGGATGTAAAAAAGCACATAAATGCTTATTCCATTATCCTCGATATGAAAGAATAAATAAATAAATAAATAAATACATGCACGATAGCCTGTCATCCGTGTGATATGTTTTCAGAGCTGTGGAGCACAAGTACTACCCTTTTCACGAGGAGTTCTAGTGTGCCTGAGTGACTCTGTGCCTTGGTCATCCTCATCACCACCCTGCATTAGCCTGAATTAGCTCATGCAAATTTTTTACGCATAAAATTAATTTTCATTTGTCATCAGCACGATATGTGAAGTTAATTTTGGTTTGTTGTCAGCTTTGATTCCACATTGTTAACCTGGTGAGCATCGATCAGAAAAATTGTATGGGGAGGGGGGTGGGGAGAAGAGTAGGCCTTGTTGATTGTTGACAGTTTCCCTCTCCACATCAGTCCTGATGTTGTTTTAACAAAGTTGTTGCATACATTTTTTTCCTTGTTCAAATAGTGTATGTATATGTATATATCTACATATATATATATATATATATATATATATATGATAAGAGATGAGGCCTTATCAATACCATTTTCCATCTTGCCTTTTCATGTCGTCTGCTGATTTGGGCAGACTGGATTGGGAGGGGTGGTTTCTTGGAGTTGAAGACTGTTGTTATGAAAGGTTCTGCATGAGATTTTATTTTTTGTTTGATTTGATTGTGGTTAAGTTGTCTAATATTTGTTAATCTTGGTCGATATGGCCTCTGTGGTCAGCAGGGCTCTAAATGTCATATTGACTAGTTGGTGTGAGCTGGTTATATGGTATACGCAGAAAATGACCTTGATATTTTTGTTAGGTCATGGGACATATTTAAAACATGGAAGATGGGGTTTTTTGGTGTTTTTTTTACTATGTCTGTTCTCAGTATTCCATTTTCTCAGTATTCCGTTGTTGTCTGCCGGTAACCAGATGATTTACTGTCCAGAATTTCTGTAATATATATATATATATATATATATATATATATATATATATATATATATATATATATATATATAAAACGTCAGTTGTATATATGTATGATCAGTCACATGTACTGTGTGTAAACATTATCAGTGTTATGCACTGGAATTTCCAGGATTTGAAACACTCTGGTTTATAAGCTGTCACTAGTAATGTTTCTTTAATTTAGAATATACCAAAATAAAGCCACAGCTACTTTATCAGGTGCAAGAAAACAGCTTAGAAACTTATCTTCAGTGTCAGACATAAAAAGACAAAACAAAAAAGACATGGAGAAACTCTTGATTTATGTTGACTATGTTGTCTGTGATTAGTCTCTGCCTGATACTGTTTGATTTAGAATTATGGATCGGTGGTCTAGAGGTAACGCACATGCCTAGAAAGTGAACAGTCTGGGTCAGAAATGTGCGGTGGTTCAATCCCCGTTTGGGCCCGAAACTTTTCCCCATCCATTAGACCACGAGTTGTGGTCTGGGTGCTAGTCTTTTGGATGAGATGATAAACCAAAGTCCCGTGTGTTACACATAATTATTTAGTGGATGTAAAAGAACCCACAGCAGCAAGAGAGTTGTCCCTGGCAAAATTCTGTAGAAAAAAAGCCACTACGATAGGGAAACAAGTACAGTTGCAGACAGGAAAAGAAAAAAATAATGGGTGGCACTGCTCTTGTAGTGATGCGTGCTCCCTGTGGAGAGCAGCCCGAATTTCAAGCAGAGAAATCTGCCATGACTTAACAAAAGTATAAAACAAAAAGTTGAATTAGATTAATTATCATCAAATGCATAATCATTTATATTGTTGTTCAGTCACTCGGAATGATGCTCGTTTTGGTTATACCTCAGCCATGCATTTTTGCCTGTGTGAAAAGTAGTCAAATGCCAAGTATATATCAGCTCTCATTTTGTCCCATCAAATCCACATCAGATGAAAGTAACATGTGGCCAGCTAGATATAAGATCAGAAAAGTCTGTGAGTAAACTGCTACCATTGTAGTGGGTGAGGAAAAATGTATTGTTATAATCTGTACGAAGTTGTGCCATTTATAATCTGCTTGATTGTGGTTTCATTGCTTCTTGGTTTTGTTGTTGTTGGGTGTTGTTTTTTTATTTTTTATTGTTGTATTCGTACCTTCTTTATGGTTGTGTGAAATTGTGCAGCTTTACTTGATGTAGATGAGAAATTTGCCATTCGTGATTTACAGACGTCTGCCTTATGTGAATGAAGACTCCCAGGGTTGATCCTAAAGTCTTGTCAGTTTCAGTTTTCATAGAAAAACATGACCTTTTATATGATATTGCACATATGCTATGCCAAAGAATCTATTCAAAGTAGTAGTTACTTTACCAACTGTTTAACCCAATGCTTTGGTTGAAACACTTATTTGCGAAACAGAAAATGGACTGCCCAATGTACATGAAGCCGTAGAGCTGTTCAGAGTAGTCTTCTTTTGTTTTTAAAAAGCTCTTGTCACCTCAGCCATGAGTCGAATACTTTTAGTAGTTAAGACTGTTTGACTTTAATCACGTAGGTTCATGAAGTCATGGATTTGAATCTCTGTGTCAGCATCTGATGAATTAAGGGTGGAGATTTTTATGATCTCCAAAATCAACCTCAACTGCAGACCTGCCAGTGCCTTAATTCCATTTGTGTATATATGCACATGCAGAAGATAAAATATGCAAGTTAAAGATCCTGTTATTCATGTCAGTGTGTGGTGGGTGAGGGAAGCATGAACATACCTAGCATGCAACCTGGACAATGAAATGAGCTGCTCTGAAGTAGGAATGTGTTGGTTGAGACCAGCAGGCAGACCTCCTGCAAACAGTCACAAGCACAGGAGAAGACCAGGCACTATGCACCCCACCCTGTAAGAGAATGCAGAGAGATTGTCACTTTGAGTGAGATGTGGTTGCAAGCTGTGATTGTTCAGTCTTTCACAGTTCACTTGTAAATCCTTCACATTAAACTACAAACCAAGGTCCCTTATGCAAAGTCACACAGAACATCTTACACACATTAAAACTTGTTCCACCTTTAAGAAGAGTTAAATGCTTTGTTTCTTTTTTCTTTTAGCTGAATCAACCACGGCATGTGCAATGGGAAAATAAAAACTATGAATTTCAGTGAAAACAAACGTACAAAATCAAATAATTATATACATGTATTGACTTTCTAGTCACCAATATATATATATATATATATATATATATATCAAATCATGCTGATAACAGGAGAGTCCAGCTGGTATAGAAACAATACTACTAATACAAAATCATAAACTGTGAAAGAAAACTTTATAGATTTTTTTTTTGGGGGGGTGGTGGTAAAAAAGAAACTGTTAAAAATAAATTTTGTGGAAATGAAACTTAAGGGGAGGCGGGATAGCCCAGTGAACAGTGAACAGAGTGCTTCAATCATGGCCTGATGGCCCTGGATTGAGCCACCACCTTGGCATCCTCCAGTTTCAGGGGATTTTTCCCTAGAAGTTGACACCAGTACCGATTCCACTCCTCCAAAAGTCAGTATGAGACTGTAAATTGAGATCCTGTGTGCAAACACATGCAGCACACCTTATGTGCACTATGAAACCTGTTCCATCATTCAGAAGTGTAGGACATGCGCGCAGGTAGGAATGGGTTACAACATGGAAAAAAAATCAAATACACTCAGGTGTTGTGTTTAGACATCAATAGTCAGAATGTTGCTACATTAATGTTGGGCAGAAACAGTCACGTACTCAAAATCTCATCCTTGCTGAACCTTGGAGCTCTAGCTGAGGAACACACGTACACAAAAATAAAACTTTATATTATTGATTTTATGTGTTGGGAAAATAGAATTTAGAATGCAAAGAAGCTACAGGGTTGTTTTTTTTATTAACAAAGAAAACTTTTGAGTCTACCAAAAAGTGCCTTTTGTGCATTTCATTTATGACTGAAAACCTTTCTTACTTGTTTGAAGTATTAGTTTTCCATGATGTCGCATCTTACTTGTTTGAAGTATTAATTTTCCATGATTCCATATCTTCTTTTTTTGTTTTTAAAAACATTGTTAATGTTTGTTCATGAAAATTGCATGTGTTTAGGCTACTATTAATTATGTTGAATCTGGGTAACTGTTTTTCTTGTTGAAACTATCCAAGCATTGAAGAATATTAAGCTCAAAGTAGGCTCAGCGTTCATCTGTGCTAATCTAGATGGAAGTTTGTTCTAGAGTTAAGTAGTCATCAGTTAGTGACATTTTAAACTCTAACAAACTGAAATGAGAATGTACATGTAGCTTGATGTTCTTTAAGGATAGTTTTATTTGAATATTTTTTATGTATGGGTTTTGCGCAAGCCTATTCCTCCATGGCAGTGTTCTTAAAAAGTTATCTTTCTATACTTAAATTGTAGAGGTAGTACTTTATTTTTCCTGGCAGAGTCTGCTGGATTTCGTACTTAAATTAGGGAGGAGTCACTTACTGGATTCGAGCATCTCTTGCTTTCAACTGACTATGGTATTTTGATACTTTTTCTGCAGCTTTTTGCACTTAACCTATAAATTGATGTGGAGGCACCGTGGTTGAGTGGTTTAGGCGGTCAACTCGTGATCCAGAGGTCGCGGGTTCGATCCCCGCTCGGCTCGGTGTTGTGTCCTTGGGAAAGACACTTTACTCCTATTTTCCTCACTCCACCCAGGTGTACAAGTGGGTACCAGCTCTGCTGGGGAAGTATCTGGCGACAGACTAGCGTCCTGTCACAGGGGTGGTGAAAAACCATCAGTTCGCTTAACGCTACAGAAACCGGGATAAGCTCCAGCTCTATGGGCCTTCTGGCTCGAAAGAACATACTTTTTAAAAAAATAAATTGATGCTTGTCTTTTGCATGCCACCACAGATCAGTGTGTAATCATTTTTCAAGACAGTATTACCAGGATGCTTCTATTGCTTCCTTGTCCACCTGTTCTTCTTTATGTACTTCTTCATCTCTTTTTTTCGTTTTTCTTTTTCTCTGCCTTACTTATCAACGACAACAATAAGAACAACTTTATGATAAGGTATTCTGAAAGTATATATCTTGAAAACAAAAACACTGTTGAGTTTCAAATAGTTTGAAAAATATATTTTTGTCGCCACAATATGAAACTACAATTGTTGGGAACTATAAAGTAGGAAATTTCCATGCTATTGTATTTTAAATCATTCACATGATAGTGTTCATAGATTAGTTCCTTTCACTCAGTGTTCAGAATTATTTTCATGATAAATCATATTCATAAGCATTCATCTTTTTTAATCAGTCCTTGAGCCATTTAACTTTTGTCATTGGATCATTTTATCTTGATAAATATTATTGTCTACAATAAATTTTAGTAGTTTCAGTAGATTTTTGATAAACCAATCACCAACCGTCTCTCAGCTATTCACAACTATCATGTTGGTCATAGTCAGATTGCTCAGAGTATTTTGGTTTTGAAACTGTATTGTGCTCAAATCTAGATTTTTTTTTAAAAGATCATTTTCAGGGGTTTTTTGGTGCTCAGTTCTAAGATAACAGTATGCCACATCTAGGCACAAACAGGCCAACCTGGCGACCTGTTATCTGTCATCTATAGGGCGCAAGGATATAACCTGTGATAGACTTTTTACGCTTGGACTTTTCATGCTTTGACTTTTTATACTTTGACTTTTTATGCTTTTTGTGTCTCTTGTTTTATTTCCTCTTTTGAAAATGAAGGCTCAAGAATTTTTTTTTTAATCCTGTCTCTGTTTCCTTTTTCTTCTTTTCTGTTGTTGCTGCCGTCATGTTTCATCCAGAGAAACGTCCTTGGTATTTGACATGTTATACCCAATTTTTTTTCCCGTTTTGGAACAAAATTTTAAGTGTGTTTCAGAAGAATTCTTTGAATCCTGAGGGATTGCTATTCCATTTGCTATTATTCCTTTTTTTCTTTTTTCACTGTTTGCTCAGCGATGATGCCCAGTGAATATTACTTATTTGTGATGTGAAGTTGTCAGAAAGTGTTTCAAGGCTAATTGTTTATGGCTTTTTTAAATCGTCATGGTTGATTTTTCTCATTTTTAAGGACCCATTTTGGTGTCATTGTATGGTTATATCTCGTCGATTTTTATGTTTGAATCACAGCCTAATCTTTTTATTCAATATTCTCTTTCTTATGCAAAGTGTTTATGCCTGTCTTTTAGTTGTGTGTTTGTATTGTGCAAGCACAATATGAATACACTCAAGGAATTTCTGGTTGCTAAGGAATGATATTTATCTCTTTGCTGGTAGTAAATGCCTGTTGCTATTGTGAAGAGGTGTCTATAGAATAAAACAACTGTCACTTGCTGAAACTGTTCCAGAGTTATTTTGCCATAGAGAGAGCTTTCACAGCATAAGTTAACTATACTTTCGCTTCTTCTTTTTTTAACACCAGTCTTCTGTTCAATAATATTAACTTATTTACCAGAGAAAGCTTTCAGCACTGGTCCAGGTTTCAAAAAATCCTCCCGCCCCTATACCTCCTCCCCCATCCACCCCCTCCCCATTCCCCCATGCCTCACCACACATACACAAATTATTGCAATATGCAATGACAATTTTTTTTTCATAACATCATTTTCCAAAACACAGGAGGAGTTAAAACATCATTTCAATTTCTTCATTGGACGCTCAAACAGCAACTATTGTTGTCTATCATGTGAGCCAAATTCGCATTGCGCAGCCGTTAAGCGTGCCTGACAAGTCAGGCCCAGCACATCTGACTTCAGCATGGGAGAGAATCTGTTATCTTTTAAGTCTTTCTGGGGAAAAAAGACAGGAGAATGGATCAAGAAGGCAGAAAGTAAACGAGAAGGAGGTGACAGGAAGAAAAGGAACAAAGCAGAAACAAAGAGAGGGATTTTTTTTGGTTTTGTTCCTCAGCTAGAGCTCTGAGGTTTGCCAATAGGGAGATTTTTGCACATGCGACCGGTTTTGTGTGTGTGTGTGTTTTTTTTAACCACCATTTATGGCTAAACAGGACACCTGTGTGCACACATCTTTTAGAATTTTGTCATCCATTTCTACCAGCACGAAATGGCCTACTCTTCCGAAAGGTGGAACGGTGTTTTAATGTGTGCGCAAGATGTTTGCACATGGGGCCTCAGTTCATAGTCTCATTTGAAGAACTTTGACATTCAGTTTGATTTTCTCATTAAACTGGGAAGAAAGGGCAAGGCCAGGAATCAAACCCAGAACCGTGCAGGTGTACTTGTTAGGCAAGTGAACGTCTTAACCGTCCTGCCACCGTCCTTCTCAAAGAGAGGAATAGAAAAGAGAGAATTCCTAGCACATCATTTCCAGAAGGTGGGGATGTTATTTATGCTCACAGGCCCCCGGCATCCCCACAGGGGACATTTCAAGTTATAAACTGCATAAACCTCAATTTAACCTACACAGTGGGATATTCACTTTTACAATCAATAAAAGGAGGTGATACTCCACATTCTCCCACACCTTTCAAGCATGTAGTAACAGTACTGCAACAAGTCTTCAAAGTATAATAACAACACAGCTCATTTCATCACACTGCACTATCATCAACATCTGTTGAAGCATATGTCTTGAGTTCTCTCTCGCATCTGGTAAGGTCTTGTGCATATCCATTGACAATACAGCAACAATGTCACAGCCTGGTAGTAGTAGTAGTACTAGTAGTAGTTCTTCAGTTTAACGTCCTTTCACTAAATAGTGATATCAGACAGGAAAGTGTGTGTGCGTGCGTGCGTGTGGGGAGGGGTATGCACATAACTAATCAATCGCAATAAACAACAATTATGAAAAAAGCATAAACAAGAATTATGAAAAGAAAAAATGAACAATTAAAATTACTTTGCAATTCATATAACCAGAAGCTATACTTACATTAAAGGAGTCAGAAAATAGGAGTATGACTTAATGACAATACAATAATATTTGTTTCATTAATAGAATGTCTTTTAGAATTAGCTGTAAGCTATGGACTGGGAAGGCAGGTAAAAAGTTTTTGAGATCTCTGCATCGTAAAAGAATATAATTGGTAAGATTTTCGCCACAGATACATGTTGCTTTTTTTTAACATTTAGTTCTTAAAGCATTGAGCTTAAACCTGTAGATAAGAGATACAACATTTCTATATTCATGTAAATTATGACATTTGATCTTATCAAAAGATAATGCATGGGCTACATCATCACTCCAGGAATAACTTGTACTTTGTAGTTTCTTTTTGAAGTGTTTCCAACATGCATTTTGTAACATGCTATAGCCCTCATGAATGGATAGAGGAACACTTATGCTGCAAGACCAATCGGTATGTCCAGTTCCACATTTTGCTTTTCTGTCAACTTTTTTGCTTTTCTGTCAACTTTTTGATTAAAGTAGACACCACAATGCGAAGGTATCCAGGAAAAAGTAACACCAGTACCTCGTAACATCAGAAAATGAATTAGATGACTTATCTCAGTTTTGAGATCTTGTCTCACTTTTGAACTGAAGTTTCTCAGAGCAAGTAAAACTGACCTGGAATCACCACAGAAAAGCGTTTGAAATATGTCTTTAGGAAAATCTAGAAGATAATATAAAGCCATCAAAATAGCAGACATTTCAGCTGTAAAAGATCGATTTTTTCCAACAAAAAAAATCTCCCTACTTTCAAAGATGGTATGACAAACGCTGCACCTGCCTCATTATTGTTCAAAAGGGAACCATCTGTGTAGATTTTTAAATGATTTGGATATGTAGTTTGTATATATTATTTTACTGATGGCTAAGGATATTTTATTACCTTTTTTAGTTAAAGAGGAATATCTACGTCAAAATTAGCTCTATTAAGTTCCCATGGGGAACAAGGCCAGGAGTGAACCTTTGATTTAGCTGTGTTTGTGGGAAATATTTCTGCTTGATCAAATAATTGAGAAGTATAGGTTCTAGCTGTGGTGACAGAGCAAATAGAATGTGCTCTTTTGGAAAAGTGGACGTCAGATGTTATACTAATTTCGTTGTCCACATTGGTTTCTTGTGTTGAACAACGTAAGCTATGTTTATCCACAGCCAGTTGTCAATATTTGTCTAATGGCAAAATTCCTATCTCCTTGTAGGTACCCATAGACGATGCATGAAAAGGTACCCCCAGAACTAATCGGAAAGCCTTGCAGTCTAGTCTTGTCATTTTCTGTAATAAATTCTTTGGAGCACTGAAAAATGCTTCCTGGCCATAAATGAGCCTGGAACGTACTAAGGATCATGCCAGGTGTTTTAAAACAGCTACATCATGATCCCACACTTGTTTACTAATAACTTTCAGGAGGTTAAGACTTTTCCGAGCCATATATTTAAATAGTCAATGTGATAATTCCAACTTAGTGTAGACATAAAATATACTCCTAAAAACTTCACCAAAGTTTATATTCCAAAAGTTTCCCATCTATGTGGAAAACTGGTAGAACTGGTGGGTAAGCGCCATTATTAAAAAGTACAGATTAGTCTTTCCATGAGACAGTGAAAGACCATTCTCAAAAATGTAGTCATCAAGTTTGTTTAGCTCAAGCTGATACATATTTTTGATATACTTTATATGCCTTTTTGGTATTTTCTTTTTCATTGTAACTTTCATCCACATACTAATGTCATCAGCGTACTGAACATGGATGGCATTACTGGAGAGACACTTAGGAAGATCATAAAGAAGAATATTGAAAAGATGTGGAGTGATGACTGATCCCTGTGGAATGCCCATTGTTGGAAATCGTAAAGTAGAATAGGAATTTCCAACTTTGGCCTGCATGCATCTTTCTGAGAGAAATGCTTTAATATAATGATACAAATTACCAGAGAAGCCAATAGTTTTTGATTTATACAGGGCGGCACAAAAGAAGACATCCACAACAGACTGGGCAAGGCCAGGAGTGTGTTTAGGGAGATGAACAATATCTGGAGATCAACTCAGTACAGCACCAACACCAAGCTGAAGCTATACCAGAGCTGTGTTGTATCCACGCTCCTGTACGGTTCTGAGTGCTGGAGGATGACGGAAGCGGATCTTACCAAACTTCGATCCTTTCACACCTATGCCTCCCAAGAATTCTCCGGATCTTTTGGCCAGAGAAGATCTCCAATGAAGACCTACTACGGAGATGCAGGCAGGAAGACATGGGAACCATCATCACCAGACGATGGTGGAAGTGGATTGGGCACATCCTCCGAAGAGACCCACAGTCAATCACAAGAACAGCATTGAACTGGACCCCAGAAGGAAGGAGAAAGAAAGGAAGACCAAAAGCAACGTGGAGGAGGACTGTAGAAAGTGAGATGAAGGCCATGCAGCACTCTTGGGGATCAGTGACTAGGTTAGCTCAGGATAGGCAGGAGTGGAAGGGCTTTGTTGCTGCCCTACACACCACTGAGTGTAATGGTTGATGATGATGATGAACTCTCCTATAATCTTCCAGTGGTAAAACCCCTGAAGCACTGTATGTTTTTAAACATGAAGCATGGATAGGTAGACCTAGGGCAAGTTTATATGCCCTTCAGTCTATGCTTTGAAGTTTTTTCATTAGGTATTTTGGGGCACACAAAATACTTCCTGGGCAAAGGTTAATTTCGAACGAATGAGAGATGTTGAAAGATGCTACAAGGTAAAAATATTTTGGCCCCATGGCTGTTTACTAACAATTTTCAAAATGTTAAAAAGCTTTTTCTTGTTTTAGTCAAAATATGTTCAATACGTTTATGCCATGTTAATTAAGATGTTAGGAAAACTCCAAGGAATTTAACTACTTGTTTATATTGTAAAATTCCACCATTTATTTTAAAACTAGGCATTTTCATTGGACTTGCTCCATTATTAAAGAGCATCATATGAGTTTTATCACATGATAGTTGTAATCCATTTTCAGTCATATAGTTAGCTATAGTATTTTAATCGTTGTGATACAACCCTTTAGCATAATTTAGAGACCTAGCAGGTGTGTTCTTTTTCATCTTAACTTTCATCCACATACATATATCATCAGCATATTGAGCTAATTCTACATTTTTTGAAAGATTGTCCGGCAAGTTATGCATCAAAATATTAAATAGTATAGGGGCAATAACTGAACCTTGCAGGATTCCCATTTGTAGTAATCTTGTACATGAATATGTAGTCCCTATTTTAGCCTTAATTTGTCTGTTTTCCAAAAAACTTTAATGAAACCATACATCTGCCCTGACAAACCAATATTCTTAGTTTAAACAATAACCGTGAATGCCATACCTGGTCGTAAGCCTTAGTTATATCAAAAAATGTTGCTAGTAGACATTTCTGCCTGGCAAACTGATACTTGATCTGAGTTGTCAGCTTAACTAGATGATCAATAGATGATCTGCCTATTCTAAAACCTGCTTGATTCACAGGAATAATTTATTCTTCTCACAATAATATACAAGTCTGTTTAAAACGATTTTTTCAAGCAGTTTACAGACATGAGACGTAAGTGCTATGGGCCTATAGCTATTCACATTTGTTTTTGGTTTACCGTCTTTGTGCACAGGGACAATAATTGACTGTTTCCAAACTTGAGGTAGTACACCACTCTCCCAACATTTTTGAAAAATATCGTAGAGAATGTGTATCCACTTGTCCGGCAAGTGTTTGATCATTTCATTTGAAATGGCATCAATGCCAACTGATGCTTTCTTGTTTGGTAAGGATGAGATTGCATCTTTTATTTCTTGGATGGTTAATGGAGCATTGAGGTAATGGCTGTTATCAGGAACAGGGTCGGCAAAACTGACTGATTTTTCTCTTTGGGTTCTGTAGAGCTTTTGTGTTGGAGTTAAGCCATCGAGTCTGCTTGTGTTGGAAAAAAAACCCGCAATTATTCGGCTTTTTCCCTTAAAGAATGGAATGCATTGTTATTTAACTCAATAGGATAAGTTGGTAATTTTATGCCATTTTTCATTATGTTTAGTTGTCTCCACATTTTCTTGGTATCCTTGTGATTTGATACTTCCGAATTGCAGAATGTTGTCCAATAAGTTTTCTTAGCTTGCTCTATTACTCGGCTGCATGTGATATTAGCATTTTGCATGGCCTTGTGATTTTCAGTCGATTTATCTTTATTGTATAATTTGAACATTAGTTTTGTTCTCAGTGACTGCTTTTTCACAGTCAGCATTCCGCCATACATTACGTAAATTACTGTAGTTTTTGGTAGCACTTGTGTTTAGTTTTGGAATTGTTTCATCAGCTACATTTAAAACAGAATTGCAGAAAGAATTGTACATTGTGTCAATATTATCATGGCTGGATGTAGTTACTACTAAATTCCGTAAGATGTTTGGAAAAGTGAGCCAGTCTGCTCTCTTATAATTGTATTTAGGAATGAAGTCAGGATCAGTATTTTCTATGTTAAACTTTTCCTTAATCTTAATAGAGATAGGAACATGATCACTACCTAATGTTTCATCATATAATTATTTTCCATGAGTGTGACAATGCTAACTTAGGAGAAACTAATGTAAGATCTATGGCAGTTGATTGATGGGTGGGTACATCAGGGATTCTGGTGTAGGACCCATCGTTAAGCAAAACTAAGGGCGAGTCTAATATGTTTTCAACAAGTCTGTTATTAGTAATGTGAAGACACTCTTTTTCCCCCAAAACGTGAATGGCTGTTAAAATCACCGCCTATAGTCCATTTTTGTTGGTCACTTATAGTTCTCAGCCAGTCAGTATTTTCATTATCAGGATCTTTAGGTAAATAAACAGATACACAGTTGATGGTGAGAGATTCCGAAAACTTTACAGTAATAGCACACGATGAAACATTTGTTATGTTTGCTGGCACAGGAGACTGTATCATGCAGTGTTGTAAACCAACAGAGTATAAATTGCAGTATTAATCTTTCCATCTGTGTGTTGTTGTTCACAAACTGGTGGATAGAAAAACTGCTTCAGTCTTGGAAGCTTGCTCTGTTTACAATTTGACATAAGATGTTGGTGTAAGTAATCAACATTTGTGGCAATAGATCTGCAGTTCCACTGCAGTATTGAGATTTTATCATTTCTGTGCATTACCATTCAAAATGTTAAGTTGATATATAAATCTATACAAGAAGGGGAACCAATAAAGAGGGCATGCAAAAAATCCAACAACAAAATATAAAAAACCACCAAGAAAAATCCACCCCAATAACAGCAAAACCAACAACCTAAAAACAAACTAATCTAATTACTAATATAAAAATGTTCTCAAATACCACAACTAAGTTATTTCATCCAAAAGTGTATGTCAGATACATAGAGAAAGTAATATAGTCAACAAGATATCAACTTGATTTTGTTGTTTGTATGTCAGATACACAGAGAATGTAATATAGTCAACAAGATATCAACTTGATTTTGTTGTTATCTAAACCACTACAAAATAACCACAATAGATTATTTCTGTTCATATACTATTCCACAATGACAGCAAAAAAGAAAGAAAAGAAAACGGAGTCACATTTGTATGTTAACTTTTCCCCCTTTCCGCGTGGACTGGTAATAATGAAGAGGTGAGCACAGAGCATACTTCAGTACCAGTGACTGAGCGCATGGAACCTTTACACCAAGGGTGTCTGGGACTGTAGGCACGCCATGGTGTCAGTTCCTGCTGCTGGAAGGGAGTCGCCCTGGGCAGTTGTGCAGACCTCACTGTTCTTTTTGGCTTCGTCCAAAACAGCTGACGAATGTGACAGCCAAGGTGGACTGCCAGGATGGTGGAGCCCTTCATGGTGGGGTGTATCCCACCCCTCAGGTGGCTGGTGCCCAAGTTGTCACTGGATATAAATGATACTCTCTTCACCCCCAGGAGACCTTTCGCTACTAAGGCATTGAACAGCTGCCTTTTAACTTCTAGCTCATCATCTTGAACTGGTAACACTTTATTTATGACAATGAACGTGTTTGGATGCTGTTTGTTGATTTGTTTTACTGAGTCAACAAATCTTGTACTAGCAGAATTAGCCTCTTCTGTTCTTAAATTGTTTACTCCACAATGTAAAACAATGCTGTCAAATGACTTTCCTAGATTACAGGAAGCAGTCTCCACATTTTCTTGGATATCTTTTATCTCTAGACCTTGTGGTGAACAGCAGAAAAGCCATACGAACGCTCCAGTCTTTTGCACTGAACTCCTCTTAAGACAGAATCGTGCAAGAACAGAACATCTGGGAATCCTTCAGAGTTCTTGACGTTTTCTTTCATGGTCTTTGATGCCATCGACACCTTGATGTCTTTTGGGGATTTGACATCATTAGGCTTCTCAGCTTAGTGGGCTTTTCTTTATTTTGTTTTGCGCCCTGCTGTCTGTTGGTAGCAGGATGCACAGGAGGCCTGAGTGGTGCCTTGCTTGTGCTGTGTGCAGCAGGCATGGATTTCATCACAACAGCGTAATCAGAAGAAACATTTAGGTCTATTTGTGTACTTACGAGGTGACATGTTTCCTTTCGTTCTGACTTCTCCCTGCTCAGCCCCTTGATGAACTTTTCCAAAGAGAGAAGACGATCAGTGAGGTGTAGGATCGACAGATTTCAGATCACTGACCGTCTCACCAGGCTGGAAATCATCTGGGTGGTCTGGCTCCCTCTGGCCTCTTGATCTGCCTCATTAGTTGGGGTGGTACTTTCTGTACTTGTAGATGGTCCAGGAGCAGGGCTGCCAACGGCTCCAGACTTCTTGCCCTCTTTCGCTGTCACTGTGGGCTCTTGTTCTCCAGAAGCCTCATGTGTTGATGACTCCCCGATACAGGAACTAACCTTTATGCTTCTGGAGCAGTGGTCTTAGTCATTGTAGTGGTTTAAGTAAAAATGCAACAGTCGATTAATGGTTGCTGACCAGTTCGCGATCTTGATGATGTGTCTGGTGTGTGTGTGTGTGTGTGTGTACAAATATCAAGAGATAGTACAAATATCAAGAGATCTGACAGCCTGGTAGTGTGTGTGTGTGTGTGTGTGTGGTTTGTGGCTGTTTGCGCACGCACGCACGCACAAACACACACACACACCCGCGCACGCACGAACACACACACACACAAACGATACACTCAAGATGGCGGAAATGATGTACATCTAAACTGATACCAGCTGAGTTACCACAGTTGTAAGTTATGACTAAATCTACACGATCAAGAAGCCTGGGAAGCCCTGTAACATCGCTTCTAAAGGAAAGGCACAGACAAAGAAGCCAAGTGATGAGAGCAACAACCTTCGAAAGAAGGTTTTGAAGCATGCAGGCAAAACAGCACCGCTCTGGACAAAACGTCTGATCTAGCCAGCAATGCAGAAAGTGCAATAGGCCTAGCACCAGTTGACACGTGAGTGCTATCGATGATTTAAAATCTATCATCAGCAATTTGTGTGACCGTGTTTCAGAGCTGGAAAAAGTTATAAGCCGTCAAAATGTTATGATTCAGAAATTGTCAACTGAAAACAGACATGAACAGACTGACTCCCAAACTTGGCAAGAAAAATCAGAGGAATACAGCTAAAACTACGTGTCCTACCTATGCCGAGGCCGCTAGATCTACATTGCCAGTGCATGTAGATCAACATCGAATCCCCAAAAGGCCAGTGGCAAAAAAATTAGCCCAAAGCAAAATAAAAACCAGAAACTGGTAAAAATAGAACACCTATCTACAAGATCAATGAGGTTGAAAAATCAAGTGACATAATGTATCCCTCCCACAAGGCAGTAAATTGCCTTTGGAAACAAAAGAAGAACAAGACCTTCCTCAAGTTTTGATACTGCATGACTCCATTGTTAACAAAGTCTGTCCTACACGTTTGGGTTTTTCGTATGGCTTTGATGCTGTGTCACACAAATGTTTCACAGTGGAAGCCATATGCCCAATGTTGAGGCAGTGCAAGTTTCAGGTGAGAAAACGCTGGACGCTGTGGTGTTCCACTGTGGAATGAACAACATCAAGAAGATGGACCCCAAAGCATGTAGCCAACAATTTACAGAATGCATCAAGAACATAGCCAAGAAGCATCCCAAGCTGAAGATTATAGTCAGTAAGATTGCTCCAGAGAAAGACACACAACTCAACATGAAGAGGAAAGTGTTCAATGCCCTGGTGACTTCAGACTTGTTTGACATCAAAAATGTTTCTCTGGTCAGCCATGATAATTTGGATACAGGCTTCAGAATACTCAAAGATGGCCTCCACCCAACTTCAAAAGGGGCCATCATTCTCGCAGTCAACATTGGGAGACATGTCTGGGCACTATTCTGGGAAAAGTCTAAGAAAACAGCAAGAAGGATTCAGCCACACCTATACAGGGTCCCCCAACGTCTTCATGAACATCGTCCCTATGTAAGAGATTATCCGATGCCCTGGCAGAACATGTATTCCTTTCTGGAGGACTGGTACTACTAGAAGTAGACCTCTTGTTTGCCCTGCCGTAACTTGGCCAGCGAACTGACGGACAGAATTTCTGTCACTTGCCAACTACCAAAGGCTGAATTTTTGACTTTTCGAAAAAGTAATTTTTAGTTTATTATAAAATTTCCTCCCTTTTATTTATCATCATTTAAAAAAAAACAACCTTAGTTATTGTTTGTTCACTTTCTTGCTTGTTTTTGTTAATAGTCTTGATAATATAATCTCCACTAAAAGAACAGTTATGAGTAAAGCATACTCAATTAAAATTATGCAATGGAATTGTAGATCCATCAATACTAATCTTTCCTATTTAGTACAACATCTTGCTTCTCATAGTTATCATGTTCTTATGCTTCAATCACTAAATGTGACCAAAAACAAATTACCCAAACTGTCTGATTATTTTTATCCACCAGTAATTGGACACAGAAATCACAATGAAAAAGTAAAAGCAGCCATTTACATACATAACAGTTTAGATTATAACTTGTGTGTTTCACCTGTGCCAACTGATATACCAAATATACATTCCTGTGCAGCAGAGTAAAAATGAGTAACAATCAAATCATCAATTTTGTTTCTGTATATTTGCCCAAAGGTCCCAATGAAGAAAATACAGAATGGGTTCGCTCCCTTCACATGCTATATGATAAATGGTTAGTTGCTGGTGATTTTAATGCCCACTCCCCTTTCTGGGAAAAGGAAAGCATTACTATCACCAGCAAACGGTTTGTAGAAAACATTGTGGACTCTTCTCTATACCTGTTTTATGACGGAAGCATCACAAGGATTCCTGATATTTCCAATCATAGAGCTAGTGCTATTGATCTATCCCTCTTTCACCCATTCTTGTCCCTTACTGTAAGTGGGAAACACATAATGATACTTTAGGAAGTGACCACACACCAATTATAATTACTCTGTATGATAACTTTGTGCATACAGATAAAGTTAATGACATTGTACCAAAATACAACTATAGCAATGCTAATTGGGATAAGTTTCAGTCTCTTTTAAGATTACAAGATACAAGCATTTTTAAAAAATGATGATATCAATGAATTTTATGCAAAGTTTATAGAAGGTATTCTAAAAGCTGCTGATAACTCTATTCCAAAGTTTTCGTCTGTGAAATCTACTAAACACACAGGTAACATATGGGGGAATGAAACCTGAATCAGAAAGCTGTAGATGAAAAGAAATTCTACTTCAAAAAGTACTTGAGAAATAAATCCTTAGAAAATCATGCTAGTTTGAAGAGGGTTAATGAAGCCACAGATAGGGTCATAGCACAGGCCAAGAGTGACTTTTGGTCTACCTTTTGTAATAAAGAAGTATGTTGTCATAAAGATCTACAAAAGTTATGGAAAAAGTTTAATGACATGAAACATGGAATTTGTTTACCCCAGTATCCTATTAAAATTAAAAACAATGATTTCCCAACTAATTCAGAGAAAGGTGAAGCTTTTATTGATATGTTTGCTACTACGATGAGTGATGAAGGTCTGTCTCAAACACAGAGTATGTTAAGAAGTAAGGAAATTCAAAAAGAAATATATAGTGATCCCATTTTTGATGATACACATTACATCAATGCTCCAAGTACTCTGCAAGAGGTCAAAGATGTCATTCAATCCCTTAGTAATAAAAAGACATCAGTAGGAATAGATGCTGTTTCAAATGAAATGTTAAAACATTTACCTGATGACTGGATTTCACTATTACACGAATTATTTAAAAAATGCTGGACAGAAAGTAAACTCCTGTTATGGAAGCAGTCTGTAATTATTCCTATATTAAAACAAGGGAAAGCCAAAGAAGACAAAAATAGCTATAGACCCATTTCATTAACTTTACATACAGGAAAGCTGATGGAAAAAATCATTTTGAATAGACTGGTGTATTACTGTGACAAGAATAAAGTACTTCCAGTTAATCAAGCAGGTTTCCGTAAAGGCAAGTCAAGTATTGATCATCTGGTTAAGCTAACTACACAAATCAAACATCAGTTTGTGCGAAGAAAAAATATTCTTGCTACTTTCTTTGATGTCCATAAAGCTTATGACCAAGTTTGGCATGCACGATTACTATACAAACTTAAATCTATTGGCTTGTCTGGGCATATTTACTTATATGTTGAAAATTTTCTTAGTGGCAGAAGTATCAGAGCAAAAATTGGAAATACATATTCCAACCCAAGATTTCATCAAATGGGTTTACCACAGGGTTCTGTTATTGCTCCTTATCTCTTTAACATTTTGGTTTATGACCTTCCTAGTTCGTTATCGAATAATGTTGTCCTTGTTCAGTATGCAGATGACCTTTGCATGTGGATGAAGACAACTATGAAAAAGTCAACACCAAAAAGACAAATAAATTATATTAAGAAAGTATACCAGCTTGAGCTTGACAAACTTAGTACTTATATGGTAGAAAATGGTTTAAAACTGTCTCCAGAGAAAACTAACATTGTACTCTTTAATAATGGAGCGGATTCCTCTTCCTTGCCAAAGTTCAAACTCCAAGACAGATATCTTGAGTACAAATTTGTTATAAAATTTTTGGGCATATATAATACTTCAAAACTTACATGGAGTAGTCATATTGAATATTTGTTAAATAAAACCAGAAAGATATTAATTTTTTTTAAAGTAGTGAGTAAACAGCCTTGGGCCCAAGACGTCACCGTTCTTAAACATCTGTTCTTGGCGCTAGTTCGTTCTAAACTGACACAGGGCCAACAAGTCTTTTTTAATGCCCCAAAATATTTACTGAAAAAACTCAAGAGTCTTGATTGTAAAGCCTTTCGCCTTGCTTTGGGTGTACCATCGCATGCTTCGTCCTTAGGAACCTACAAAGAAATAGGAGTTCTGCCTTTGGATGAATATCGCGAATTGATGCTGGCAAAGTTCATTATAAGAAGCTCAACTATGGAAAACAATATCAAACATGAAATCTATCTGAGATCGGATGAGCATTTTCCTAAAAGAGCCAAAAATATTTGTTCTCTTACAACAATTGGCACTTTCACAGCAGATCTTCTTGAAAAGTCAAAAGTTAATCCCAGAGAAACGAAATTGTCCAAACCTCATTTATCTCCTGGTCCTCCATGGGAACTTCAAAGAGCTTCTTTTGATATTGATCATTCTACCTGTAAAAAAGAAAAAGGGAGTAGCATTCTCAGTATTCATGTGAAGGAGCGCATGATAAATAATTACCCTTCACATCTTAAAATGTACACCAATGGATCTCTTCTAAATAGCAGTAATTGAGGTGCAGCTTTTATCCCCTCTTTAAAGTTGAAAAATTGTACCATATTGGAAAGAGTCATTCTATTTTTACAGCAGAGTTAACTGCCATTCTGATGGCTTTACATTACTTAATTGACTTTCCCCGGGCTATTTTACAGGTTTTGTTATGTGGTGATTCAAAATCTGTGTTACAATCTCTTAAAAACTCTGGGTCTAATATTAAGCATGATCTTATAACTGAAATAAACCATCTTATACACTTTCTCATTTTAAGAGGCACCAGTGTCACCTTTTGCTGGATACCATTGCATTGTAATATCTTTTATAATGAAAAGGTTGGTAGAGCAGCTAAAAATGCGGCAGCACACTCAAACTCTGCTGCTGTCTTGAATATACCAGTATCAATTCATGAGAATTATCACTTGATAGAAAGTGCTTGCTGGAAGCATGTTAGGAAAAAACAAGAAGTGGGGTTTTCCCATGGTACTTCTTCAATTTTTGACCTAAATTGCTTTCTCTCTTCTCGTTTTGGGTTAGAAATATCATGCCAAAGGCCATTCATAAGTCTTATTAATAGACTGAAGTTAAATGCTTTCCATACAACATTTTCTAGAAATGTGCATTGTGTGTGTGGTGGGGCAATCTCAAACATTCATATTCTTTTCGAATGTCAAGTGTTAAAAAAGCACCTTCCCATCATTCGTGAGAGATCTTTGCATAAGGTTTTGAATAACTGTACATTGCTCTGTGAAATTGCTTTGCTGTTAAAAGAAAGTTGTGTTAGCAATTTGCTATAGCACAAGTAAATATGTCATTTATTGATTTGAAGCAGAGGCATTCTACCCATCATGGTATAGTTTTTGAAATTGTTACCTTTTCCCCCAGTGTTCTTTTGGCGTGGAATATATGACGTGTGTTTTTTTTTTATTCTGTTGTAGTTCAATTAGTTATACAGTTATTCACAAGGTAAATTCAGTTCTTTCATTGTATTATGGTTACAGTAGTTAGACAGTTCCTTAACCGTTTTCTTTCTTCTGATTTGTTTGCCTTTTTGTGTCTAATATCACCTAATGTGTATAGATGTTAAATTGAAGAACACACACACACACACACACACACACACACACACACACGGCCTCTCTAACACCTTTTCTCCAATCTACTTGCTGAAATGTGCAGTGAAAATTTTTTTTCAAACCACCAAAATATTTTAAAGAAATTACAAAATCGTGCCAAATTATTTATCTGGAGGCAGAGGGTTTTTTTGTGTTGTTGTTTGGTTGTGGGGGAGGGGGGGGGAGGGGGTTGAGGTCATAAACTACATATTAGACAGACAGAGACTTCCACTCCATGCTCATGACAGACTTCTCTCAGCATGTCATAGAAGCTGTCAGCATCCTCCTTGCTCAGACTTCTAGGCTTGGCCGCCATCACAGAATCCCTCTCGATTGGTGCCATCCTGCTGTTCTCCACTCATTCCTCCTCACTTTTCCCCCATGGGAATGCCAGGAGCCCTTTCAGTATAAATAGTATTCCCACCTTTTGTAAATTTGGTGCTAGAAATATCTCCTTTTTTATCACTCCCTTTGTTCCCGTCTTTTTCCTCACCTCTCTATCCTCTCCCTATCATGCTTATTTTCTGCCTACCCATCCCATTCTCCTGCCCTTTTTTGAGGGGGGGGGGGGGCATGCAAATATGAATATTTTTCTCTTATAAACTTTCTGATAAGCTGCCCTGAAGTGGGAATATGTTGGCTGAAGTAAGTGGGCAGACCTCCTGCAGAGGTACAAGCACAGGAGAAGACCAGGCACTACGAGTTCCACCCAATATGGCAGTGCAAACTGATGTCCGACGGTATGGCGCTCGTCCCAGGGTGTGCCTCAAAGGGACCCAACCACAGCTACAGGAAGAGTGACAAGAGAATAGGAAGTGCAAAGCAAGTCATCCAGATACATCAGCGTTCCCTACTTTTCTCCTTTCTTATTAGTCTGCAGGCATGCCACCCGACGGTGCCAATGGGTAGTGAGGTGGTACTCACAATATGTAAATGATATTTAGCACCTCCCCCCCCCCAAAAAAAAAAAGTGAGTAAGTTAAAAATTTTAACTTAAAAAACAAAAAATGGACTTTGATATTAATTTTATTATTGATGTCCAACAGTAAGAAAACTTACCAGCTTGTCAAAGACCTGGCAAGCTCAAAACAAGGGAGAACCACTACCACCCAAGACAAAGCTGGGAAATGTCTCTTAGAATAACAAGATAATCTAAAGAGGTGTGCAGAGTACTGCTCTGAATTGTACACACACTCACACACAGCAACAGGAGACACCAAGGTGTTAGATGTTCCTCCACCAACCAACAGCAACAGTTACACCATCCTACATGAAGAAGTTGAAAGTGCAGTCAAATCATTAAAGAAAGGGAAGTCAGCAGGAATGGATAACACTCCATCAGAGCTGGTCCAGGCAGGAGGAGAGGCCATGATAGGTGTATTACTCATCATCTGCAATAAGATCTGGCGGACAGGGGAGTGACCAACACCTTGGACACAGTTCCTGATTATCATTCTCCTGAAGAAAAGTGACTTACAATTATGCCATAACTACGAGCCATCAGCCTGATCAGCCATCTAAGCAGTCATGCTAAGAATCATGAACATACTGAAGCTGCAAGCTAAGGAGATCATCAAAGAAGAGCAGGGAGGTTCCAGAGCACAACAGAGAAAAAACTCCAACCTAAGAATACTCTGTGAGAAATACTTGCAACGCCAACAAGATCTTTATTACGTCTTTGTAGACTTTTAGAAGGAATTCTACATAGTTTGTCATGCAGCTCTGAGGGCAAGCATTAGGCTGTATAACATCAATGTCATCCTGATCAGAATCATGGACTGCCTCTGTGACAAGGCAACCAGCGAAGTCTACTATGACAACATAGGAGATTGGTTCTGAACCACATTTGAGTATACCAAGGAGATCTGCTCTCTTCCTAACCCTTTTCAGCATCTTCTTAGATAGATTGATGGCTGACGCACTTGAAAACCATGAGGAGATAGTCAGCATTGGAGGCAGGATAATTACAATCTTACGTTTTGTGATATTAACGGCCTAGCTGGAGAAGAGCAAGATCGAGTCACCTTGGTGAAGCTTCTTCGGCATATGGCATGCAGATCAGTGCAGAGAAAACTATTTATCTTCATCTATCCCGTAGTCCCATGGACTATGGAGGCACCAATGAATTTTGCAATCAGCTTCCTCCACTCCCTGTGGTCCTCTGCTTTCCATCCCAAATCATTCCCCCATCGTTTTTTTCTGTCTGCCTCTTCGTCTCCCTCCTTGTACTGTTCCATGTGTGACAATCTTTCAGTCCAGATGTTTGTGTGACGTGCCTGTACCGCTTTAGTTTGCGTTTTTCCGATGAAATAGGAGCTCTTTAAATGGTCCCTTGTCATTTTAAATTCTGGTTTTCACTTCTCATTAGTGATGTGATCTATGTATGAGATACCAAAGACTTTGCGAAAGCACATCATATCCATTGCCTGTATCCTTCTTTCAATGTCTGCTGTTATGGTCCATGTTTCACATGTCAAATATGGACATGACCAGGGAACACATTAGTCTGATCTTGAAGCTGACAGCGATGTTCTTGTCGTTCCAGCGGACTTTCAGATTGGTCATTAAAGATGTGGTCTAGGCTATCTTGGAGGGAATTTCAGGTTTTGATTCTTCATCCAATACTGTACCTCCCAGATATTTAAAACTATGGACGGTCTCAATTTTCTTGCGGTCTATAATAATATCAGTGCTGATGCCATTGGCACTACTGTCATCTGGTGGTGGGTTTTCTCTGCACTGATCTGCATGCCATTTGCAGAAAAGGCTTCATCAAGGTGATTTGCCAGGTTGACCAGCGCTTGCTCTTCTCCAGCTAGGCCACCGATGTCGTCGGCAAAACATAAGATTGTAATTGTTCTGCCTCCAATGCTGACTGTTCCCTCATGACTTTCAAGTGCGTCAGCCATCATTCTCTCTAAAAGATGAAGAGAATGGGAGAGAGCATACATCCTTGGCATACTTCAATTGTGGTTCGGAACCAGTCTGGTATATATTGCTGTCATAGCAGACTGCACTGGTTGCCTTGTCATTATAGGCGTACTGTGGCTCTGATCAGGTTGGCATTGATGCTATACAGCCTCATGGTTGCCCACAGAACTACATCCCAGACTCTGTCGAACACCTTCCTAAAGTCTTCAAAGACATGGTAAAGATCTTGTAGGTGTTGCAAGTATTTACGGCAGAGTATTCTAAGGTTGAAAATTTGTTCCATTGTGCTCTGTCCTGCTCTAAAACCTCCCTGCTCTTCTTTGATGATCTCCTCGACCTGTGGCTTCAGTTTATTCAGGAGGATTTTAAGCATGACTTTGCTTGGATGGCTGATCAGGCTGATGGTAAGGTAGTTTTACCATAGTTGTAAATTGCTTTTCTTCGGGAGAGTTTTAATCAGGGACTGTGTCTAAGGTGTTGGCCACTTCCCTGTCCGCCAGATCTTATTGCAGAAGGCGAGTAACACCTCTATCATAAATATAAGCAAAATTAGAGACAAACATCCGGTAACATCCATATCAGAGAGAGAGAGAGAGAGAGAGAGAGAGAGAGAGAGAGAGAGAGAGAGAGAGAGAGAGAGAGAGAACTAAAGAACTCAAAGATTTTAAAGTACTTTAGCCTTTGGCCACAGTACGTCCACATGTTAGGACAAAATGTACATAATAATTATGAAATGGTATGGATTTACAATCTTCATAGACATGAAAGTTTTGATCTGCACTTAGAAGCATAAAAAACCTCAAAGTAACGAACACCTTTCAAAACATCAAATCAAATGAGTAAATGCATCAATGCAAACAGACAAAATACTACTTTCATCTTCTTTAGAGGCCTTCAAAGAATTGCACTTTGCCTCCTATTTCCTTACCTTAACCTTAATTCTCTCTGTGCCAGGAGGCACACAAGGCTTGAACATCATTCCTCCACTGGTTCCGGTCTGTAGCTGTGCGTCGTGCGGCGTTCCACGTGCTCCAGCCTGCGCTGTTCCGCTCTACTTCTACCATTCGTCGCCATGTTGTTTTTGGGCGTCCCCTTTTCCTTCTCCCTTCAGGTGTTCATCCGAGGGCAACAGCACAGTCGTCACTCCTGTCCTTTCTTAGGACATGTCCGATCCAGTTCCATCTCCGTCTTCTAATCTCCTGGCTGATTTTTTTTTGCTCCTGCTATTTCCAAGACTGTCTTGTTGGCAATGTGTTCTTGCCATCGGATCTTGAAGATCCTCCTCATACATTTGGTTTGGAAAATGTCTAGTTTCTCTTCTTCTCCTTTCGTTAATTTCCAGGTCTCACATCCGTAGAGAAGAACTGACGAAACAAGGCTCTTGAAAAGGGATGCTTTGGTTTTTCTGCCGATGTCTCCCATTTGCCAGATGTTGGATAATCGTTTCATCTGCGCACTGGCCAGTACTACTCTCTTCTTGACGTCTGCTGTTCCTCCTCCGTCTTTGGTGACGTTTGCTCCGAGATAGGTGAAGTTCTCCTCCACCTCTTCAACTTCCTGATCTCCAACCCTCAGACCGTCGATGTTCCTGCTGTTTACTTTCATGGCTTTGCACTTCTGTCCATTCAGCTTGAGTCCAACCTTTGCTGCGTTGTCTTCCAGTCTTTTAGTTTTGTGTTGTAGATGGTTCATGGTTGATGAAAGGAGGGCGATGTCGTCTGCAAAGTCAAGGTCTTCTAACATGTTCATGAAGTCCCATCTTATCCCATTTCTCTCACCTTCCACTGTTCTTCTCATCACCCAGTCTATCACGAGAAGGAAGAGGAATCCTGACATGCAGCATCCCTGTTTCACCCCGGTAATCACTGAGAACCAGTCTGTTGTTTCGTTGTCAACAATGACGGAGCACTGAAAGTCCTCGTACATTGTCTTGACCATCTGGATGAGTTTCTGTGGGATTCCATATTGACGCATGATGATCCAGAGACTGTCTCGGTGTATGGAGTCAAAGGCCTTTTCAAAGTCAATGAAGTGTATGTACAGTGTCGCGTTCCATTCGTTGACTTGTTCCAAGATGTTCCTGAGTATAAATATTTGGCCGACAGTTCCCCTCCCCTTTCGAAATCCAGCTTGTTCTTTTCTGAGAGATGCGTCTACTCCTTCTTGTATTCTGTTGATGAGGATCTTGCTGAGCACCTTACTGGCCAAGGGTAGTAGTGTAATCCCACACCAGTTTCCACACTCCTGAAGATTTCCTTTCTTTGGAATCTTGCATATGAGTCCTTTCGTCCATTGTGTTGGTACTGTCTCCTTTTCCCAGACGAGGTCAAATATCCGTTTTAGTTCCTTGCCGGTCTGTTCAATGTCTGCTTTTAGCATCTCTGCTGTGATCTGGTCTGCTCCTGGTGCTTTTCCGTTCCTTAGGGTCTTCAGTGCTTTCTTGATTTCATGGATGGTTGGTTCTTCTGCTGATATGTCTAGTTCTTCCACCTCCCCCTGGTCATCTTGTGGTGGTTCATTCGGTGCATCCCTGTTGAGAACTTCCTGGAAGTGTTCTCTCCATCTCCTCAGTCTGGCCTCTTGATTCTTTAGCAGCTCCCCGTTCTTATTCTTCACTGCTGCTACTGGTCTAGTGCCTTGGTTGGTGAGCTGTTTCACAATGCTGTACAGTTCTTTCTGTCTCCCATTCTCTGCTGCGTTCTGCGCTCTCTCTGCTTTTTCTGACATCCATCTCCTCTTGTCCTCTCGTACGCTTCTTTTCACCTCCTTGTCTTTTTCCTTGTATGTTTCCTTCATTCTATTCTGTATTCTCTCCGAGTGTGTACTGTTGATTTTTATGTTGATGCGCTTCCTCTCATCGATCAGCTTCCAGCTGTTCTCACTGATCCATGACTTGCTCTTGCCCTTTCTGTAGCCAAGGACCTCTTCTGCTGATTTGATGTAGGCGTTCTTCTGATGTTCCCACACCTCTTCTACATCTTCAGTTTCGGTTCTGTTCTCTTCGAGTTTGGTCTTCACTGCGTTGCAGAATTTCTTTCTTATATCTTCGTCCTTCAGTCGTTCAACGTCCAGTCTTGTCTTGGTGTTGTTGTTGTTTCTGGTGAGCTGAGTCGTAACTTGATCCTCGTCTTCACCAGGTAGTGATCGCTGTTGGCATCTGCTCCCCTCTGTACTCGGCAGTCTTGTACTGATGATCTCCACTGTCCGCTGATCAATAGGTGGTCAATTTGGTTTTTCACTCTTCCGTCCACTGATGTCCATGTTGCTTTGTGAATATCTTTGTGTGGGAATAGAGTTCCTGTGATAACTAGTCCATTCAGCTGGCTAAACTCGCATAGTTTCTGTCCATTGTTGTTCTGTCTCCCAAGTCCATGAGTACCCATTGTCCTTTCGTATCCAGTGTTGTCATTTCCCACTTTTGCGTTTAGGTCTCCCATGATGATGATGATGTCGTTCTTGTTGCACCCATCCACTGTTTCCTGGAGTTGTTGGTAGAACTGCTCCTTTTCCTGGTCTTCCCTCTCGTTGTGCGGTGCGTACACTTGTATAACTGTCATCTGTCTGTATTTGGAGTAGAATCTTGCTATAATGATCCTCTTGTTGACTGGTGTCCATTCCATGAGAGACTTCACTGCGTCCTGGCTCATCATGATGGCGACTCCTCCCTGGTGTAGTTGTTCGTCTCCACTGTATATCACTGTCTGTCCTGATGCTAGCTTAATTTTTCCAGCTCCTGTCCATCTGGACTCGCTGATTCCGAGAATGTGCAGTTGGTATTCTGCCATCTCTCTCGCGATCTGTGCTGCTGCGCCTCCTCTGTACATTGTCCTAACGTTCCAATGTCCGATGTTAAGGTTATTTTTGGGGCTCGCAAAGGATCTTGTCGGACGGTGAGCTTCCCGCAGGCTTTCACCCATCGTCGTCATGATGCCAGTGCCGGCGATCTCCGCTCCCCCCAGGGCTTGGTTTGAAGTTATGTTCATAGTTTCTGTAACTTTTTATTTTTTCCGGGAGTAGGTAGTTGGCCTTCTGCCCAACCCCCATACTTGGAGGGCCAGTGGTTTTCTGTCAGGGTGGCCTTCCCTTAGACTGCGTTGGTCCACGGTGCAATCTCCCATCCGCCACCCGGGAGACGCGCCTCTACGCCGTGCAGTCCCAGCGCGAGGTTGCCTCCTATTTACTCCATGGAAAATAAATCTGGACAAATTGTGTCTGTGATTTCTATTTGTTGCTTTCAAAAGTACTGTAGGGGAACATTTACTGATTCTTTTAGAAATTTACCCCTCAAGTCTTTATAGAGACAACAGTCAAAAATAAAATGGTGCTCATTTTCAGTTTTGTCTTTGCAAAATGGACAGTTTCTATCCTGTGCTGCCTCACTGTATCGATTTAGGTCATTCTTAAGCGGGATTACAATCAATCTCAACTGGGCGATGGCAACACCGAAACAGTATGTCTCCATATCACATTTTTCTTTTTCAAAAACTGATTTAAATGACCGATATAAATCATACCTTTTACGGTTTCTAATGGTTCCATCCCATTCCTGGACAAACAAATCAATTAGCCTCTGTTAAATGCACACAGAAACATTTTTACATCCCCAACCCCATGCTGCATCCATAGATATTAAACCCAGTCTCACATAAAATTTCTCTTACTCTTGTAGCCCAACAATCTTTTCCAGATCTATCCAATTCAAACGGCATTGTGTAAGCTTTATAGGGTAATCTATTCCTATCCATCTGTAACAGTTTTAACCAGTATCTCAAGCAATTAACACAAGAGTGAATAAATAAGGGATATCTTCCAAGATCTCCATATACCACCTTATTTGGTGCTCTTGCAGGGACTCCTAGAAATCCGTTACATGCCATTAAATGAACTTTTTTTTTCATGCTCTAGTCTCTGCAGTCCCCATATTTCTGATGAATTTAATAATATTGACCGAATTTTGGTGTAAACAAATTTGAAGAATACATTCGATGTCATCTCTTTGTACTCTTGGAACACCATACTTAATTGTAAAACTGCTCTTTTCCTCTTTGCTGCTAAATGTGTAGTACCCCTTTTAACACTTCTTCTTATTCTTCTTATTCCTTATAGCTCCTAGCGGAGAATAGGGCCTCAACAGCTCCCTCCACCTTCTCCTGTCTCTGGCAAGGGTCTTGGCCTCTTCCCATGTCAGGCTGGAGTCTCTCAGCTCACTATGCAGGCTTCTCCTCCAGGTCTGTTTGGGGCGCCCTCTCTTCCTTTTCCCCTGTGGGTTCCACTCGAGCGCTTGTCTGGTGATGTTGCAAGGCTCCTTCCGTCTTTTAACACTTACCATAGTTGTAAAGTTAAACCCCAAATAACAGTAATTATTAACCACTTCTAATTTCTTAGAGTTGTAAAACCATTTGTCATGCCTACCTAAGTACCCCCTTCTCTGAATACTATTACTTTTGTCTTTTCAGAATTAACACTTATTAGCTTTATTTTTTTGCAGGATTCGTGCAACACATTCAGTTGAGTTTGAAAGCCCATAGGGGTAGTTGAAAATAAAGCAACATCATCAGCAAACAGCAATATGAAAAGCTCCATATAATCTGGTAATAACAATGCATCATGTTTACCCTTTTCTTTAATGTTGTGTGCTATCTGATTAATATGGATGGAAAATGACGTAGGGCTCATAACACATCCTTGCCATACACCAATAGGACATTCAAACATTTCTGAGGGTTCATGATTTATGCATATACACCACAATAATGATTGTTACATAACATTTAAACAGGCAAAGAATTTTCCTTTAACCCCTTGATCGTATATACATTCTAAAAGTTTGCTATGTCCAACAGAGTCGAAGGCTTTTCTAAAATCCACAAATGCAACATACAACTTTCTGCCCTTTTTACTCAAATATTTCTGAACTGTGGCATACAATGTAAAAATATGATCAACAGTTAAGTGATTTTTGCGAAATCCTGCTTGGGAATCTGAAAATAAATCATTATCTTCTAGCCATGTGTACAGTCTTTTGTTTAGAACAGTTGTGTAACACTTTGAAATAAGGCTAAGTAGGGATATTCCTCTATAGTTATCAACCATTTCAGGATTCCCTTTTTTATTGGAATAATAATAGCTTTTGACCATTCTTGGGAAAAATACCCTGGTCAAAAATTGTATTGAATAGTTTTGTCAGAAATAAATATACTTCTTCCCCACCAGCACACACACACACACACACACACAGACAATGACAATGACAATGACAAATTCTTTTATTTCGAGGATAATGAATAAGCACACATGTGCTTTTTTACATCCAGTCCCCGCCCGTTAGGGATACATCTTAATAATAATAACCCAATACTTATACAGTCTCGCAATAAAAACAAGGGGAAATAACCCTTTTCAAAACAGCTCCCCCCCAACAACCCTCCCCCCCCCCAAAGCAAGCAATTAAAAGAAAATCCTAAGAATACCCCACCCCTACCCCCACCCCCCAAAAAACCCTAACCAAAACAAACAAACAAAAGAGAAGGAAAAACCAAACCAACAAAAGATGATAAAAAAGAGAAAAACAGACAAACAACAACAACAAGAACAAGAGCAACAACAAAGCCAAGAAAAATAACACAACCAAACTTAATAAGTCATAAAGATAAACATCTACACATTGTCAAATGGTACACATACTTGTTACACATAATTATAAGATATTGAAATAGGGCACTCATTAAAACTTAAGTACAGAGGCAAGTCCAATAAAGTATTGAAAATATAAAAATATGAATCCTTCATCAGGATATACTATGACTATAAGCAGGACGATAAAAGGTGAGAGAGAGAGAGAGAACAGAGAGAGACAGAGACAGAGAGTGTGTGTGTGTGGTATTTCAGAGATAATATCCAATATATATTATATATATATATATATATATATATATATATATATATATATATATATATATATATATATATATATATATATATATAAAGAGAGAGAGAGAGAAGAAGAGAGAGAGAGAGGGGTGAATGGATGGATGGATGGATGGATGAATGAATGAACAGTTTTTGAATGAACATTTTTATTGGGGGAAAAGAAAAGCGAAATGGTGGCTATTTCATTCAGCCCTTAGTCAGAGATTAACTAAATTGGTCAACCAGTCATTCAGCTAAACAATCAACCAAATAAAATGTCTAAAGAACAGGCAACAATGGCAACACACACACACACACACCTGCACTGAGAGAGAGAGAGAGAGAGAGAGAGAGAGAGAATGACAATGACAAAGGTTTATTATGATAAGCAAGATGCCCATTCAGAAAGGAACAGTGGGAGCACAAAACAAAGAAAGAAAAAAGAGACATTGTGACCTAGTTTCCTTGTTGCAGACCAGTTTCTTGTAAGATATTGATTTTGGATTTGTACAGTTTTGTGGAAACTCCTCCCCCAGTGCTACCCAAAGCTTTTGGGGAAAAAAGGAGAGAGAGAGAGATCAGTGCAGTGAACTCTTGCCGGATGTACAACACTGAATCTAATCAGTGCTGTTTAGTATCCCATGAAAAGTGATCATTGGTCAAAAGCTGTTATTAGTAAGTTCTACTCACTAACAAAAATTACCATCCGCCGGCGACTAACATTCATTTAAAACAGATTGCTATGTGTGCATTGACCATTCACCATTTTGACCTGAGGCCTGATGTTTCCGTGAGTAATTATTGTTGTCTGGTTTCTGTCAATTCTTACGTTTTTGCCATGTTAGTCTTTTCAAAATAATCCAGTACTATAATATATTTACGAAAAAAATTTGCATTTGAAGAAAAATGCAATTTTGTTGTATTGTGGATAAATAGGTAGATCGACAAACTGAAGTAAATCAATTAAATATTAATAATGATATGATGGGGAAAGAACATGGAGTGATATAGGTTGGTGGTTATGTCACTATCTATGGTCTACAAAAGATTGGTAAAATCGTCTTTGATCATGATCTTTAATGGAAAAAACAACTTAGCGTTCGAAAAGAGAAGAGAAGGGAAAAGCAGGGACTGGCAAGTGTAGCCAACAGGAGGACTCAAACTTGCAGCCTCTCCCTCTACTCCCCTTGCTTACCAATCGGCAGAGCAGCTGTCTTCAGAGATTGGGATAGAATGTTATGTATGACTTTTACTAACATTAAAAATGTATAGGCGAAAAAAGAATGAATTAAGGTTTAAAAAAAAAAACTCGGCAGGGGGGGGGGGGGGGGGGGGATGTCAGTGCCGCAAATTAATTTGTGTATTACTGAAGATTGTTGCTCGAAGCTGCGTTGTAAATAGCCTGTAAGAATCACCCGCCAAACACCAGCATTGGCTGTTGATTGGTCAAAATACCGCAGTATGTATGCTAACCTAGTTATCCCACCTTAGCACGGGATGAACACTGTTCAGCTGACGTGCGTTTGCAGCAGATATTGGCACTGCTCAGTTAACGGTCGAGGTCTTTGCTGATAATTTTCCGAAGATAGATGCCATGCTGTTTCTGACCTGCTGGTCGTCGAACATAGCCCATTATACGTTATTTGGTAAGATTCTCCTTTGTTTTTTTACATGCCTCCAGGAAATTTGTTACTTCTATCACACACACTCAGGGACTGACCAAGCCTTATAGTTCCAAAATACAGCCGGTCTTTTTGACGCAGTCATGATTATTTTTTGTTTCGGTTTTAACATGAGAAGCAACCGTATCTAAATTCAAATTCAAAAACTTTATTATCTCAGAGACAGAGAAACACTAAAACGGTGAAACACTAGGCCTACTTGTTAAATAATATCACTGCTTCTTTTGAGCCAAAAAGCTTGGGTTTGTTTCACAGGCGGCACGTGCGCGCGCGCACACACGCCGAACAAATAATAACAGCAACAATAAAAACTCAATTGCTGTTCATTCAAGGTGGTGGTTCATGTTAACGGCAAAGTGATGCAAATAAGATTCTTAACGAATTTTTAAAAAAGATTTTTTTTTTTAGGCCTACATGCTCAAAAGTGAAGCCAGGAATAAAACGAAATCGTGGAATAAGTTTTGTAAGGGAAGAAATTGAATGCAGAACTATAAGTCAAATTGTGGTTCCTTGATGTATGTTTGAACTTCTTTAAGGAGTTAGTGGGGCACTGCACTGAAATTTTTATGGCTTTGTCTTGGGTAAGTTGAACCTGGCAGCCCCTGTTCTTCCCAGGTAGCTGACTCAGACTGCATAATGGGTATGTTTGTGTCATCCATGCTACAGGCCCCCTTTAAAAAAAAAAAAAAGTATGCTTTCAGGGTGTTCAGAAAGCATGATTTTTTTATGTTGGTAAAACCATTAAAGAAGAAATGTGTTTAAACTTATTGAAACTACCCAGTCCATTAACTTTTTAAATGGTTTGTCAGTAACAGAGCAGAGCCTCGATTGTTACATTTCAGAATGTATGCACAGTAACATAAGCAGTGCTCTGTTTAATATAGATTGTGGTGCAGAAGAAAGTGAAAGCTGTAAACTATATGTAAACTGGTAGTACAACAATTTTTGACAGTAATTTATCGGTCATTGTTTATTATTTCATTGGTTAAATCATATCAATGTACATATTGCTTTTCATATCAATTGATATGAATTATAATGTCCTCTGACAACTTGGGATCAAGCCAACATGGAGGTGTGTTTAAGGGGATTTTCCCCCTGGAGTTAACATCACCAATTCGGCTCCCCCAAGGTCCTTTGGATGAGGCCGTAAATTGAGGCCCTGTGTGTGAATGCATGCAGGACATCTTGTGCACAGGTTAAAACCCATTCCATCTTTGAAAGAGTAGGTCATAGTGTCCCGGCAGGAACAGATGACAAAATGCATGCACACTGGTGTCATCTTTAGACATATGCGAAAGTAGGGAAGTGGCTACCTTAATGGTATATGTGTATTATGTCATAGTGTATCATTAAAAAGACCCAATACTATCCCAACATACTGAATGTATTTTTCCATTATCTGACAGGAAACGCAGAAGAGACCCTGCAAGTTGGAGAGGGATGGGTGCTGCCGTGTTCAACTTGTCCACAACACACAGCCTGCAGACTCTGTCGCAGTGCCCTGATGACTTCCACCAGAGTTGAGGAAGACATCAAGTTGAAAGGTAAGGGACATGATTTTTGAAATAATGAACTAAGTTAAATCGGGATATTATTTGTTGTGGTTGTTACAATGTAAACAACCAATGTAAGACTCCAGACATGGTTTATTGTTTAGACAGAACACGGTTCATTGGTAGGCCTACTCATTAAACTCTTAAAACTGAATGGTCATGCATGTCCCTTGGAATATTGCATACAAGACTTAATCCATTAAAAGTAAAGATTGCCATTTTTGTGTGTGCGTGTGTTCCTTGGCTAGAGTTCCGAGGTTCACCAGTGGTGAGATTTGGTGTATTCGACTGTTTTTTCCCACCATGGAGGTAGCTAAAATTCTGACTTTGTGGGATGTATGCTGGGTATGTTCGTGTTTCTGTAATCCATTGAACTTGCTGACATGAATTTCAGGATCTTTTACATTCATGTTTGATCATCTGCTTGTGTATATAAGGGAATTAAGGCACCGACAGGTCTGCATTTGAAATTGAACTGGGAGATTGAAAAAATCCCCACTCCTATTTCATCAGATGCTGTGCTTCAAACCCACAACTTCATGTACCCATGGGATTGAAGTCAAACACTCTTAACCACTTGGCTAAAGTGTCTGTCAGGATTGTTATTTAAAATCTGGGATTGCTGCAGCATGAAGTTGGATGAACAAAATGAAGCATCTGTTGAGTGTGGATCTGCAGTCTTTGTGTGTGTTGGACATAGGATAAAACCTCCACGGTAAATTAAAGAAATAAAAACTGCTATTTACCACAGAGATTATCTCCTAAAGAAATGTTATCATGAAGAATATAGAAAAGATGGAAATCAAATTACATCTCTCACATGATTGGAAAAAAAAATTCTTGGATCTAATAAAAAAAATAATAAAGATAACTGACTCAATGGAGTCGCAGTCTGCTTCATATCTTATCAAAAATGGTGTGCTATTTTGGCCATATCTTAAAAAATACTATCACTCAGACTAACAAAACTAAAATATTGTACATATCAAAGTAATGTTTATTTCAGGTATGTTTAGGATTTACAGATTTTTTGTGTGTTTTGCTTTAATTTAGTGAATGCTAAAAGAACGAAAAACTTTTGACCCACATGCGCACAGGTCAACAATGTGTAAGTTAGTATCCATCAGCAAATCCACAAGAAAGAATCGCATTGATTTTATACACCATGATGGTTCCTCAGGCTCAGGAGTCACCTTGATTAAAATTGGCCAATACTGCCTCTTTCAATGTGTATGTCTTCTTTGTCACCATTTTTGTTGTGAAAAATTGTTGATTCACGTTGATGTAAAAAAGTCCCAACAGCATACACACAAACTTACTGATACACACAAACTTACCAACAGTTAAGGAAAAGGACCTCAATTGAAAGGTGACATATTCAGCTAGCAGCATATTAAAAATACAAATTTGGCTTGAGCTATGACAAACATCAGTATGTAAATCAATATGCAGACCTTTGCACACTTCTTATTTTTCCGTATTTATTTTGGTAAGAGAAAATACGAAAATATTTCATTCATCAAAATCCGATATTGTTCGGTTGACTCCATTCCTCTTGCATTAAGTCATCTGCTGTTGTTCAGACTAGTCCCACCTTACAACGTATGCGCACAGCACCTCTTTCAAAACAACATGGCGGAAGGTGGTGTAGATTTTAGTGGAAAAACTGACCAAACTGACACGCTTACAAGCAAAGATGTGGAGTAAACGCAATATGATACTAACAGGCTTAGGGTGGGGTTAGACGAGGTACAGTTGCGGATATAGATGCACAAACAGCAAAATTGGCTGTTCGTTTTGCCGAGTAAGGTATGAAACATATGCTGTGTCTCTCACACTAGGGTAGTGAAATTTAAGCTTTTATTTGCAAGTAGTGTCAAACATGGTCAGAAAATACAAACTACAGCACTTTCAAATTGTAAAAGCGCTGATCTATTGGCAAATCGTGGAAGAGCAAAGCTTTTGCATTTTTTGAAAATCAGCTGATTGTTAAAATGGCAGAGTGACTTGTTCTGAAGTGATATCGATGTTGAACACAGCCTCTGCTCTGTACTGGACAGCAGCAAAGCACACAGGACTTGTTTTCTGGCCATGCAAAATGGCAGAGTGAGTCCACTCCATGCAAAATGGCAGAGTGAGTCCACTCCGAAATCAGATGAATTTGTTAAAATCTGCTTTTGAACAGGGAATTCAACTTGATATTAAACTGAGAAAGGCAGGGGATGATCTTTAATCTTCACAAGAGAGTACATTGATTATCACAATATCAGTATGTCAGTTGATGTAATGCTAACTGGTTTTCTCATGGAGAAAAACACTTGTAGATGCATGCTAGGTAATGTACACATGCACACACACAACACACACACACACACATTTATCACCCCCTCCCCACTTCACTAGTTTCCTCCCACCCACTTCTCTCCCTATCTGTCTCTTTTCCTTGTTACTAGTCTCCCCCCCCCCACCCTCTCTCTCTCTCTCTCTCACACCACACACACACACAACACACACACACACACACACACACACACACACACACACACACACACACACACACACACCACTGTTGAACTTTCCCTTCTTCATTATTCTAACTCGCTCGCCTCCCTCCCTGTCTCCCTCTTCACTTAGTCTTCCCCTACCCCCTTCTCTCTCTTACACACACACTGTTTCTTCCACCCACCCACCCCCAATTCCCCTCTTCACTAGTCTTGATGATCACCCTTTTACTGATATATATGGTAAAAAATGCAGAGTGGAGAGAAAGCACTACTATTAGAGGTGACCCAGTAGTCCCTCCTTTCCAGACACCTCGGCATTAAAACCATGTGCATGCACACACACACAATGATACATACACATGTATGCACACATACACACATGTGTGCACCCTTTTCTCCATTCCCTTTCTCTATTTATTTTAAAGTGTCGTATGTTTATTACACTGCGTTTTTTTGGTTTTCCTTTTGTTATCAGATAAATGCCCAGTGTGGAATGCAGCAAGAGAAGCAAAAGAAGTGAAAACTGGGACAGAAGAACCAGCCTACAACAGTTCCAGTTCCTTCATCAACCCAGGATGCAATAGCATATGCTCCTCATGCATTGGCCTCTTCAGCCACCAGAGGGTGTGTAGAAACTGAAATCCCATCTCCTTTCTACCACAATCCCAGAATGCGAAAAACCAGCCATTGTCATGAAGTCACAGCGGACCTTGTCAACGAGGACTCTAGGTGTATGCCACTGCTAAGGTACCAGACCTCTGAACCAATATATGATCCACATGTGGTTTTATTGCTTTGTTGGGGCCCCTGGGTAATTGATAGAGACTGGAGGATACAGGAAACCATTTAGCAAAGCCCTGAACGGCTTTGACATTGGAGATGTGGAGCATAGGCCAACATGTACCATGGTGCTTCAAAACACTTCAAGGACCAAAAAAACACCATAAGGGCAGTGAGCAATTGTGGAAAATCACTGTCGAAGAGAGAAAGAGGCAGAGATGCAAAGCCCCCTGCTGCGCATCCTCGTACAGCTCACAGGCAAGTTGAAAAACGCCTGTGAAGCTCCTGGAAGTGACTGGGTCACACTACTCTGCCCTGATGGAAGGCTGCCCCAGAAACGGTGTTTGACTTGCTCACCGTGCATCTCTACAGCTACGAGCAACGCTGCCACGAGAGAAACAGGACAACGCGGATGCACACCCACAATCAAACTTGATCGACTAAGGTCTACTACTGTTAGTGTGCATTTGACTACCTCGGTCAATTGCCGTTAAACAATCACTGGGCACCACATTTCAGATTGCATCATCTCCTGCTAAAAGAAATAAAATAGAATAAAACAGAATAGAAAATTTAAAAGAATAAAAAGTAAACAGAATAGAATAAACAAGATAAAATAAAAACGCAACTAAAATTCAGGATAGTGAAATAAAACGATAGATTAAAAAAACCCTAAAAAGTAGATAAAAAGCTAGGGAATAAAAAGGAGGGCAATCATGGTGACAGTGATCTAGGTGTTAAAAAAGAAACCGTCTTAAAAGGCATAAACTCGATGAGGGATTGTGATTCCGTCTCCTCTTGGGTTCCTTACACCTCTTCCTGTCCGTTATTCCATGGGAGCTTTAATGGGGTGATAAAATCATCATGTGAATCATATTGAGGTTTGGTGGAATGGTGCTTCAGCACTGTTGGCATTACCAGGGGAACTCGCGTCAAGGCCTTGCATGTCAAAACTGTTCCCCAGCAACGTTGCCATCATCAAGGAAACTAAATACCAAACTACCTCAACATGGTTGCCGTCACCAGGAAAACTTGAGACCCTGCATGCCAAACTACCTCAGCATGGTTGCTGTCATCAGGAAAACTCAAGACCCTGCATGTCGAACTACCTCAGCATGGTTGCTGTCATCAGGAAAACTCAAGACCCTGCATGTCGAACTACCTCAGCATGGTTGCTGTCATCAGGAAAACTCAAGACCCTGCATGTCGAACTACCTCAGCATCATTGCCATCACCTGGGGAACTCAAGATTCCACATGTCAGACTACCTCGAAGTCTTCAAACTACTTCAGCATGGTTGCCGTCATCAGGGAAACTCAAGACCCTGCATGCCAAACTACTTCAGCATCATTGCCATCATCAGGAAAACTCAAGACCCTGCATGCCAAACTACCTCAGCATGGTTGCTGTCATCAGGAAAACTCAAGACCCTGCATGTCGAACTACCTCAGCATCATTGCCATCACCTGGGGAACTCAAGATTCCACATGTCAGACTACCTCGAAGTCTTCAAACTACTTCAGCATGGTTGCCGTCATCAGGGAAACTCAAGACCCTGCATGCCAAACTACTTCAGCATCATTGCCATCATCAGGAAAACTCAAGACCCTGCATGCCAAACTACCTTGGCATCATTGCCTCATCAGGAAAACTCAAGACCCTGCATGCCAAACTACCTCAGCATGGTTGCCATCAGCAGGAAAACTTAAGACCCATGCATGGTCCTCCTCAGCAGGTGGCTGTCATCAGGAAAACTCAAGACCCTGCATGCCATACTACCTCAGCATCATGGCCGTCATCAGGAAAACTCAATACCCTGCATGCCAAACTACCTCAGCATGGTTGCCGTCATCAGGAAAACTCAAGACCCTGCATGCCAAACTACCTCGGCATGGTTGCCATCATCAGGAAAACTGAAGACCCTGCATGCCATACTGCCTCTGCATCATGGCCATCACCTGGGGTACCCCTCCTGTCAGGATCCTGTATGTGTAAGTACATTAAGAGTAACTGTTGAGCTAATCTGCTTTATACTAGGTAACAAATGTTGATAGTTAGCTGTAGGCCTGTACAGCTAACAGTCAACAGGCCTTCTCGTGAAAAGTTGGGGGGGGGGGGGTTGTGATAAGAATAAAGTGGGTGAAGGTAGTATACCCTTCAATTTTTTTTTTTTGGGCGGGTGAACTAAAAGTGAATGGGTTGACATCTCTGAAATGGCCTTCATGATCAGCAGGGTGATAATAAGTTAACTTTTTCCTTGTATTTGTAAACGGTTTTTAGTTTGTATTTGTAAAGAGCTTGTTTAGTTTTGGCAGTGGCAAATATGGCAGTAGCAGTTTAGGAGGAGTATCATGGTGTAGAATTGGCAACACATTTGTAGGTTAAACAAAAAAGAATATTTGATTGATATTCCATTGCCATAGTTCTGGAAGTTTTTTTTTTTCTTTTCTGAACATTGTCAGATTTGTCAGAATTGACTATATATAAATAGAACAAAATTGGTACAACATGAAAGTTTGAATATATATGTAATAAGTCAGTTTATTCAGAAAAGAGCAAAATTGCACATGTGAATATGTTTGTGGATTTTTTGGAAGCCCTATTCATTGATCACTGGTATTTAAAAATCGAGAACTGATGGGAGTTAAGAGGTGGGAAAAGTCATAGGCTCATATGTCACAGTGTTCCTCACTTTTGTTGGTTTTGTCCTAGTTAGTCATTTGTTCATTTATCATTTGTTCTTATTCTTTTTGCTGTTTTTCTGGAAAAAAACCTTTGTGATGTGGTCTGTTTTACCAGGGACCATGTGATGAGCAGTCTGTCAAGGTCATCACCATCAAGCACAGTCGCATCCTGTTAGCCAAGTCCACTTGGAAATGCTGCATGAAATGGTGCCAAAAAAACTTGTACTTCTTTACAAAACTAAGGTAAGAACTTCAGTTATCTGCATTTGAACTTAGTAAAGTGTCGTGCATTCTGATTATAAACAGGTTCTTTTTGGAAGGGAGAAAAAGCAAATTAACTCTGGGCAAATTAAAAAAATTGTTTAAAAATAGTTTTTCACATTCTTTAATAGCTTTGCAGTGGTATTACGGGCTTCTAAAATATGCCATTAGCAGACAAGAAGTTCTTGCTCAATATGGTTTTAAAATTTTTTTAATAAAGAATCAAAATATCATAATGTAATATAAAATGTTTGTGAAACGGTTTTGAAAATCAATAACTGATGGTTAAAAATCAAGGGAGAAAACTGACTGAGGCTAAGAGGTCTTAGAAATCATACACTTGTAGACAGATTTTGTCTTTTATCATTTGTACATTTGTCTTTTTCGGATTTTTCCTGTTATAATCCTTGTGATGTGATCTGTTTTACCAGGTACTCTATGAGCTGGAAGGGTTCACAGTCAAGTCCAGCACCATGAAACATTGCTCAATCCATCACAGCAGTCAGTCAACTGTTCAACACTGCTGTGGTTCCTGCATCGCTTACACCACGCCTTCCTGCATGACGCGGAGCCAGGAAGACATGGCCTTCACTTCTGGACAAAGTTCAGGTAAGAAATGTTCTTAGCTGCTTAACTCTTTAAAATATTATGCAGGCTGAAAATTATCTTCTTGGGTACATTAACTCAACGGAATTACAGTTTACATCTTGACAAAACTATAACTACACTATGTTGCCATATTTAAAAAAACCTATATATCACTGTCACAGTGATAAAACCAAACATAATAACAAAGTAAAATCTATTTTAAATACTTTAAGGGTCTACATAGTTGTCGGCAGACGTCTCAATTTTGTTGTGTTTTGCCTTAAAGTAAGCCAGTGACTGATAAAAAACTAAACTTCTGACATACTTAGAGGCTTTCTTCAACAAGGTGCAAATGTCCATAAGCTAATCCACAAGAAAGAACCCCATTAATTTCACACAGTATTGTTTCCTTAGGCCCTGGAATAGTAAAATTTGCCAATGCTGCCTCTTTGACAACATTTTCGTCATGAAAAATTGACTCAATGGTGATGTAAGAAAAAGTTCAACAACATTATGTACAGTTACTAACAGTTAGTCATTTGAAAGAAGATGGTACTGTAAAATGTTCAGTGTTAGTGATTATGACTTTACTGCTTTCAGGGACTCCGGGGCTGGTGTCAAACCTGATAACCTGCAGTGCTGCAAAGCTTCCTACTACACCACAGACGTTGTACCTGCTTGAAATAGAACCAGCAGGACATGCATATTGGGCCACAGTTTAAGGTAAAAACATTCCTGATTTAATTTTTAACTTGATCATTAAGTGCAGCAATAGTAGTAATAAAGGATTGAAAATGGAATTCATACTACCAATGTCATTCATTCCCATCAGTTGCCTACTCCTCCGAAAGGTGGAACGGGTAACATGTGAACAAGATGTTTTGCATGCGTTTGCACTTGGGATCTCAGTTTATACTCTCATCCAAAAGACTTTGGGGGAGTGGGGTAGGCACTGATGTTAACCTTTCAGTTAGGTTCTTTTTTCACTGTTTATAAAAGATCCTATATTTGTTGGTTCCTGTTCAGATTTGACTTTATAAATAAACACAGTTGTAGGAAGTAGTGACTTGCCTATCTTCTGGGCTTTGCTTCTTTAGATAGTTTTGAAGTTGAAATTATTTTTGTCATGTAGACATAAATGATTTCAAAGTAGTGACCAGTTTCACTCTTAAATGGTACAGACAATAATTAATATCAGCAATGTGTATTACATTACAGAATTTTATTTTAAAAAAAGGATCTAATGCTTAACGATCCAAAAATATTTGTCAGGAAAAGGCATAGGGAAATTCTGCAACGTGCAACAGTATGCTTTGTCAAGAGATATGTCAGTTTCTTTGTTTCATTCCACTTTGAAATATATAGTGTTAAACTTGTAGACTGGGAGAATTCATGCATAATGGGTTTTTTCCCTGTTCCTTGGCTAGAGCTCTGAGGTTCATCAATGGTGAGATTTTTGCGTATCTAACCACCCCCTCATCGGGTAACCACATTGCATTCCATCTTCAGGGATGGTGTCTAAACATGACACCTGTGTGCATGCTAGTTTTTGTTTTGTTTTTGTCATCCGTTCCTATGGGCACACACTGGCCTCCTCTTCTGAAAGGTGGAACAGGTTTTTAATGTGTGTGCAAGATGTTCTACATGTGTTAACACACAGGGCCTCATTTAATAGTCTCATCTGAAGGACTTTGACATTCAGTTTTTTTCGTCACACTGAGAAGGATGAGGCTGGGAATCAAACCTAGAACTTGTGGTTTACTTGTTGGCAGGTGAACGTCTAAACCATCTTGCCACCCTCCTTGGCCTGTCAGTATAAATAGCATCCCCACCTTCTGGAAATTCTGTGCTAGGAACCCTATATTCTATCCCTCTTTGTTTCTGCCTTGATCCTTTTCTGCCTGTCGCTTCCTTCTTGTCTATATTCTGCCGTCTTGATCCATTCTCCTGCCTTTTTTCCCCAGAAAGACTTAAAAGATAACAGTTCTCTCCCACGTGGAAGTCAGATGTGCTGAGCCTAACTTGTCAGGTGCTTAACGGCAGCACAACACATTTTCACTTATATGATAGACAATAGTTGCTGTCTGAGTGTTCTAAGAAGTTGTAGTCTAGAAAAATAAAACTGTTTTCATGATCCACTCCGAAAATATCAAGCTCCCCTTGTCTTGATTGAGCTGCATTTTTCTGCAAAGATGAGTGCTTCAGTTTCTTTCCTTTTGTCACCAGGAACTGGCCCCTGCATGAAGGACCAGAAATTCACCACTACATGGACGAAGACTAAGAAGTCATCACCACATGGAGAACCAGGACATTGTCACCACATGGAGGATCACATCGTCATCACATGAAGGACAAGGACATTGTCACCACATGGAGGATCACATTGTCATCACCACATGAAGACCAGGACATCGTCGCCATATGAAAGATCACATCATCACTGCAAGGAGGACCAGGACATTGTCGCCACATGGAGGATCACATCATCACCACATGGAGGATCACATTGTCATCACCGCATGGAGGATCACATCGTCATCACCACATGATCACATTGTCATCACCGCATGGAGGACCAGGACATCGTCATCACCACATGGAGGATCACATCGTCATCACCCATGGAGGATCACATCATCATCACCACATGGAGGATCACATCGTCATCACCACATGGAGGACCAGGACATTGTCATCACCACATGGAGGATCACATTGTCATCACCGCACGAAGGACCAGGACATTGTCACCACATGGAGGATCACATCGTCATCACCGCATGGAGGACCAGGACATTGTCACCACATGGAGGATCACATCGTCATCACCGCATGGAGGACCAGGACATTGTCACCACATGGAGGATCACATCGTCATCACCGCATGGAGGACCAGGACATTGTCACCACATGGAGGATCACATCGTCATCACCACATGGAGGATCACATCGTCATCACCACATGGAGGATCACATCGTCATCACCACATGGAGGATCACATCGTCATCGCCACATGACCAGGACATCATCACCAACGCTTCAAGAAAAGGTGATACAGAACATGAGTTGTGTGCAAAAAAAAACTTATAGTTCTCGAAAAATTGAGCACACCACCATTATTACTCATGAACTGATAGATACCAAGTTTTTTTTGTTGAGGAGTGAGCTCTATAGAACACATAGTAATTATGGTGTAAAGGAAAGTTTTAAAGAAAAGTTGTATAAAATTGTTAAGTGTAACTCTGCAACAAAGACCAGACAAAACCCCGGCAAACCCAGATGAATGCAGTCACTACATAAACACTATGTAACTGTATGCTTCAGCTTGCGTTTCAGCATCCACAAACCCCCAGACAAGTGTATTCAGTTGTTGTACATTCTTAGAATATACATCAATCACCTCACACTAGGGCAGTTGCTGCTCTAGAAGTTGTGCTTAAATGAGGGAAAGCATTTCTGAAAGGGAGGAAGAGAATTTGCTCCAGGGTTATTTCTTCTGTCTATGAAGAGTGACTAGTCAAGCACTCAGTAACCCCCTCCCCCCGCATCCCCAAGGAAAAAAAGAAAAAAAGGAGAAAAAAAGATAAAGGGAAAAAAAAGAAAGATATCCCCCCTCTTTTTGAAAAAACCCCAAAGAAACTCTACCTTCTTTTCCAAATGTGATTTTTTTTTCTTCTCGTTACTGTTGTTGTAAGGATCAAATTTGCCTAAGTAGAGAAATGTGTGTAATGTACCTACCTCAGAAATATTTTAAAAAGAGAAAATAGATGGTGACTGTCTCTCCACCTCCCCCCGGAAAGAGGGAGGAAAAAATAATCCTCTCGCCCAATACAAGGAAAGGGACAATGGTGTTTCAAATTTGCATACAGATAAGACAATAATTAAAAGGAGGCAAGCGTGTTGAGTAGTTATGAAGAGAAAAGTAGTAAGAGATGTGTGTGTATACAGAATATGAAAAGTAGAGATGTGTGTGTATACAGAATATGAACAAAAAAGTAGTAAGATGTATGTGTATACAGATTATGAACAGAAAAATAGAAAGAGATGTATGTGTATACAGAGTATGAACAGAAAAATAGAAAGAGATGTATGTGTATACAGATCGGGGAGGGGAGGAAGAGCAGATCTGATTTCATGGAAAAGATTTTCAGGGAAAATGTGCTCGGGAGAAGAGGATAGATTGCATCGTTAACATTTTTGAAAATGGGGGAAACAAAACATGTGGAAGACAATATTTTTTCTTTCATGCCTTTTTCTTCTTCCTCTTATTTCCACTGGAAAATAGAGTTACTATATTATAGGTGCTGATGCTATATTTGCAAGGTTTTATGGTTTGTGAGATGCAAAAGTTTGAAAACTATCCTTATCCTGAGATAGTCTTTGATAAGAGGATTGTCGCAACATTTATGATTTCTTTGTGAGAGAGATGAAAAAGTTTGAAAGCTATGCTCATCCCGAGATAGTCTTTGATAAGAGGAGTGTTGCAAGATTACAGAGGTGTAAGCAAATTGATGTGCTGGCCTACCATGGTAAACTATTGCAATTTGCTGCTGCTGCTTTAAATTTTTCCCCTTTGTAAGGAGTCCCTAGTACATCAAAGAATTGTCTACCAAATTTTGGATCAGGTCGGAGATTTGATGCTGGTGACCTTGTAACCCAGTATGATTTATGCCTCCTGTCAGAAATTAACTTGCCAAAGAAATTCATCCTGGAGAGAGATTACTCTGCCGAGTTCCATTTGCTTAAGACACCCTGCACAATGCAGAATTATAAATTGCCTTCTCTGGTAAAGAAAAAAAGTCAGATTTAATGAGTATTTTAAATTTGATTCAGTGATAAGGTGTGTTGTGTGCATGCATGTGTGCATGCATGTGCATGCGTGTGTACATGTTTGTGTGTATGTTTGAGTGTGTGTACGGGTGTGTGTGTGTGGAGGGATGTGGTGTGTGAAGGGGGCTGTAGGGTGTACATCAGTCTGTAAAAGAGGAACTCCAGAGATGGAGGGGAGGATGGGCTAAGACATGCATGTTCAGATCAGCAGACAAATATGGGGCTGGGTGGGTAATAGAGAAGAAAATAAGAGGGAAGTGGGTTTTTTCTCAATTTTTTAAATTTAACCTGTCAACCAAAGGAACAACAGGAGTATTAAAAAAACGGAAAAGCAGTGTGCAATAGATGCATCGTCGGCATCGGTAGTCCCTTTACCAAGATCGTCGTTGGGGTTCACGCTTTATTAACGCATTGGTTGATGGGTTACTCCAGGCTGATCAGTCTTCAGCCTTTCACAGCAATAGCATCATGTCGAGATCATGAAAAATTTTAGACCTGACAGTATTTAGCTGATCGCAGAACTAGAGTGCAAGAAATAAGTTGCCATTGTTTAAGACTGGTAGTTTGTTTATAAAAGCTACGTACCATAGTGTCTGTGTGCCATTGTGTCCATATGCGCAGACCAACCAACCCACTGACCCACAACCCTTGGCCCTTTGTTACTGCTAACAGTAACCCTAACCTTTCATACTAACTCTAATCCTGACCCTACATGTGGACACAAAGGCAGGTGGATACCATGATACTTGCTTACAGTCGCAAAACAAACGGTCACCAGCGGTATAAAAAAAGCGGTCTGCTGCTATTCAATTTGAAACGGTTGAGGAGGTAACGCCATGAAATCATTTTCTCGCAATGACAGAAAGGTACAAGACTTGTATTTCTGGCAGAGTAAAACCACAAGCATTGCTTTCACTGTTGTAATCTTTATTCGTTATAAAGGTGTAGCTTTCAGCGTTTATAAAGAAAATTTGAACGATCAGAGGCAGAGCCTGACATCACATAACTGACAGCGGCACTAGGGGCAGCCTCTTTCTTTTACTTAGATAAGCCACGTCTGCTCTTGCCACCCAGACCTGATCCCTGGGATTGGAAACTGTAGGATTAAGGGGGGTGGATGGGTGGGGTCTTTCCACTTTGGGGATACTGGGAAGGGGAAGGATAGGGTGCATGTCTTGGAGGGATGATGGCTGTGTGTGTGTTTGAGTGTGTGTGTGCACGCATGCATGCATGCAAAGACAAGAGAGGGTGTAGGCAATGGAGGGAAAGGGAGAGATTTTAAAGGAAAAGAGGCTGCCAGTCAGAAATTTGTGAATAAAAATTCCAAAATTTCAAAATTCCAAGAAATGATCTTTCTGTAGTGCATGATCGCGTAATCATAGGGAATGGGGGACCAATGGAAGTGGGTGCATATTTAGGAGGGACAGCGATACTGCATTTAGGAAACAGGGTGGGGGTAAAAGAAAGGGGGTGGGGTGTATGCTAAGAGCAGTAATAGAGGGCTGGAAAGTAGGGTGTGTTTGTGTGTGTGTGCGTAATTTGTGTGCGTGTGTGTGCGTACATGCTTATGTGTGCATGCATTTATGTGGTGTGTGTGAATGTGTGTGTGTGTGGTTGTTTTTTTTGTTCCTCAGCTAAAGCTCAGAGGTTCACCAATGGTGAGATTTTTGTGTATGTGCCTTTTTTGCCGCATTCCAACTTCAGGATTCTAAACCCACCTGTGTACCTGTATTTTTTAAATTTTGTCATCTGTTCTTACCGGCACGAAATGGCCTACTTTTCCGCAAAGCAGAATGGTTTTTTAACGTGCACAAAATGTTCTGTGTGCATTCGCACACAGGGCTGAAAGAATTATCCCTTTCTTGTCTTTCGGTTCTGCAGGCAAATCATGCTCTAGTATACCATGGTATTCCATCACTATTAGTATTGTATGGTGCTGTTAATCCATAGCAAAGTAGTGTAAGAAACTGAAAATTTTTTGGGAAAGAAATCGACAGAAGGAGGAGGAGGGAAAAGGGGATTGGAGGCCCCTCCACCAAAAAAAAAAGGCTGCATTGTAAGACTGTAGTGACTTTACATCAATCAGTGCTCATTGCTGCATGAATTTTTGTCTGCTTTCTTGCATTTGTCCAACCTTTGTATTGTAGCTTTCATGTCCAGTTATGCTTTTCTGAAAGTATGGAACTTCTTTACAAATATGTTTATTCTGAAAATTTCAGTGCAGCAAATGATGTGAAATTGTGTTCTAGATACTGTGATAATACAGTGTGGTACAGGTTGTAGTTTTTGTCCAGCCTTTCTTCTTGCTATGACTTTTGTGCTCTCATGAAGCCTGGGTCATGTAAAATGAATTATCATGTGTGTGTGGGTTTTTTTGTTTGTTGTTTTTGAGTGGTTGGTCAAAACTGTTTACAAGCAGTTGTACAAAACACTTGGCTACATTTATTGTTTTTTGTGCTTTAAATCACATTATAAAAAAAAAGTGTATTTAAAGCTCTTGCTTTTTTCACTTTCTTTTTTAGTTGAGAGATTTTTTACATGGTTTATTAAGCATCTAGTGTAGTTTCCTTGGATCTGATTTACAAAAAGTGATGTTCCTATTATTGTTGGTGTACTCGGTTTTAAATACTGAGCTCGAAGTGAACCATTGCCTTTTCTTTTCATTGTAGATGGCATAAAATGTGGGTATTGTCAACTGATGTATTACTCACTGTACCTATAGATCATTATTCCAACATGGCCCAACATAAATTGTTAAAGTTTATAGTGACTTTATGGTTTGCACATGAAGCATTGTCATCTTGGGCAGATTTATTCCCCAGCTGTAAGAAACATGCAATTGTTGTGTGGTTTCTCTTCCATCATTGGGTAGCTTGACTTCAGTTTTCTTCTTCGGCATAAACAGCAAGCATTATGATAGTGCTAAATGTGACCCAATAAAACTTTCTCATAATTTTTTTCCGAACGTAACATTTCCCTTTCTTGAATGATCTTCACAATGCTTTTAAATTTACATGCTCAGTAATGTTCGGGCTTTTAAAGATTTTTGTTTTGTTTGATGTTTGTGTTCACTTCGGAGGATCGATTTTGTTCAGATTTAAACAGTTGCGTAATTGGTTTAATTACATGTAACCATTCCAAGGAATGTCTACATTTTCACCTGGATATTGTGTGTGTAGATTGTTGCCTGTATCATTTCTTCAGTATAGCCATGTCAGGGACATAGCTTAAATCGTGTCTTTGACCTACCCTCTTCATGTGGAATGCTTAGACATTTGTTTTGCATGGTATTTGATAGATTCATGTAAGTTATGCAGTTAATGCTGTACACCGTTTTGCTGCCCCCTCCCCCCTATTCCCAATTACTCCAGTGTCAAAACTAGTTTTATGTGCATTACCTTGAAATTGCATTTGAAGCTGCTTTCCAATTGATTTTGCATTTTTATTTATTTAATTTATTTATTGTATTTCATTTTATGAAAGGATGAATTGGAAACCCCCTTTGCCAGTAGCATGTTAGCTTTGTACTTTTGGATTGCAAGTAGTATCATTGGTTTCCTTGCTCCGTTTTCATAAAAAGACTCTTTGCCCTGAATGTAGTTGAGCATTTTGTTCTGGCATCCCAGCTGGAAATGTACAAAGGTGTGGATACAGTTTTACAACCCAATTTCATTACCTATATCACATGTGATAGGACCAAGCATGCCTATGTGAATAAGTTGACATGTTTTTAACAAGTTTCAAAATCAAGTGGTGAGCACACACCACTGGCACTTGACTTTCCAACTGACTTGTCTTTCCTGAGAAAAATACATGTTTTGTGCTTAACTCATTCAGATCGTCTCTGATTTCTGGTGGTAAAGATTGTCTCTGATTTCTGGCTGTAAAGATAACATGGATGGAATTTAGAAGTGTTGTGTTACCTTTGTGTTTTAAAACCATAGTGGAATGAACATGTCATTGTAGTCTGAGATATTTCATTTGATGGTGTGAGAATTTAAAAGCAAACAACGGTCGGTTGGTCAGTCGCTTATTGTGTCACTGCTGGTCAGAGCATTGGGAAAAGCCTACCTCCCCCTTCAGCCAAAAAAGAGAGGCTGGAGTTAGGTTGGGTAGCCGGCTCGCAGCTGAAATAAATCAAAACGAAATGGAAACTTCAGAATGACTTTAAAAAACATGTTGTCAAAACTCTAAAAACATGTTTTCAAAACTCAAAAAGTAATAAAAATAAGCACAAATATTATAAGACCATCAATGGAATGAAATAAAATTTGACCAAGGTCTATGCGAGTTCCATTCATGAATGAATGTGTGTTAAACATGTGCAGAGTATATTCATACGATACTGGATGCATATATATACACACCTTTTATCTATACTTCCATCTCTCTCTCCTCCCCTCTCTTTTAGTCAGTCTGTATCACTCTTATCTTTCCTTACATTCAAATGTACTTGGTCCATCAAATATGCAAACAATTCTGACTCATTCTAGTGTGTTCAAATGCCTGTCAGAAAGAAACATGCATGCACAAGGTATATACTCCATATTACACTCAAGTGCACTGTACACAATATAAAGTTCTCCAAAGCATGGATTTAAACTTGCATGAAGTGTGTGACAAAATCACTTTAAAATGTATCAGATTTATGGACATTTAGACGGAGTACATTTCTTTTGTACTCCTAAAACTGAACGGGTCATACATGTCCCTCAGAAGATTGCACGCAAAATTTATTCTATCAAAATGGGGATTACCATTTAAAGTCTGGGATGTCTTCAGCATGAAGTGGGATGAATGTGAAACATCCGGAGTGTGGATCAGCAGTCTGTGTGTGTGTTGGTACATTCATTTCCTATAACTTTGTCAGTGTATGCAGAATGTGCTGCAATGGACGTGATCAGATCAATGAAGCTGAGGATGTTACCTTTGTAAGGGCAGGTGCTGCAGCCGATCCAGAATGTCGTCATCTTTAAAAGGAATTAATTGATTTAAATAAGTTTTTGGGAGTCGTGGTCAGAAGAGTAACACCAGTAAGAAATGAACATTTTATTTCAATTACCAAAAATTAAGAGAAAAGAATAATTAGTGCATACTGTACAATATTTCATTATTTAGAATCGGTTGCCAGTCCAAACAGGTTGAATGAGTGCATTGCGCATGAAAACTTTGTAAACAGCATAATAAAGAAAATGAAATGTCTTAAGTTTTTTGCATCAATATGTATGTACTATCACATAAAATATTTGTATCCAAGATCATATGTTCACGTTCTGTAATGTGTTGTCTCCTGATAAGATGTTGAAATTGAAGCATTTTTTAAAATATCAAAATCAAAAGGGTATTACATTTGTAAAAGATTCATGGCAATATTTCTGATTCATCCAATGTTTAATCAAACTGTTATTGTTGACATTGCTTCATGAAATCCTCTATGCCGCGATAGGGTCTAAAGCTGAACTGTGAAATCTTGAAAGTTTATTTTGAATCTTTGTGGCATAGAGCTTTCTCGCTCGCTCTCTCTTGCGGGGACTGGATGTAAAAAAGCACATGAGTGCTTATTCATTATCCTCGAAATAAAAGAATTTGTCATTGTCATTGTCTCTCCCCTCCTCTCACGAAAGAAATAATGTAAATGTTACTGATTCCACAGCTCATGTTCCTGTCTTTGGTTCTAGCGATCATTATCCTATTTAACATGGTCAAGGAAGGGCGTCAAGATCTCAAAATTAAACACAAAGTGACTGTATTTAGAAATTTAGAAGTTTGTTGTGGACATTTTTCTTTTTGATCTTTTAAATGGTGAAATATCAGTTTGGCTTCTGTTTTAAGTCAGTGGCATAAAGATATTGAGACTTGTTCTTCTTGGAATGCTCGGGACAGCATGTATCTGTCAAATGAGCGAAAATGCATGGTGCTGCCATTAAGCGCCTGACAAGTCGGGCCCAATGCATCCAACTTTGGCTTGGTAGAGAATTTTTATCTTCTTAGTTGTTCTGGGAAAAAGGCAGGGGAATGGACCAAGAAGGCAGAAAGTAGAGAAGGAGGTGACAGGAAGAAAAGGAACAAGGAAAAAACAGATGGGGGATAGAAAAGAGGGAATTCCTAGTGCACAGAATTTCCAGAAGGTGGGCATGCTATCTGTACTGACAGGCCCCTGGCATCCCCACAGGGGAAGATTTTGAGACAAGGAAAAGAACAAAAGAAAATAGTTGTAGAAATGTAATATGTAGTGAATTTCCAACACTTAACATTCCCAAATGATCAGCTCCCAGTTTCCATCTTTGCAGCCAAAGAAGCAAAATGAATTATCAGCGTAATTTTTTCAGATCTACAGTAATTTTTCTTTTGTCATATTATAACTTGTGTAGAATTATGGGAATAATTTTGTCAGATCTACAGTAATTTGTGTTTTGTCATATAATTACTGTCATGTAGAATGTTGAAGTTGTTTGACACCTGTATCGGGGAAGATGCTTTTGCTTTGTGTTCTTGGGTGTTGTTCAATGGATTTTTTTTAATGGATAAAACTGCAGTGTTGAAAAGTATTATGGCTAATAATCACACACACACACACACACATACACACGCACGCACGGAGTACACACACGCGGAGTACACACATACACACAGTAATGAGTATACATGTGTGCACATACACACACACACACACACACACATGCGCGCATGCGTATACTCATTACTCTGTATGTGTATGCTGCTGTTGTTGTTGTTAAATTGAAGATAACAGAGTAATGAGTATGCGCGTGCATGCGCACACACATTAAAAAAAAAAAAATTACGTGAAATCACAGTATCATTTATTTTCTGATAAATCTTAAGTACCATTCCTGATAGTGTTATAATACTTTATTTTAAAGGCATCTGATTACAGCTGAGGTGAAGAGGAAAAAAGAATTTATAAAATATACACCAGTGAATATCAATTATTTTGCTGATAAATGTTGAAAACAACATTGAGCAAATATGAATATAGAAATGCAGAACCAATAATATAAAACGTTGTGACAGGTACTATAAATAGTAATGGAACAAAGTTAAACAAGGATAATCACAAGTTAGAATCTGTTCAGTTTCAAATGCAATTCACATATTCATTTACACAACTGGATTAAGGTAATCATCAGAAAAAGAATATTATTGTTATAAAAAAAATCACAATCATGAACTCATCACTGTATTCAAGTCTATATATGTAAAGACAACAGCAATATCGCTGATTAAATGGTAAATACACCCCCACAGTCAGAATGCAGCTACCTTAATGGTGGGCAAAAACGGTCGCATATGCAAAAATCTCACCACTGGTGAACCTCTAATGGTTCTAGCCAAGGAACCCAAACCATCAAAAAATGGTAAACGAAACATTTGAAATTTGTGTAACATAATCTCTAATTGTACTTTTGAAGTGTGTAACTGTCAAATATACACAATATTTTCATGCTTAATTTGACAAGTATCGTGAGGACTCCAGTAGCTGTAACATATTTGTGTAACATCTCTCTTCAACTGTACTTTGTAACTGTCAAATATGTACAATATTTCCGTGCTCAATTTGACATATTTCATGAGGACTTAAGTTGCTATGGCAGATTTGTGTAACATCTCTTTATAATTGAGCTTTTTGACTGTCAAATATGTACAATATTTTTGCACTTATTTTGACAAATATGAAGACTCCATTGCCACAACAGATAAACAGATAGAGATATCCTCTAGCCAAGATGGATGCCTTGGTGGTTGTTTTTCTTTTCTGAAAACAGCCTGTCTGTAGGTCCAGCATAGTTTCAGTGGATTAGGAGTTTGTGTGTACAATGCCATTTTCAAGTAGCCTGCCTTGTCTTACAGACAGCCATACTCCAGCTTCAGATGACCTTTTTATCTTTTACTGGAGAGTACAGGTTGTTATGCTAAGAGTTTGTCATGAGTGGAGACCATCTCAACATATCTGAAAGCATAACAACAATTTCTTTTGGTTTCATTTATTTATTTATTGTTTTGGTTGTTCCTTGGCTAGAGCTCTGAGGTTCACCAATGGTGATATTTTGTGTATGTGACCGTTTTTACCAACCAGTAAATTCGCTGCATTCCAACTTCAGGGATTAACAGTAGTTCAGTGTAGGCCTTAGCACTTTGCTTACATCAATAACTGACAAAGCTTTTGGCCTGGGCCAAGATTTTCACTTGAATTCCCTGGTACTACTTGGCTGATAAGGTGCTCAGGGTGGAATTTTTACAGCTAAATAAAATTTTGGATATTGGTTATATACCTCATAAAATACACGTATACATCTATAACGCTATAGTTTCACTTAGTTCACTGGCCCAGAACTAAAGCTTTGCAAGTGATTGATGTAAGCTGAAAACCAAGGCCTATATCAAAGTATTGCTCTGGTTTAAAATACTATGAAAACCAAGGCCTATATCAAAGTGTTGCTCTGGTTTAAAATGCTATGTGAAAATGTTTTCAGCCATGACAAGCTCTCGGCATAACTCATGCACTCTCCTTTAGAGGAGAAAAAATATCTCCCAGAGTATGGTTGCCGTTATGGTGAGATGGCTACTTGAAGAAAGTCATGCAAGCAAACCTCTCATCCTGTGTGTACTTAAAGTCTCACTGTGATTCTTAGGCGAGGTGAGTGAGTCAGAGTGAATGTTCTGGGTGTTTAGATGGGGAACACACAACAACAAAGGTCATACACGTCTTAGCAAAACCACACATACACCACAAGTTTCTTTTCAGATTCATAGGCACCTCTAGACCTTAGAAGCAAAATCAGAGTTGTTCACAATATCTTCTGCTATTTTTAAGAGATTCATGTAAAGAGAGAGTCATGGCATCTCATTCCGCCAAAGTAAACATGGGAAATACAAACAGTAACCATCGTAAGAAATACAAACAGTAACCATCGTAAGAAATACAAACAGTAACAATCACTCGGCTGGATAAGTATATTTTTCTCATACACATGATGCCTTGCTGATCAAAACAAGAATGGCTTTGATCTTTGAACCCCCCCCACCCCCCCACCCCATAAAAAAGGACCAAACCACAGCCAAACATTTCAGGCACCACACCTGAGATCCAAATCAGCATCACACACACACATCAGTCTGAATCTTCACTGTTACTTCTGGGACGACCGGTGCCTGTGCGTGGGATTCCACAAATGCAAGCTCCGAAACAGGTTCCGTCCCAAGCCCCTTCCTGCACCATGCAGATGATGTTCCTGCAGTGAGGGACACAGATGCAGCAGGGGAACACCAGACCAATCAAACACCACCCACAGCCCAGTGGACAGCAGCGGAAGGGACCCTTGTCCCATGGGTAGTACCATCGCTTGTCGTCGCCATCAGCACAGCAGGCTTCACAGCAGCGCATCAGGCCGCAGTAGTACTGCCGCGCATGTTCATCGCTGTCTGCATAAGAGATCTGATCTGATGCTTTGGGTGGCTGGGTGGATGATGGCTGGGTGGTTATCGAGGGTTGTGTGGAGGTGGTGGTGGCGGTTGGTTGAGCTATCACAGGGCCGGGTTCAACTGCCATTGTGGAGTGGTCGGTTTCTCTTTCCTTGATGACACTGGATGACTTTCAGTGCATTTCTCATCCCATTATCTGAAAGATAGTATGCCATTAAAAGACAGAACATATGCAAACAGTTACAAATGATGTAGGCAAGCAAGTATTTTTTAACATTCTCATACTTCTGAGATAATGCTTACCAAAAAAAAAATGTCTTCCCTCAAATTTTGAAATTAGATTTTTCTTAGATATAGTGCTTCTTGTATTTTCTACCATATAATTGAATATGAAATGATTGGGGTTGTATCAGATAAACATCACATCAGATAAACAAACTGTAGAATGTGCCACTTATTTTCCGCCTCTTTCCATTATGAAGTAGAAATTGGTTTTTGGTTGGAATTTTTGGTGTCCCTTATTACTGAAAATTCCAATTTTTTGTTTGTTTTGGATTGTTTCTCTTCCTTTACACAAACAACAGTGAAGAGATAATTTTTCACCCTGACTGTTATGCCAATGGAAGACTGGAAGCAGCAGCATTCTTTCAGTTTGTTATATTTCAGAGTTTTCAGCATTATTTCAGTCTTCTCTAAATGTATGCTCTGGTTAAATGATATTTGAGCTTTTGTTGTCATAAGATAGATTCAGACATACCCACCCACACATGTATGCCATTGTGCTTTGTTGTATGGCATCCATCAGACCTTTATTTTTTCATTATTCAGGACATACATTTGTTGGATTGCTGTCTGCACTACATATTAAGCATAAACTCCTGTTGGTTGTAGTTCAGTTTTGCTTTTTGATTAATGTTACTGTTGTTGCATTTACATTCGTTATTTGTTACTTAAATATCGATCTTTTTATGGCTACTGGCATTGCTAGGGTTGTTATGTTCCACAATTCACCATCATTTCCTTTTTTTGGTCTTAAACTACTTAATTTTTATCATATATCAAACTGAAACACACACACACACTCTCTCTCTCATACACACACACACACACACACACACAGACCACATGCATGCATACGCAGCAAACACACCATACCTACACACACATACATGCGTGCATGTGCACACACACACTTTTGTTATAGTTATGTCATAAGCTGTATTAGCATTTTTCATGTTCAATTCATTAACTTTTTTCACAGTTGTATCATTAGTGGGGGGGGGGGGGGGAGAAGGAGTTATAGTGTCAAGGGAGGAGGTGTAGTTGGACTAGTACAGAGAGATTTTGTTTCATCATTTCATGTATTTAATTATCATGTTTCCAGTCCTTTTCTGTGTACTGTTTAAGTTATTTAGGAATGCATATCCATTTGACTGCACACATCCATCAACTTCAGTCCTTTCCCCTCCCCTTCCAGTTGTCTAATATCACTTTGAGTGAACAGACGTAAAATCAAAGCAACCACAACAACATGTTTTTTAAATGGTAAACCTGCAGAGATGTGCAAATGTTAACTACCTGAAAGCACATATTTTGGTTTTCTTCTGTTCCTCGGCTAGAGCTCTGAGGTTCACCAATGGTGAGATTTTTGAGTATGCGACCGTCACCCCCCCCCCCCCCCCCAACCATTAAGGTAGCCACATTCTGACTTCAGCAATGGTGTCTAACACCTGTGTGCATGTGTTATAAAAAATGCTATCATCCATTCCTACTGGCAATAAGAAGCCTACTCTTTTGAAAGGCAGAACCATTTTAAATATAATAATCAGTTTATAGTCTCATATATAAATTCCATATATTATTATTATCCAAAAGACTTTTAAGTTTGATATGATATTATGCCTGTATTTATTGTCATTCATGTGTGTGTTCACGTGTGTGTGTGTGTGTGTAGGAGAGAGAGAGAGAGAGAGAGAGAGAGAGAGAGCTCATATCATTATCTGATAACTGCGACTACATGGTACTTATTTTCATCAATTTGTTGTATGGGGGAAAGGAGAATGATCGGACCACTAGATGTATAAGGTAATTCTGGGGGCTACTCACACACACACACATACAAAAAAAAAAAGGGGGAAAGGGAAGGAGAGAGAGAGAGAATTTGCTACCAACAACGCAAAATGCTTTCGCCAAAATACCAAGACTCTGCTATTAAGCCGAGTCCCCATTTATTTCCCAAAAAAAATGCACTCTGCGGGTTCGGCCCTTGAAATTGGGCCGTGTTTGTCAGATAGAAACAGTCCCGCTCCCGTATCATTTTCGTTACCTAACAAGGAAACGTTGCCATTGAAACAGGGGTTTTTGGAAGAGGTGTGTTACGATTCTCCCCTTGATCAGTTTTTTCTTAATCAGAAATATGATGGTTAAAAAAAAAAAACCCCGAACACGACCAAACAAAATTTTTCACATAATCATTATTAATTTTTAATTTTTTCTACATGTGTTTTGTTTTTTGTTTTTGGTTTGTTGGATTTTTTTTTTATTTTTTGGTTCCTCTGGTCAATCGAGCAAGGTGAAGGCTGCTGAACAGGTGAAAAAAAAGGTCGTCTGCGTTTTGGTTCCCTCAGTATCAGTTGTAGCATTAGAGAGGTGTTTTTTGCTTCTGCCATCAGTGCGAGAAAGACGTTTGCGAAAAAAAGCATCTTTGTTTTATCGATACTGTCGGATCGAAAGAAAATTGCATGGGGGAAGATTTTGGGCGCTGACGGGCTGGAGGAAGGAAAGCGGGGGATTTGAAAGTTTCAAAAGCGAAATCCAAAAAAGGGAAAGGTGTAAAGTATGCGCTCCCCGGGTGTGCAAAATCGGGGTATTTAAAAAAAACAGAAGTTGCAAAGTGTATGCTGTTATTTTGGATGTAAGTTCTGTTAAAGTTGATTGTTTTTTATTGAGTTACAATCTGTATTTGCGATTGGTGTTCCCCCGGAAGGTTGCTAAAATGACATTGAGTGTTGGCAAATGAAAAATGCAATGACACAGTGTTGTGTATTTTTTTAAAGAAGGTTGTTATTGTTTATTACATAAAAAAGGGGGGGATCATAGAAAGAGGCTGATTAAAAACACCTAAGGTTTCTTATTAGATGAGTGAAGTTAAAAAACCTTTAAACCCACACATTCCACAAAATTTTTTTTTCCCCATTAAATTCTGTTTTCAAGCATTTCCTCCCCAACCTGTGCGTTTCTTGACGGAATGCAAAGCCAAACTGAAATTACCAGTAATTAAATAGTTGTAGCAGCCAAGTGCAACATAAGCAAGCTTTTTCCCCTAATTATAAAAATTATTTCTGGATTGTAGATTTTCCCCCAAAACACACCGCACCTATGTTAAACACACCACATACACAAACACCACAAAACAGCAACACAGCATGCACACCCCATCACCATGCAGCTGCACGCACGCATGCACACAAAACACCACAAAAAACCCTACACCAACACCCCCACACACCCACATTAGTTATCCCCCCAAAGGTCCTTGGGATAAGATATTAACGGGGTCCTTGTGCAAACATTGGAAAAAAAAAAAAAAAATCCTCCCAAATTTGACACTGTTCGTTTTTGGGAAGATGGCCACGGTGTCCGGGGGGAATGGTTTACAAAATTTGCAAATAACATACACAGGGGGACTAGTTTTAAAAGCACAAGGGGTTTTTCCATTCCCCTTGAAGTAAAATAATAGTAATATAAAAAAATACCACAACATGACACACACACACACACACACACACACACACAAAAAAAAAAAAAAAAAAGGGGGGATGGGATAGCCTGGTTAGTTAGGGTTTTGCACATGCGCTGTGTCTGCTGACCGGGGTTCAAATTCGTTCAAGGATATTTTCCCGGGGGTTTAACATAATGCTGACTGTCTTCCCAAAAGTCTTGGATGAGAAAAAAACCGAGGGCCCCATGTGCGTCCACAAGAACATCTTTCCACCATGAAAACCTTTATAAACGCATATTACGGGGACAGGATGTAAAAAAAAAAAAAAAAAAGCCTGAGCGCTTTTTCCTTTTATCCTCGAAATGAAAAAATTAAACAATAGTAAAATAACAAACAATTACTTACTTAGGCCCATCCCCCCCCCTGGAGATGGCCGCCGAAACGTCCCCGAGCCCTCTGCCCTGGGCTTTCCTCCGTGTCTCCAGGTATATCCCATTTTCCCTGGTTTCTGCCTAAAGGTCGCCGCCGGGTTTTTTTGGCCCTTCCTCTTTTTGTTTTCCCTGGGGGTTCCATTGCCTGCCCTTTTGTTTTTGCGGCTGGCTTTCTCGGTGTGCCCAATCCATCCCCAATTCCCGCGCCGGATTTTTTTGGCTGGCAGGTTGGGGAGTTGCCACAGGTTGCTTTTGATGGGTCGGCCCTGGATCTGGAGGGTTGTTTTCAGGACTTTTATGAAGGGGCTGCACCCTTTTTTCTTTGTTGTCCTCCCTGTCTCCCTCCAATAGTAGGGGCTGACTTGCGTTGGGGTTACACCTGACTTTGGCGGTCGACACCACCTTGGAGTCCCGATGTTTTCGCTAAGTAGCGCCCTCCCTTGCCAATTCTTGCTTTGACGTCTGCGTCTGTACCGCCCGCATGTTAATGATGCACCCGGGCGGAATGTCTCCCCTTTTCCAGCTCCTTCCCCTTTTTTGTGACTGGTTCCCACTCCTGCGTTTATCTTTAAATCTTGGTTTTGCCCTTATGGGTTTGAGAGATTTTGATGAGGGGGCTGCTATTCTGTTTTGTCCTGCATTGTTGGGCGTGGGGAAAACAGGGGCCCGGGGTCGGGGAAAGTCGAATTCACACTTCCCACAGGACATTCCATTTTTTTTCCGATGGTTAAGTTTCTGGTCCCCCTCGATGCCCCAGGAAAGGGAAAAGGAAAGGTGACAGGAGACAGCCCTTTTGACCCGGTCTTCACCCCAAAGCTGTTTTTGGTTGTCCCCTGGGCCCCCCGGGGGGGGCTTTTTTTAGGAGTTCTTGATCAAGTTGACCGTTTGGTTGGCACCCATGGTGGCAAAAACATTTCAGAGGGTTTGCGGGCCACCTGTCAATGCTTTTCATAATCAACAAAGTTGATGTATAAAGATGAGTTTCCACTTTAAAGATTGCTCAACGAGAGCCAAGGTGGCAATCTGATTACATGATCTGTTCTGGGGGAAACGGCCGCGGTCTCGGAGGGGGGGTTTTGACTGCATTTTTCATTTTCCCCGAGGGGATCTGTTAAAAAACTTTTCCCGGCACCGACAGAAGCATTACCCCCTATAGTTGGCACGTTCTGGGTCTCCTTTCTGGGGTCTTGATGGGTAGCCCTCCCTTCAGTTGATGGTAAATTTCCCCTTCCCAAATCTTCCCAAGAGAGGGGAAACATCCCCTACCGGGTCTCCATCTGCCCTTTAGTGCTTTGCTGGGATTTGCCGGGCCTGCTGCCTTGCCCTTTTTTAGCATTTTTATGGCTTTCCTGATCTCCCCCTGGTTGGTTGCTCACAGTTGATGTTAGGTCTCTTTCAGCAGGGGGCATGTCCGGGGGGGTTTAAGGGGGGATCTGTTCAGGGGGTTCCTCAAAAATGCTCCCGCCCATCTGTTCGTTGCCCCTCGTTCCAGGATGGTGTTTCCTTTCTTGTCTTTGACTTGCTCAAGGCCCCGCTGACTTCCTGAGATTTCTTTTTTGGTTCATCAGCAGCTCATGTTGTTACTGGCTGCTGTTTTTTTTTTCGGTTCTCTCCCGGCTGTCTGTACTTGCGCTTTTTGTTCTTGCGCTCCCCGACTTCTCTGTTGGCTTCGTGAAGTCTGCTTGGCCTTGGCCCTTTCTGTCTTGTCCGCTGTTGTTTTCTGCGCTTTTTTTCTGCTTTTCTTTTCAATTGCCCCTTGTACTGCGATTCCTTCCTTTGTTGGGTCTCTTGGGGGCCCACTACTTCCCGAAATTTACGTCAGTGTCTCTTTTACTTTCTTCCCTGGGTCTCGTGTCAATCTCTTCTTCAAGCAGTTTTTTTGTAGTCTTTGGGACTTGTTGGTGAGGGACAGCTTGAAATTTTTCATTTTTTTTGTGTTTTAGCAGGGGTGGGGTTTTTACTTCTGCCTCTTTGTTGTACTTTCACCGTCTTTTCACTTTAGCTTCAGCCTGGCTACAAAAGGGGGGTCAGAGAACGTCCGCTCCCTTTTTACCCTTTTCATCCTGTAAGATTCCCGAAATTTTTTGGGCCCCTGCGATATGGGCATCTGGCTCAGTCACATGATTTGGGATACCCAGGGGCCCTTTTTTTTTTCCCTTCTGTTGGGGGAAAATGCTGCCACCCTTTCGATGTTTATGCACAGAAGTCGCAAACCCGCCCCCTTTTTATTTACCTTTCCAACGTGCCCCATCATTCCTCGATCCCTGTTGTCTTGTCCGATCTTGGCATTGAAAAACCCATGAATTTTATATCTTTTTCTGGGTCTTTGGGAATGGTTTGCATTGTCGTAGAAATTTTCTTGGTTCTTCATCGCCGTATTAGTTGGCGCAAACATGGGTGATGTTAAATTTATCTTTTTTTTGTCCTGAAGGATGCCGCGTGATTCTTGATCCGTTGCCCCTCCCTTTTAGGTTGCTGCGCAGTCTTGACAACTGAGGTACACCTTTTGTGTGGGGGTTGTCTTCTTATGGGCCCGAAAAAGCCATTCCCATGGATCTCCTTTGTCCTGACTGGTCCAAAAGGGGCTCATGATTGAGGTTGTAGCTTTTCATCCTGCTGCTACTTGTGTTGTTTTTCCGCTCAAAACTGGGCCTCACTTCCCTGTTTGCGTTTATGGCTGGGCGATAAAAGGGGGGGGGGCCCGTGCTTCCGTGACCACGGCTTTACCACATGGGTCATACATCCCTTTTGGGGGACCCTTCCTCTCCCAGGGCAGTGTCTCTTGGGTTTTGTTGGGGTTTTTGTAGCAACTTTTTTTAGGGGGGGGGTTGCTAGTCCCCAACCCCCCTCCTTTTTTCATCCGGGCTTGGGACCGGCAATGGCAGAGTTAACAACAACAATACTAATGATAATATAGTAATGTTAGTAATGATAATGATGACAATAACAATAAAAACAACAGCAGTAACAACAACAACAAACAATAAAAACAACAACAATAATAACCAGGCACCCAGCATTTATAGGCACAAATATTAACTTACAATTTTGGCAGAGCCTTTTTTTTCTTTGATGGACTCGGTAGACCAGAACCTCTGGCCCCAGCTGCCTGTTGCATTACGTTACACAGTGTACAGTATTAGCTTACAATGGCTTCCATGAGGAAATCACAAAACTTTGTGGGGGTTGGATCAGAGACAAATCCTTTGTGCATTTATGGTAGCATTTGTATTTATTTATTTATTTTATTTATTTATTTATTTATTCATTCTTTTATATCGAGGATAATGGAATAAGCACTCATGTGCTTTTTTTACATCCAGTCCTCGTGTGTATGTGGTTTTGTAAATTTTGTCATCTGTTTCCACCGGCACACAATGGCCTACTCTTCCGAAAAGCGGAACAGGATTTAACGTGTGCGCAAGATGTTCTGCATGCGATCGAACACGGGGCCTCAGGTTATAGTCTCATCTGAAGGACTTTGACATTCAGTTCGATTTTTTTGTCAAAGTGGGGAGAAAGGGCAAGGCTGGGAATCGAACCCAGGACCTCATGGTTAACTTGTTGGCAGGTGAATGTCTTAACCATCCTGCCACCTTCCTTCTGTGCATGAAGCGATTTAGTGATGTGGGCTTCAGCTGACACATTCCAACTTGAGTGCTCTGAAGTTGGAATGTGTCAGCTGAAGCCAGCGGACAAAACCCATGCAAAATTGCAAGCACAGAAGAGGACCAAGCACTAGGCATCCCACCCAGTAAGATGGACGGTAAAGCCTTGTGGTTAGAACATTGCGCTCGCAATCTGACGACCCAGGTTCGATTCCCGTTCAAGGGGGATATTTTCCCCTGGAGTTAACATCAGTGCAGACTCCACTCTCCCCAAAAGTCCTTCGGATGAGACTATAATAGTATAAACCAAAGCCCCGTGCGAACGCACGCAGAACATCTAGCGCACATGTTAAATCCTATTCCGCTTTTCATAAGAGTAGGCCATTGTGTGCCGGTGGGAACAGATGACAGAATTTACAAAAATCGCATACATACGGGCCTGGATGTAAAAAAGCACATAAGTGTCATATATCGAGTGTAACAAAAACAAAATTTTTGTTTCACACTATTTCCAAAGGAAGAAAATGACTGTGACTGGAATTTATGAGTGATCATATAAAACAACTTTACTTTGAACAGCAAATTAATGAAAGGTAGCAACAGAGTTATTTTTGTGGAACTGAATGACCAGTTTGGCAGGGTGACAGAAAAAAAGGAACCATTTGTCTTTTGTATGACATATGCCATAATGCTCCCAACTGCATGGCCATATACAATAAGATTTGTTTAACCCTTAATATAAAAATCATGTTATACAGTACATCACACAGTGTTTGTGGTGATTCCTAATACTCCCAACTGCATGACCATGATATAATAAATTTGTTTAATATACAACTCTTAATCAGTGCAGTTGATTTCTCAGTGTCTGCACATTGATTCCTAATACTCCCAATTTCATGAACATGATAGTATACACTTGTTTAATATCAAAATCATATTATACAGTACATCACACAGTGTCTGTGCCGATTCTTAGTACTCTTAAATACATGACAGTGTGATGTTATATAAAAACATGTTATTTACTTCCATACAACCACATACACACACACACAGTGTCTGTGCTGATTCTTAGTACTCCCTAATACATGACACTGTGATATTATCTAAGACATGTTGTCTACTTCCATTCAGCCAGTCACACACACACAACACACACACACACACACACACACACTAACACACACACACCACAGCACACCACACGACACAAGCACACACACACACACACACACAGTGTTTGTGCTGATTCTAAGTACTCCCAAATACATGACACTGTGATATTATCTAAGACATGTTGTCTACTTCCATTCAGCCACGTACACACACACACACAACAACACACACACACACACGCACACACACACACACTCACACACACAGAGTGTCTGTGCTGATTCTTAGTACTCCCAAAGACATGACACTGTGATGTTATCTAAGACATGTTGTCTACTTCCATTCAGCCACGTACACACACACACACACACACACACACACACTCACACACACAGAGTGTCTGTGCTGATTCTTAGTACTCCCAAATACATGACACTGTGATGTTATCTAAGACATGTTGTCTACTTCCATTCAGCCACGTACACACACACACACACACACACACACACAACACCTCACACACACAAGAGTGTCTGCGCTGATTCTTAGTACTCCCAAATACATGACCATGTGATATTATATAAGACATGTTGTCTACTTCCATTCAGAAACACACAAACACACACACACACACACACACACACAGTGTCCGTGCTGATTCTTAGTACTCCCAAATACATCATGAGCTGTGATGTTACATAAGACATGTTGTCTACTTCTATTCAGCCTCACACACACACACACACACACACACACACACACACACACACACACACACCACACACACACACACACACACACACACAGAGTGTCTGTGCTGATTCTTTAAAAAAAAAAGGTAAAGGAGTCCCATAACCTATGTGGTCGTAGGGGAGCGAGGCGTCAGAGACCTCACTTCTCTAGGGCCAGCATATTGAGGGCGGCGCCCATCTCCTCTCCCTCGCTGCTTTACCTTCCCTGACCCTAAAGAGGGCAGGTACCCATTTACAGCTGGGTGAACTGGGGGAACTGTACTGAAGCCAAGGCGTGCAAACGGTCACCCATCCAACTGGTAACCACGCTCGACCTCGACGCTGCTTATTTTGGCTGGGGGAAAGCGAGTGCTCCGACCACTGAGCTATCCCGTCCCCGACTGATTCTTAGTACTCCCCCCAAAATGACACTGTGATGTTATATAAAAACATGTTGTCTACTTCCATTCAGCCACGTACCTCTGGATGGGAAGGAGCTGAAGAATGGCGTGTATGCAACCAACTGTGAGCAGTGTGGCTTCTTCTTCAAGTTTCGAGCCAGACCCACTACCAGCAGCTCTGTTAGCTTCTACCTCAATGGAACACAGTGCACAGGTCAGTATAGGATAAATATACTACTACTACTACTAAATAGAATTTATATCGCGCTATATCTATATCTTGCAAAAACAAATCAAAGCACAGGTCAGTGTCTATCTATCTATCTATCTATCTATCTATCTATCTATCTGTCTAGTCTTCTTCTATCTATCTATCTGTCTGTCTTGCTGGTCTAGTCGTCTGTTCTGTCTGGAGTTACGACTTGATCAAGCCTGGATAAGGGCCCACATGTTCTAGGCCTGGTGTGTGACAGATTGCATGCACCTATAGCACACTTATATGCATCGTGTGCATACATACATACATGATGCACACATACACACTGCATCACTATACTAGCATATTATTTTGCACACAGACACATGCCACACACACATGCATCCACTCAACTAGCAATCATTAAAGCACACAGCACGCTGCACACAAACACACATGCATCCACTCAACAGCAATAAGCACACAGCACCAGCCACACACACACACACCACACACATCACCACACACACACACAACACACACTACACACACTCACTCACTCCACTCACTCACACTCACTGAATAACACACACAAAACACACACACACCACTCACCACCCCACTGAATAACACACACCACACACATCACACACACACACACACACACACACCACACACACACACACACACACACACACACACACTATCAAAGTTCCTATTCTCCTTGAAAACCACTTTTAAATGCGAAAGTACTATCTCCGCTCTCCCACTAAAGTTCTTTGGATGAGACTATTAAACCAAGGCCCCATGTACTAATGTATGCAATAGATCTTACGCACACGTTAAAAACCCATTCCACCTTTCAGAGGAGTGGGCCATTTCGTGCCAGTAGGAACAGTTAACAAATGTGTTTAAAAATGCATGCACAGTACATGTGTAGTGTTTAGTGTTTAGACACTATTCCCGAAGTCAGAATGTGGCTACCTTGATGGTGGGTAAAAACGGTCAGATACACAAAATCTCACCTTTGGTGAACCTTGGAGCTCTAGCCAAAGAACGAACACCCCCCTCCCCCCACCCTATCTTGAAATAGCAATAGGAAATAAGGGGGACAGGAAAGCCTAGTGGTTAGAACATTGCGCTCGCAATCTGACGACCCGAGTTCGATTCCCGTTGAAGGGGATATTTTCCTCTAGAGTTAACATCAGTGCAGACTCCACTCTCCCCAAAAGTCCTTCAGATGAGACTATAAACTGAGGCCCCGTGTGCGAATGCACACAGAACAACTTGCGCACACATTAAATCCTGTTCCACTTTTCGTAAGAGTAGGCCATTGTGTGCCGGTGGGAACAGATGACAAAATTTACAAAACGCATACACACGGGGACTGGATCTAAAAAAGCACATAAGTGCTTATTCCATTATCCTCGATATAAAAGAATAAAATAAAAAATAAATAAATAAAATGACTGAGACTGAAGATTTTTAAAGATCCTGTCATCTTTATAGATACTATGTGTGTGCACTTTTGAGAATGTTGTTTTCTCTATAACAACACTGCAGGTACCTGTGACACCAGGGTTGGGCTACACTTGTTGCTAGAATATAGAATAGAAGGTTATGTGTATGATATTTATGATAATTATACTGAGGCAGTGAATGTCTTGAAATATTTATTTCAGTTGTATATTTGTTGTTTATTGTCTATCCCTCTTGTCACCCTCCCCATCCTCTTGCTGTTTATCCTCAATGAAATTTTTTTTTAAAGTGAACAGCTGCAATATTTTGGTGTCAATTGTGATACATCTAAGCAAATAAAATGGAAGTGGTATGTGTGTGTGGGGTTTTGTTGTGTGTGTGGTGTGTGTGTGTTGTGTGTGTGACCAGGTGGTACATAAATTAGCAATGCATTGTTTTGTGTGGGGGTGTGTGTGCGTGCGTGAAATGCGTGTGTGAAAGTCACCAGGTGGTGCATTGAATAGCAATGCATTTTTTTTTTCACGTGTTGTTGTGTGTGTGAGAGAGAGAGAGAGAGAGAGAGAGAGAGAGAAAAGAGAGAGAGAGAGAGAGAGAGAGAGAGAGAGAGAGAAGAGAGAGAGAGAGAGTGAAGGTGAGTAAGAAAAAGAGAGAGATTGACAGAGAGAGAGAGAGACAGAGAGACAGACAGAGAGAGATTGACACTGTTTGTGCATGGATTTATATGTATTATGTGTGTGCATGCATACAAATGCATATGCATGGACCTCTGTTTGTGTGTATGTGCACGTGTGTGTGTGCCTGCCTGCCTGCCTGCCTGCATGTGTGTGTGCGTGTGCGTGTGCGCGTGCACGAGTATGCCTGCGTGTCTGCCTTTGTGTGTGTGTGTGGGGTGTGTGTGTGCGCGCATACTTGCGTGTCTGCCTCTTTTGTGTGTGTGTGTGGCATGCTTGCATGCATGCGTGCATGTATATGTGTGTGTGTTGTGTGCATGCTTGCATGCGTGCGTGCATGTATTTTGCGTGTGTGTGTGTGTGGTTAAAAGGGGGGTGTCTACATGTCAGTTTAGAAACGTACAAGTCACGGCACTTTTTTTCTCCTCCATAACTCTCTTGCAGTTTCAAACGAGTATGACCCGGCGACGTCACTCAACAAGTATCTGCGTATCAGCGGCTTGTCTCCAGGAACCAAGAAGATGTGCGTTGAGGGGGGGTGTGGGGTGTGCCTGGTGACTGTCAGGATGTTCGACCCTCTGAAACAGGCCTTTGTCGTCACCACCGTCACCCTATCGGTGGGGGTTATTGGAGGCTGTGTGTCTGTTATGTGACAATAGACAAAATTCTTTTATTTTGAGGATAAAGAATAACTCCCTTGTGCTTTTTTACACCAGTCCCTGCCCTTAGGATAAAAGAAGAGAGAGAGAGAGAGAGAGAGAGAGAGAGAGAGAGAGAGTGTGTGTGGTTTTTTTGGGTTGCTGTATTTTAAGAAAAAATTATTCAAGTTCTTTTATTTTGGGGATTGTAGAATGAGCAGAATGACCTGCCCTCTTTAGGGTCAGGGAAGGTAAAGCAGCGAGGGAGAGGAGATGGGCACCGCCCTCAATATGCTGGCCCTAGAGAAGTGAGGTCTCTGACGCCTCGCTACCCTACGACCTTATAGGTTATGGGACTCCTTTAGCTTTACCTTTTAAAATGAGCACTCTGTTTCTTTTTTATATCTAGTCCCTGTGTGCATGCAGTTTTGTACCCAATGGCCTACTTTTCTGAAATGTGGGAACATTTTATTTTATTTATTAACAAATTTTTAAATTTATTTTATTCTTTTATATTGAGGATAATGGAATAAGCACTTATGTGCTGTTTTACATCCAGTCCCAGTGTGTATGCGGTTTTGTGAATTCTGTCATCTGTTCCCACCGGCAGACAATGGCCTACTCTTACGAAAAGCACATTATGAACATAAGTGAGTGAGTGAGTGAGACAGAGAGAGAGAGAGAGAGAGAGAGAGAGAGAGTGTGTGTGTGTGTGTATGTGTGTAAATCGTTTTTCCAGATAACTTCTTTTTTTAAAACCTGGTGAAGTGGGAATAGAAATGGGGTTTGGGTGTTGAACAGAGTTGTTTTTCTTTGGGGTGTAATAAAAGTAAATATAAGTCTTCTCATCTTGATCCTCTTGTTCGTTTGTTAGTATGCATGTCTTTCTGTCTGTCCATGTGGTCAGCCAAATTTGGCAGGATTCATGATATAGATATTGTCTTTCGTATGTCTTCACTACAACAAATATTTGTTCCACAACATGAATGTGTAATCTTGACTGATTTCTCTGTACTCATCTAAGCTCATTCCATTTTTGACTTTGCTTCTGTTTCTAGACTAATTTCATTTATTTTAATTTTTCTTCAATTTTGGGTGATGCTGGTGGCCTGTCAGTATAAATAGCAGCCCCACCTTCTGGAAAATCTGTGCTAGGATTTCCCTCTTTTCTATCCCTCTCTTTGTTTCTGCCTTGTTCCTTTTCTTCCCGTCACCTTTGTCTTGTCTATTTTCTGCCTTCTTGGTTCATTTTCCTGCCTTTTTTTCGAGAAAGATTTAAGATATAACAGTTCTCTTCCATGCCAAAGTCAGAGCTGGGCCTGACATGTCAGGCACGCTTAACGCTAGTGATGTGCATTTTTTGCTCGTACGACAGACAATGTTAGTTGCTGTCTGAGTGTTTGATAACAAAAATGAAGAAGTTGTTTTAGTTTGACAAAACTGTGTGTGTGGTTTCCCTAGTGCCTGGTACAACTGTACATGTGTGATGGATGGGAGATCACGACCATTGAAGGACTGGGCAACACTCGCACAGGCCTCCATCCCATACAGGATCGCCTGGCCAAGTACAATGGATCGCAGTGTGGGTTCTGCAGCCCCGCCCAGGTCATGAATATGTATGGGTAAGTGACGTGATTGACAGGTAGTTTTGCCAATGATAATTTAACGTTTCCTTCCTGAATTTTCTGGGTTTCTTTAATTGTTTGTAATGGGTGAGTGATGTGGTTGATATGAAGTTACTAAGGATCAAGTAATTGCTGAATTGTAATGTGAAATGTGTGGGCTTATTTTTTATATTTTTATAGCCTTGCACATGATCAGCAAAAAGTGACCATACTTTGAATTTGACTCAGTTTTTTTGAGATGTTATCTGTCTTGATTTGTAGTTAATGCCATTTTGAATTTGAGTTATCTTCTTGTATTGTTTTAATTATATTTCTCAGGTTGTTTTACTTATCATTTATTTTATAAAAATCATGGGTGTTGCCTCTTTGAGTTTTGAGCCGATGAATCATTGTGGAGTGGTTTTGAGAGAATAAAGTGATTTATTTTCAGGTTGAATTGGAGTTGAGACTTCATTGTGGAGAAAGAATAAAGCGATGTTTCAGGTTTTTTTGGGCACTCTATTGTGGAGTCAATTTGAAAGAATAAAGTGATGTTTAAGGGTTTTTTTTAGCACTCTATTGTGGAGTCAATTTGAGAGAAGAAAGTGATTTTTTGGGGTTTGGGTTTGAATTGATAGTTTATTGCGGATTGTTGCAGGCTGTTGAAGAAAACGCCTACTCCCACTATGCAGCAGGTGGAGGACAAATTTGACGCATCGATCTGTCGCTGCACAGGTGAGAGTATAAACTGTTGTACCTGGCTTAATTTGACGCATCGATCTGTCGCTGCACAGGTGAGAGTATAAACTGTTGTACCTGGCTTAATTTGACACATCGATCTGTCGCTGCACAGGTGAGAGTATAAACTGTTGTACCTGGCTTAATTAAACAGATCGAATGAAGAACTGTGGAGAATATGCAAAGTTGATGATCTGAAGTATGTAGCTAGTACCAATAGACTGCACTGGTTTGGGCACGTTCAACGGAAAGCAGACCACCACATCATAAAAAGAGCAATGAACTTTGTAGTGGATGGAAAGAGACCAAAGGGAAGACCTAGCAAAACCTGGGCTGCCTGTATTGCAGATGATCTTAGAAAAAGAGGCATAAATAAGGAGGAAGCTCAAAACAGAGAGAGATGGAGAAGGCTCATCAATGTCAAACCTTCCCTGGGAGAAACATGACAAAAAAGGAAGAAGAAGTACCTGTCTTAATTTGACGCTTCGATCTGTCGCTGCACAGGTGAGAGTGTAAACTGTTGTACCTGGCTTAATTTGACGCTTCGATCTGTCGCTGCACAGGTGAGAGTGTAAACTGTTGTATCTGGCTTAACCTCTTCAGTGCCAAGGACGTATGTATATGTTCACAAAGGTGCGTTCAGGTTTGCCAAGAACATATTTTTATGTCCGCATTATTCCCCAAATTTTCCTACTTCCAATTTTAAATGGGGGTATTCCATTCGTCACCAGTCAGAAAGTTTGATACATGTAGCATAAATATTCATGAGGGGTAGCACCCAGACAATTTTGTTTGGATGGGTGATGGTTTGCATGCCTTGGCTTCAGTACAGTCCCCCCAATTCACCCAGCTGTAAATGGGTACTTGTCTCTTTAGGGTCAGGGAAGGTAAAGCAGCAAGGGAGAGGAGATGGGCGCCACCCTCAATATGCTGGCCCCTAGAGAAGTGAGGTCTCTGATGCCTTGTATCCCTGCGACCTTATAGGTTATGGGACACCTTTACCTTTTGTTTTTTACACCATACCACACCACACCACATTACACCACACCACATCACCTACACCATACCACACCACACCACATGACACAACATCACTCCACACCACACCACACTACACCACACCACACTACACCACACCACACCACACCATACCACATCACATCACACCACACCACTCTACACCACACCACTCCACACCACACCACATCATACTAACACCGCACCTCACCGCAACACACCACACTGCACCATACTACACCACACCACTCCACACCACAACACACAACACACCGCACCACACAACACAACACACCACAACACACCGCACCACACAACACACCGCATCGCACAACACACTGCACCACACAACACACCGCACCGCACAACACACAGCACCACACAACACACAGCACCGCACAACACACCGCACCGCACAACACACCGCACAACACAACACACAGCACCACACCACACTGCACCACACCACACCACATCACACTGCCTCACACCACACCACACCACACCACACTGCACCACACCACACAACACCACATCACACTGCCTCACACCACACCACACCGCACCACACCACACACACAGCACCATGCCACTCCACACCACACCGCACTGCACCACACCACACCACACAACACACCACACAGCACCACACAGCACCACACCGCACCGCACCACACCACACCACACCACACACCACAGCACCGCACCACGCCACACCACACCACACCACAGCACCATGCCACTCCACACCACACCGCACCATGCCACACCACACCACTCCACACCACACCGCACCACGCCACTCCACACCACACTGCACCATGATTAATACGGCAAAATCAACCATACTTACATTTACCAGCACTAATGGTATTCCTTACAACAAAAATTCAAGTATGTCTTACTGAGACTAGAAATTCGACAGTCACACACTGTATATGTGTGGAGGGAGAGGGAGGCAGGAAAGGGGCACACTAATTATGCAAAGAAGTAAGAGTAATCTATGCAAGCTAGTAAATAATCTGCAATGTTGAAACAAGTGGAAAGGAGGAAATTTTAAAAATCTTTTATGGTAGACCTGATAGCTTGATAGTGTGTCCTTCTCTCTCTCTCTCTCTCTCTCTCTCTCTCTCTCTCTCTCTCTCTCTCTCTCTCTCTCTCTCTCTCTCTCTCTCCCCCCCTCTCTCTCTCTCCCTCTCTCTCTCTCTCTCTCTCTCTCTCCTCTCCTCTCCTCTCCTTTCCTTTCCTCTCCACTCCTCATGCCCTTTGTCTTGTCTAATTCAATAGATTTTATCGTGGATGTTGTTTTTATTGCAGTTAGAGATGAGATTATTAGTACTATTATAAGCGATACTGTTTTAGTATGATATTGTTTTTAGTTTGATAGTCCAGTGGATTATGGGCTTTTGAATTATGTATCGTATAGGGGTTCTACTTGTTTGAATATTTGTCTTTTTTTTTAAACTATTAATTTGATTGAAGGTGTATTTCCACTTCCCCCTTGATACTCCTCCCCCACCCCCATCCTTTCCAATGCTTTTCTGTTATCATGGTTATGTTGTTGTCTCATGGTGATGGGGATCATTTGTTATATTGTGGTCTCATGGTGATGGGCAATTGTTGTTATAATTGTATCTCTATTATGATAATCATTATTATAATCTTATTTGCCTTATCTTGCTTTGATAGCTATTGTGTCAATATGTCATTTTTTAAAAGCGCTATTTGAAAAGTATGAACGCAAAAAAAGCACACGTTTGCTGGGTGGAGGAGGAGAGGAGGGAGGTCATTGAAGGTAATATTGTCAGTAATGACGAATGCCTAGTATTTTCTAACGTTTTATTCTTGTACCTTTTTACTATATAAAGTATAAACGTGAAAGAATGGATGTAACAGTAGGTGAAGTAGTTTGTTTGTCCTGACGTTTTATGATTTTCCTTTTTAATTCTTAAAACATTTTTATTTAAATGTGTGTGGGACGTGAGCGCGCACGCGCTCAGGCGTGCATGAATATGTGTGTGCATGTATATGTATATGTGGTAATTTGTATTTTCAATGTATCTCCTTATCGATTTTTTCCTCTTTTTTTACTGGTCTAATTTAACGGTAAATGATGCAATAATGTAATGTCTTAGTATAATCATTACGAAAATTGTTCTTAGATAGATGGCTTGATGAAAAAAAGCAAATGCATTGCTTATTCAATGTACCATCTGGAAATAAAATTTTGACTTGACTTGACTTGACTTGACCACACCACACTGCACCACAGCACCACACCACACCATACTATACCACACCACTCCACACCACACCGCACCACACCATACCATACCATACCTCACCACACCATACTACCCCACACCTCACCACATCACACCACACCACATCACACCACACCACATCACACCACACCACATCATACTACACCACACAACACCACACCACTCCACACCACACCACCCCACACTACTCCACACCGTGCCACACCACACCGCACCGCACCACCCCACACTACTCCACACCGTGCCACACCACACCGCACCACATTACTCCCCAGTCGGAATGTAGCTACCTTCATGGTGGGCAAATAGTTGCATACGCAAAATCTTACCATTGCTGAACCTTGGAACTCTTGCCGTGGAACAAAAAAGTTTCAATAATTACCTTTTTTTTGACATTACATTATATTGCAAGATTTAAGATTACTTTCTTATGTAATAGAGAATACATTATGTTGCATTGCACTGCACTACATTACATTGCACAGCACTACATTTCATGGCATTGTTCAACATTACATTGCATCACATTACATTACACTACATCACATGACACTACATTACATAAAATTAAGCCACATTGCATTCAATTACACTACATTGCATTGCACTACACTGTGCTACATTACATGGCATTGCACGACATTACATTGCATTATATTATGTAACATCGTATTGCATTGCACCACATTCCACTGCATTGCACTACATTACATTTAATCGTGCTACATACAGTTCATTGCACTGCATTACATTACATTGCATTGCAATAAATACATGGCATTGCACTGCATTACATTGCATTGCACTACATACATGGCATTGCACTGCATTACATTGCATTGCACTACATACATGGCATTGCACTGCATTACATGGCATTGCACTACATACATGGCATTGCACTGCATTACATGGCATTGCACTACATACATGGCATTGCACTGCATTACATGGCATTGCACTAAATATATGGCATTGCGCTGCATTACATTGCATTGCACTACATACATGGCATTGCACTGCATTACATTGCATTGCACTACATACATGGCATTGCACTGCATTACATTGCATTGCACTACATACATGGCATTGCACTGCATTACATTGCATTGCACTACATACATGGCATTGCGCTACATTACATTGCACTGCACAACATTGCATTGTACTAGATTGCGCTGCATTGCACTACATTACATTATGCTAAATTACATTCCATTGCTCTACATTATATTAGGATAGCTCAGTGGTCGGAGTGCTCACTTTCCCTCAACCAAGGTTAAGCAGCGTTGAGCGTGGTTACCACTTGGATGGGTGACTATTTGCGCGCCTTGGCTTTAGTACAGTTCCCCCAGTTCACCCAGCTGTAAATGGGCACCTGCCTCTTTAGGGTCAGGGAAGGTAAAGCAGCGAGGGAGAGGAGATGGGCGCCGCCCTCAATATGCTGGCCCTTAGAGAAGTGAGGTCTCTGACGCCTTGCTCCCCTACGACCTTATAGGTTATGGGATATCTGTACCTTTTTACATTATATTGCATTGCACTACACTACATTACATTGCACTATATCACATTACATTGCACTCTATCACAATAGATTGCACTACATTACATTGCATTGCACTACATTGCATAGCTTTATATTGCATTGCCTTCCATACCATTCCATTCTATTCTATCACATAATACCGTGTGCAGGATACCGCTCCATCCTTGACGCCATGAAGTCTTTCAGTGTGGATGCTCCCCCCAGTCTGCCAGGAGGGCCGATTGATATCGAGGTATTATAGTTAGTGCACATGTATTGAATGACATAATCAACTTTGTGTGTGTATGTATATGTATGTGCGCGCGCGTTTGTGTGTGTGTGTGTGTGAGAGTTTTTTTATTTTGAAATTAAAAAAAATATTTTATTTTTATGTCAAGGATAATGGAATAAGCACTTATAGCTTTTTTTACATCCTGTCCCCGTGTGTATGCGGTTTTTAAAATTCTGTCATCTGTTCCCACCGGCACACAATGGCCTACTCTTACTAAAAGCGGAACAGGATTTAATGTGTGCACAAGATGTTCTGCTTGCATTCGCACACAGGACCTCGGTTTATAGTCTTATCCGAAGGACTTTTGGGGAGAGTGGAGTGTGCACTGATGTTAACTCTAGGGGAAAATATCCCCTTCAACGGGAATCGAACCCGGGTCGTCAGATTGCAAGCACAATGTTCTAACCACTAGGCTATCCCGTCCCCCAGTGAGAGTGAGAGAGAGAGAGAGAGTGTCAGTGATATTCTGAGATTGTGAGGGTCATTTTTGCACCAGAAACAGGGGGAAAAGCGGTGTGTATTTCTGTATGTGTGTGCGCATGCGTGTGTGCATGTATGGGCGCACATGCCCCTTCTCTACACTGAGAGCTCAACAGAGGTGTTGTTTTGTTGTAGGATTTTTTTTTTCAAAGTATAGTCATGCTACTTCCCATGTGCTTTTGTCTGGAGATGAACTATGTGTTGGTTGCATACTGTTTGTCATTATATATATATATATATATATATATATTGGTGAAATGTGTGTGTTTTCAAAAGTATATCAACATGATAAAAAAAAAGTCATCTAAATAACTAAAAAGGAAGGTGGCTGGATGGTTAAGACGTTCACCTACCTAACAAGTAAACTGTGAGGTTCTGGGTTTGGTTCCCAGCCTCGCCCTTTCTTTCCAGTTTGACAAGAAAGTCAAACTGAATGTAGTCCTTCAGAGGAGATTATAAACAGAGGCTCTGTGTACAAATACACACAGAACATCTTAAGAACATGTCAAAAACCTGTTCCACCTTTTGGAAGAGAAAGCCATTTCGTGCCGCTTGGAATGGATTTATGACAAAATTTCAAAAACACATGCACACATGTGTCGTGTTTAGACACCATCCCTGAAGTTGGAATGTGGCCACCTCAATGTTGGGGGGTAGGTGGGGGTGGGTGGGGGAGAGTGAAGGTTCCTTATACAAAAAGTCTTACCAGTGCTGAACCTCGGAGCTCTAGCCAAAAATCAACACCCCCCCAAAAAAAACCCACCAAAGAACAAACCCCCCCCAAAAAAACAACAACAACAACAACAACAACCAAACCAACACCCAACAACCAAACCAAAACAAACAAACTTCACAACAAAATCTAAATAGCTGACAACACCCAAACTCAACTCTACAGGATCTGGACGGAAAAATCTGCCAGAAATCAGGGGAACCCTGTAAGGGAAAGTGCCATTCAGACACCTCTTCAGCCTCGCCCGAGTCCGAGTGTGCCTCTCAGACCACTCAGGGAGCTGCTGCCACTGCTGCTGCTTCTGCTGCTTCTGCTTCTGCTGCTTCTGCTTCTGCTGCTGCTGCTGCTTCTGCTGCTGGTGCTGCCAAGTCGGTGCCGCTGCACATTGTGTCTGCCAGAGCCCAGTGGTTCAAGCCTACGGACACAGCTTCCCTCTATGACCTCTTGGACAGGTATCGGGAAGAGAGTTACCGCCTAGTCTTTGGAAACACTGGCTTTGGTGAGTGAGAGTTTGGATTGGGGTTTGTTTTGGAGAGAATGTGTGTGTGTGTAAGGGTGTGTGTGTGTGTATGTGTGTGTGTGTATGCGTGTGTGTGTGTGTAAGGGTGTTCTCTGTGTGTGGTGTAAGGGTGTGTGTATGTAAGGTTGTGTGTGTGTGTGTGTGTGTGTGTGTGGTGTAAGGTTGTGTGTGTGTAATATGTTGTGTGGTGTAAGGTTTGTTGTGTGTGCGTGTGTGTGTAGTAAGGTTGTGTGTGTGTGTGATCTTCAGTTTAATGTCTATTCACATTTAGTGATTTTAGACTCTGTGTGTGTGTGTGTATGTGTGTGCTCTGCATGTGTGTGCTCTGTGTGTGCGTGCTCTGTGTGTGTGCTCTGTGTGTGTGTGTGTGATTATGTGGGAGGGAGTGTGTTTAATGCTAAAGACAGGATAAAATACAGTAAAAAAATCTTGAAAGATAACATCTTAGCTGGTTCTGTTTCTCTGTTTTCTCGCTTTCTCTTGGTCACTTGTCTGTCTGTTTATCTGTATCTCATTCACACATGGGCACACACACACACACACACACACACACACATGCATGCACACACCCCCCCCCCCCCCCCCCCCCCCCTCCGCCACACACACACACACACCCATGTTCAAGGGGAAATTTTCCTCTGGAGTTAACATCAGTGCAGACTCCACTCTCCCAAAACGTCCTTTGGATGAGACTATAAACTGAGGTCCCGTGTGCGAACGCACGCAGAACATCTTGCGCACATGTTAAATCCTGTGCCGCTTTTCATAAGAGTAGGCCATTGTATGCCGGTGGGAACAGATGACAGAATTTACAAAACCGCATACACACGGGGACTGGATGTAGAAAAGCATCTAAATGCTTATTCCATTATCCTTGATATAAAAGAATAGAATAAATAAAATAGAATAAAAAAACAACAACACTCACACACTCTCTCTCTCTCTCACAGACAGACAAACAGACAGACACACACACAGACACACACATACACACAGAGACACAAACACACACACACACACACACACACACACACACACACACGCATGCACACATGCACACAAGGCATTTAAAGATACACTGAAAAAGACAGGCTTCACAAAATAGAACAAAAACAAATGAAATCTATAAAAATTAAAAAAAATATAGGGGATGGGATAGCTCAGTGGTTGGAGCACTCGCTTTCCCCCAGCCAAGTTAAGCAGCGTCGAGCGTGGTTACCAGTTGGATGGGTGACCATTTACGCGCCTTGGCTTCAGTACAGTTTCCCCAGTTCACCCAGCTGTAAATGGGTACTTGCCCTCTTTAGGGTCAGGGCAGGTAAAGCAGCGAGGGAGAGGAGATGGGCGCCGCCCTCAATATGCTGGCCCTAGAGAAGTGAGGTCTCTGACGCCTCGCTCCCCTACGACCTTATAGGTTATGGGACTCCTTTACTTACCTTTACTTACTTTTTACAGTTTATTATGATGATATATCAGTAATGGTTTTCCTGTTAGCTCTCTGCAGGTTATGTTTAGTCATATTTTTAATGATTACTATTTTGTCACATTTTGAATATGGATTTAGAGAAATTTGACCGTTTGTCACTACAGGTGTGTACAAGGAGATTGGACCTTGGATGTACGATATCTTGATTGATGTGAGAGGGATTGACCTTTTCTACCAGGTGGAGGTATGTGTATGTGTGTGTGTGTGTGTGGGGGGGGGGGGGGGTTGAGTGTGTGCAGGTGTGTTTGTGTGAGTGAGTTTTGAGTGTGAGTGTGTTAGAGTGTGTGTTTATTTTATTTATCTTATTTTATTTATTCTTTTATATCGAGGATAATGGAATAAGCACTAGTGTGCTTTTTTACATCCAGTCCCTGTGTGTATGTGGTTTTGTCAATTCTGTCATCTGTTCCCACCGGCACACAATGGCCTACTCCTACGAAAAGCGGGACAGGATTTAACGTGTGCGCAAGATGTTCTGCATGCATTCGCACACGGGGCCTCGGTTTATAGTCTCATCCGAAGGACTTTTGGGGGGAGTGGAGTCTGCACTGATGTTAACTCCAGAGGAAAATATCCCCTTGAACGGGAATTGAACCCGGGTCATCAGATTGCGAGCGCAATGTTCTGACCACTAGGCTATCCCCCCCCCCCCCCCCCCCAAATAATGTGTGTGTGTGTGTTAGTGTGTATGTGTGTTCATTCTTCAATTTAACGTGTATGTGTGTGTGTGAATGTTTGTGTGTGTGTGAATGTGTGTGTGTTTCTGTCTCTGTCTCTCTCTCTGTCTGTCTCTGTCTGTCTGTCTCTCTCTCACAAACACACGCATGCATGCATGCACACACGCACACACACACGCACACGGACAAAAAACTCAAACAGTCTTATGTTCAGTTCCACCCCAACACTCACTCTCTCTCTCTCTCTCTCTCTCTTATATATATATGTGTGTATATATTAAAAGTATGTTCTTTCGAGCCAGAAGGCCCATAGAGCCGGAGCTTTTCCCGGTTTCTGTAGCGTTAAGCGAACTGATGGTTTTTCACCATCCCTGTGACAGGACGCTAGTCTGTCGCCAGATACTTCCCCAGCAGAGCTGGTACCCACTTGTACACCTGGGTGGAGTGAGGAAAATAGGAGTAAAGTGTCTTTCCCAAGGGCACAACACCGAGCCGAGCGGGGATCGAACCCGCGACCTCTGGATCACGAGTTGACCGCCTAAACCACTCGACCACGGTGCCTCCTTGTGTATATATTTTATATATATATATATCGAGGTAATGGAATAAGCACTCATGTGCTTTTTTACATGCAGTCCACGTGTGTATGCGGTTTTGTAAATTTTGTCATGTGTTTCCACCAGCACACAATGGCCTACTCTTATGAAAAGCGGAACAGGATTTAATGTATGCGCAAGATGTTCTCTGTGTGTTTGCACACGGGGCCTTGGTTTATAGTTTCATCCAAAGGACTTTTGGGGAGAGTGGAGTCTGCACTGATGTTAACTCCAGGGGAAAATATCCCCTTGAACTGGAATTGAACCCGGGTCGTCAGATTGCGAGCGCAGTGTTCTAACCACCAGGCTATCCTGTCCCCCTTCATACAGAGAGTGAGAGGGTCTAGGTTCCATGCACATAATTATGAAGCTGAACTTTTGCCCCATCTGCTAGACCATGAGTGATGTTGTAGGTACCCATCTTTGGAACGAGATGAGAAGCCAGAGTCTTTGTGTGCAACAAACATTTAGTGCACGTATATTTGTCCCTGGTAAAATTCTGTAGAAAAAAAGCCAAATCTATAGGAAGCAAAAGCTCATTCAAACAGGAAAATCTTTTGTAAAAAACGCACAGAAAAAAAGTGTGGCACTTCTCTTGCGGCAACATGCTCTCCTGGGGGAGGGCAGCCTGAATTTTACATGAATTTGTTGTGACTGAAAGTGGTACACAACGCAATGCAAAACAATGCAGTGCAGCACAACTCGACACAACACATCCCAACACAATAGAACACTACACGACACAACACAACACAACAATCACTCAACGAAACCATTTGAGCTACACGCACCAGCTTGAACAAACTAAAAGTCAAGCGACCGATTGATCACGGCATATTAAACTTTGCAGTTATTTGCCTTCATGAAATTTACTACAGCTTTTTATGACGGTGGCTGTGTCGGCAGATTGGGCCAGCTGTGAACATCGGCGCTAACATCAGTCTGGCCAACCTGTTGGAGGTGTTTGAGGAGCATGCCTCAGATCCAGACCTGCCCTACTTTGCCGCTTTTGCCCGCCACATGAAACAAGTGGCGTCAAACAGCGTCAGAAGCGTGAGTTGATTAAATGTCGTGTAATTGCTTCTGTCACCTGTTGTTTTATTATTTCAGTTACCTTGTTTTATTTCTTCACTTACCTGTTTTATTGTTTCAGTTACCTGTTTTATTATTTCAGTTAGCTGTTTTATTATTTCAGTTACCTGTTTTATTACTTCACTGACCTTTTTATATAATTTTTTTACTTCACTTACCTGTTTTAATAATAATAATAATAATGTATGGAATTTATATAGCGCTGAATCTTGTAAAGCAACAAATCAAAGCGCTGACTTTTTATTTCTTTTTAAATGTATGCGTATGTATGCGGTTTTGTAAATTTTGTCATCTGTTCCCACCGGCACACAATGGCCTACTCTTTCAAACAGCGGAACAGATTTAATGTGTGCGCAAGATGTTCTGCATGCGTTCGCAGTGTGTGTTTTCAAAAGAATATCAACATGATAAAAAAAAATTCATCTAAATAACTTCACTTAGCTGTTTTATTACTTCACTTAGCTGTTTTATTACTTCACATTAGCTGTTTTATTACTTCACTTAGCTGTTTTATTACTTCACTTAGCTGTTTTATTACTTCAGTTAGCTGTTTTATTACTTCAGTTAGCTGTTTTATTACTTCACTTAGCTGTTTTATTACTTCACTTAGCTGTTTTATTACTTCACTTAGCTGTTTTATTACTTCACTTAGCTGTTTTATTACTTCACTTAGCTGTTTTATTACTTCACTTAGCTGTTTGATTACTTCACTTAGCTGTTTGATTACTTCACTTAGCTGTTTGATTACTTATTATTCACTTAGTTTTATTACTTCACTTAGCTGTTTTATTACTTCAGTTACCCATTTTTGTTATGTTAGAAGTGTGAGTTAGTTAAGTTTTGTGTATTGATTCGGGTGTTTGCTTTTTATGGATAGTGTTACAAATGTGAGGCTGGTTGGTTGTTTGGGTTTTTGTTGTTGTGTTCGTTTGTTTGTTTTTAGATGAGATTTTCAGTTTTTCTAGTTGTGTGTGTTAATTGAGTGTTGCATCATTAATTCATTTGCCTGGTGTGTGTTAATTGAGTGTTGCATCATTAATTCAGTTGCCTGGTGTGTGTTAATTAAGTGTTGCATAATTAATTCATTTGCCTGGTGTGTGTTAATTAAGTGTTGCGTAATTAATTCAGTTGCCTGTTTTTCTTTTTGGATAGTGTTAGAAGTGTGAGGTGATTAAAAATGTTGTGTAATTAATTGAGTTATCTGTTTTTTTTGTTGGTTTATTTTTTTTACAGATTGCTTGAAATGACCTAGACACAGTTTATAAATGTCAGATATTTAAATGATGGGTAGTTAACGCAATATTTCTCTTATTTTTTTTAAAGAATTGCTGGATATTGTAGCAGCACAATGTATATTTGTTAGTTATCACAATGCACACATGCACGCACCGCACGCACACATATTTTTTTTATCATGTTGAGTGTAAAACAAACAAACACTGCCCCCTTCCTCTCCCTTCCCCCAGCACCCCCACCCCCCCCAAGAAAAACCCCACCAAACAAAACCCACCACCACCCCAGATCCCCATGCTATGCTATGCTATGCTATGCTGTTTGCGTCAGCGCCTGGGCTTTATCACAGTTCTTGATTAAACCATTGACGCTGGGGGCAACAGCAAAGTGAGAGGCTGTATGGCCAGTGGCTTTCTTTCCCACTCATGGAATTCCACTTTACAGCTTAGTCTTTAGTGATCGACTATGACTCTCTGACTAGGAGGCTTGACTTGCACAGTCCTTATGTGCTGCAGCCCTGGGGGCTAGTTGGTCTTTGGAGAACATCTCCAATGCTGACTGTCCTTATGCCCACTTGGCCGAGAGAGTGGGGATGTACCTGGGGGCAAGGCATCTCCACTATAATCAAATTTCTGCCCAGTTTCTGAAATAGCAGCTGCCTCCTCTGCTGTTTTGGAGGTCATTGTCGAAAACGACGGATTAACATATGCTATGCTATGCTGTACATGTCTGTGTGTGTGCTTGTGTTTCAGTTAGCCTGTTGGGCAGGGAGTCTGATGCTGAAGCACGACCATCCTGACTTTGTGTCTGACATCTTCACCCTGATGGATACTGTGGAGGCACAGCTCATCATAGGTGAGACAGTCTGCACAGAGGGACAACCAACCACCCCAACAGAGGAGCTAACAGACAAACAGACAAACAGACAGACTAACAAGCAGACAAACAAACATATGAGCAAATAGTCAGACAGACAGAGGAGCTAACAGACAAACTAACAAGCAGACAAACTAACAGAGGAGGAAACAGACAAACAAACAGACAGACTAACAAGCAGACAAACAAACAGAGGAGCAAATAGTCAGACAGACAGAGGAGCTAACAGACAGACTAACAAGCAGACAAACTAACAGAGGAGCAAACAGACAAACAAACAGACAAACAAGCAGACAAACAAACATATGAGCAAATAGTCAGACAGACAGAGGAGCTAACAGACAAACTAACAAGCAGACAAACTAACAGAGGAGAAAACGGTCAAACAGACTAACAAGCAGACAAACAAACATATGAGCAAACAGTCAAACAGACAGACTAACAAGCAGACAAACAAACATATGAGCAAACAGTCAAACAGATAGACTAACAAGCAGAGGAGCAAACAAACAGACTAACAAGCAGAATAACAGACACATGAGCAAATAGTCAGACAGACAGACAAACAAGCAGACAAACAAACATATGAGCAAATAGTCAGACAAACAAACAGAGGAGCAAATAGTAAAACAGACAAGCGACGGATGCTATAGCCGAGTGGTTAAGACTGTTTGACTTTAATCCTGTGGGTCTGTGAAGTCGTGGGATCGAATCTCTGAGGCGTCTGGTAAATTAAGGGTGCAGATTTTTACAATCTCCCTGGTCAACTTCAAGTGTTTTTATTTAATTTATTTATTTTATTCTTTTATATCGAGGATAATGGAATAATCACTTATGTGCTTTTTCACATCCAGTCCCCGTGTGTATGCGGTTTTGTAAATTTTGTCATCTGTTCTCACCAGCACACAATGGCCTACTCTTATGAAAAGCGGAACAGGATTTAACGTGTGCGCAAGATGTTCTGTAGACCTGCCAGTGCCTTAATTCCCTTCGTGTATATACACATGCAGAAGATTAAATATGCACGTTAAAGATACAAGATACAACTTTTATTGTCCACTTACATATTCTAAAAAAATGTCTCTCAACTGCACCGCACGACAGAAAACACAGATCCTGTAATTCATGTCAGCGTTCAGTGGGTTGTGGAAACACAAAAAATACCTAGCATATATCCCCGAAGTCAGAATGCAGCTACCTTCATGGTGGCCAAAAATAGTTGTGTGTATGCAATATCTCACCATTGGTGAACCTCAAAGCTCAAACTGAAGAACAGAACCCCTGCCCCGCTCCTCAAAAAGAGATAATGACAAACCAGACAAACAAACGTGAGCAGACAAACAAACAGATGAGGAACATGTCTTGAGCCAGTTGCATCTGGTGGAGTTCACTTCTGTCCGTATCACAGTTTGCATGCTGGGTACAGTTGTGTTGTCCACATCACTAGCCAATGTTGGCCTGCTGTTCTGCAAAAGACGGATAGGTTTTTTAACTTGTTTACATGTCGCTATGTTTGCATTTGCATATGGGATCTCAGTTCCTCTCATCTTTTTTGTTGTTGTTTTGTTGTTGTTTTTCATTCTTCGGCTTGAGCTCTCCCGGGTTCGATTCCCGATCAAGGGGATATTTTCCCCTGGAGTTGAACTCAGTGCAGACTCCACTCTCCCCAAAAGTCCTTCGGATGAGACTGTAAACCGAGGCCCTGTGTGCGAATGCACACAGAATATCTTGCGCACACGTTAAATCCTGTTCCGCTTTAAAAAAAAGTAGGCTATTGAGTGCCGGTGGGAACAGATGACAGAATTTACAAAACCGCATACACACGGGGACTGAATGTAAAAAAAGGCACATGAGTGCTTATTCCATTATCCTCGATATAAAAGAATAAAAAAAATAGATAAAAAAAGGTTCACCACCAATGGTAAGATTTTTGTGTATTTGATTGATTTTTTTAAAAATCTACCACCACCAACACCACTACCACCATCACCACCAAAAACAACTGTAACAACAGCAACAACAGCAGCAACAACAACTGAACTTGTTGCGAATTTGGCCCAGGGAACATCAACGGCTCGGAGGCGATGTACAGCCTGAACCAGTTTTTGAGCCTGGACATGCGAGGCAAGGTGATCGTCGGCTGTGTCTTGCCCAAGTACACAGATCGCGTCACCTGTGTCAACACCTTTCGCGTCAGCCCGCGACTACAGGTAAAAAATCATGGCTTTTGCTGAAATTTCTTTCTTGTTTTATCTCGTTAAAAAAAAAAAATTCTGTCTGAAATCCTCTCTTGTTACATTTGCCCAAGACTGCTTGTAAAACTGTGGATTTTGTTGAGCTTACCTTGAAAACCTTGAAGCTGTGGCCGAGGAATGAAGAAAGAAAAAGATATCAGTTAGTAGCAGTTGGTCACACGTGGCTGTTTGTCTCACAGCACGCAAACCCAGCATAACTCAGTCAAGGGTCCAGGGCCCAGTGCTAAAATCAGCCCCTTCCTTTTACCAAGTCCAAGTGTGGTCAGTTCCTGCTGTAATCAGCACCAGCTGGGATGGAATGGATAGCAGCTGAGAGTAGCTGAAAGTGAGGGAAGCTGACAGCTGTGGTCTGTGCAAAGTCATGCTATCAGTTGGCACTGTGCCAATGTTTCTTATGTCTCTGTAGGCCAGAAGGAATAGGGTCAAGTGACTGTTGGGTGTATTGTTTGGTATTGTGTTGTCGACATGTTGAAGCGCAGAAAACTTTAGTTGCTATTGAAATCTGATATTTCTTGGGGGAAGATGGTGGGGGAGAGAGGATAGTGGTGGTGGTGGGGGGGGGGGGGTGGGGGTGGGCAGTAGGAATGTGGTGTGAGATGGTGTTGTGATCAGACGATTGTGAAGCAGATACGTGAGTGTGTTGTGTGTGTGCGTGCACGTGCATATATGTTTGTGTGTGGGTGTGTAGCTGTGTGTGTGTGCATGGTGCATGTGCATCGGTGGTCTAGAGGTAACGCGCCTGTCTAGAAAGCGAAAAGTCCGGGTCGGAAGTGTGCAGTGGTTCAAATCCCATTTGGGCCCGAAACTTTTCCCCCATCCATCAGACCATGAGTGGTGGTCTGGGCGCTTGTCTTTCGGATGAGACGATAAACTGAGGTCCCATGTGTTGCACAAAATTATTCAGCGCACGTAAAAGAACCCATGGCAACAAGGGAGTTGTCCCTGGCAAAATTCTTAGAAAAAAGCCGCTCTAATAGGGAAACAAATACAGATGCAGACCAAAAAAAAGAAAAAAAAAAAGGGTGGCGCTGCTCTTGTGGCGACGTGCTCCTTCCCCCAGGGAGAGCAGCCCGAATTTCACGCAAAGAAATCTCGTGACTAAAAGTGGTATAAATAAAAAATTTTAAAAATAAATAAATAGATATAACCATGTTTGTGAGATATAACCATGTTTGTGACATTCTGTAATTGTTTTTAACTTCTGTGTTTTATCATTCAACTTGACACAATCTTTGTTTAATGTGTACGTGATATTTTGATATGTGTGATATATCAGATATGTATCCATTACATTTATGCTCATCTGCACACATTTACAAATGCACACACACACACACACACACACACACAACACACACACACACACACACACACACACACACACACACACACACACACACACACACACACACACACACACACACACACATTTCTTGTGCATATGAAAGTTGATATATGTGGTAAATAAAACATCCACCCATTACAAAACAGAAAGTTATGTTTGAAAAATCAGAGATGTTTCTAATCTTCATCGAACATTCAGACAGGAACTGTTGTCTGTCATTTGAACAAAAATGCATTGCACTGCCATTAAGCGCACAATGAGTCAGGCCCAGAACATCTGATTTTGGCGTGATTTTTACTCTGAATTTCTTCTTCTTCTTTATCGAATGCTCAGACAGCAACTATTGTCTGTCATTTGAACAAAAATGTGTTGTGCTGCCATTAAGTGCCTGACAAGTCAGGCCCAGCACATCCAACTTCGGCATGAGGGAGAATCGTTATCTTTTAAGTCTTTCTGGAGAAAAAAGGCAGGAGAATGGACCAAGAAGGCAGAAAATAGACAAGAAGGAGGTAACAGAATGAAAGGGAACAAGGCCAAAACAAACAGATAAAAAAAAAGGAGCAATGCAGAAACAAAAGAGAGGGATGGAAAAGAGGGAATAGGTGACACAGAATTTCCAGAAGGTGGAGATGCTATTTATACTGACAGGCTCCCTGGCATCTCCATGAGGGGAACAATCTAAATGTGAATGTGACTGTGGTTCCAGAACTGCCATGGGTATGTGACGGCTGGCTTCAACTTCAAGCTGGACAAAAACAAGAACTACCTGGTTCTGAGCGCACCCACCATCGTCTTCCAGGGCATCAACAGCGAATTTGTCAGTTTGGGATTCACTTTGATGTGTCGGGGTTTTTTTGGGTTTTTTTTTTTGGGGGGGGGAGGGGTGCTTTTTGTTGTTGTAGATAAATCTTTTGGTGTGTGTGTGTGTTTACAGTTCTTTGTGTATGTTTATTTTTGACAATCCTTCTTTATGTATACTATTTTTGGATACTCATTCTTCATGTGTGTTTTTATGATAATCCAGCAAATTTGCAAGTTTGTGTGATTCACACTTGCGTGTTCTGAAAGTTTTTCATTAGTATTTTTTATGACAGCCGAGGAAATTTTTTTCATTTTTACTCAGTACTTTTTGTGAAAGTGACACAGATTTGTAAGCTTATAACTGTCTTCCATTTGTTTTGACAAGATTTTTGGGGGTGGTTAATGTGTATAATTTGTAATGAGCATCCTTGTGAGTTTGTGATGGACTCTGAATTGTTTTGAAAGTTATTTCTTAAAGTATACTCTTTGATCCTTAATTTTTTCTGTTAAATTTATTTTTCTTTCAATTTATATTTGTTGTGTGTGACACACGACCCCCCTCACTCCACCCTCCGACACACACAGGCAGGCAGGCACACACACACACACACACACAAACACACACAAACACACACACACACACACACACACACACACTCACACACACACACACACACACACACACACACACACACACACACACACACACACACACACACTCTCTGAGCTAACCCGTACTGATGATGCTATTCTTTATTATGACAGAATCGAGCCACGAAAACTGAGGCCTACTTGCTTGGGAAACAGCTGGGCAGTGAGGACGTTCTCAAAGGTGAGATCATCCTCTGAAGTTGGAGTATTGCTGCCTATAATGCATGACTGTTTTCAAGTACCTCATCTGTGTGATGAGGTACTTGAAAACAGTCATGCATTATAATCTCATCTGAAGGACTTTTGGGGGAGTGGAGTCAATGCTGATGTTAACTCCAGGGGAAAAATCCCCCTTGGGTGGTGGATTGAACCCGGCTCTTAAGATCACGAACTCAGTGCTCTAACCTCCAAGCTATTTGAGGGAAGGGGGTAGCCTGGTGGCTAGAGTGTTGCTCATTGTAATCTGATGGCCTGGGTTCGAGCCCAGGTTCTAGTCACCACCATTATGCATGTTCAAGGGATTTTGCTCCTGGGGCTAACATTGGTACCGAACTCCACTCCCCTGAAAGTCCTTCAATTGAGAGTACTAACCAAGGTTGCATATGCAAATATATGCAGAGCATCTTGTGCATATAATAAAACCTGTACAACTTTGTGTAAGAAGAGTAGGTCATTGTGTACCGGCATGAACGGATGACAAAATTTACAAACTGCATGCGCAATGAAGACTGGATGTGAAACAGTACACGAGTGCTCATTCCATTATTCTTGAAATGAAAGAATGGAAAAAAAAGACATGTTGCTATTCCACCTTTTGGTGCCCCAACGACTCCTGAAGGAGTGGAGAGAAAGAAGTCAGATCATCAGTCTTTATATTTTGTTCTTTATTTATTTATTTATATATCACAGATGGGATGGTAGTCTAAAGCTAACACAGTTGTCTAGAGAGGGAGAGAGATTCTGGTCACTGACTGTCCCAGCAGGAGTTGCACTCCTCCATTACGCCAGGAAGTGATCTGTGTTGTAGTCTTTTAGATCTTCTTTGTCATCGTCAAATACTCAGACAGCAACTATTGTTGTCTGTCATATGAGTGAAAATGCTTTGCGCTGCTGACAAGTCAGGCCCAGTGCATCTGACTTTGGCGTGGAAGAAAATGATCTTCTTTTAAGAATTTCTGGAAGAAAGGCAGGAGAATGAACTAAGAAGGCAGAAAGTAGATGAGAAGGAGGTGACAGAAAGAAAATGAACAAGGCAGAAACAAAGAGAGGGACAGAAAAGAGGGAATTCCTGGCACAGAATTTCCAGAAGGTGGGGATGCTGTTTATACTGACAGGCCCCCAGCATTCCCATGGGGGAGTCTTTTAGATGAGATGATAATCTGAGGTTTCCTGTGCAATATGTAATGTTTAAAAAAAAATTATAAGACAGAGCAACCAAAACAAGTTGAAAATTGATTTTTTTGTTTGCTTCATTTGTATCTCTCTTATATATCCCTAAGGGCGGGGACTGGATGTAAAAAAAACACATGGGTGCTTATTCATTATCCTCGAAATAAAAGAATTTGTCATTGTCATTGTAAATTTCTTGAATGACGTTTCTGAAAAGCAGAAACTAATGATGATTTGGTTTAAACAAAACTGTATTAGTTGAGAACAACATAGCACCAGTACATGGAATGAGTACAACAGGCAGCGCTTATTATGAGTTCTCTTTTGACTTGTTGTTCAGGTGCCCTGACCACACTGGGGGAAGAGCTGAAGCCAGACGTGAACCCTGTGCTGGCCAGTCCTGTCTATCGCAGAACCCTCGCCCAGGCTCTCTTCTACAGGGTATTCTGTCGTTTTTAAAATGTATCTGTTTATTTATTTATTCATTTTTGGCCCAGGCCAAAAGCTGTGTCAGTTATTGATGCCAGCTAATTGCCAAGGCCTACATCAAAATGTTGTTATGTTTAAAATGTTGTGTTGAGATTGCCTTCAGCCATGACAAGCTCTTAACATAACCTGCACTCTCCTTTATAGGAGAAAAAATCCTCTGAAGTCGGAGTATGGCTGCCTATGTGGCGAGGTACTTGAAAAGAGTCATACACGCAAACTTCTCACCCAGGGTGTACTTCCTATCTCACAGTGATTCCCAGGTGGGATGAGTGAGTCAGAGTGCATGTTGTGGGTGACCCCCAGGGTGTAAAGCTGGGGAACGCACAACAACAACATTTATTCATTTTATTTGTTGTTGTTGTTGTTGGTTCTTTAGCTAGAACTCTCAGGTTCACCAATTGTGAGATTTCGCGTATGTGACTGTTTTTGCCCACCGTGAAGGTAGCCGCATTCCGACTTTAAGGATGTATGCTGGGTATGTTCGTGTTTCTGTAACCTGCTGAATGCTGATATGAATGACGGGATCTTTGACGTGCATGTGTGATCTTGTACATGATTATGTTTGAAGGGAGTTAAGGCACCGGTAGATGTGCACTTGAAGTTGACTTAGGAGATCATAGAAATCTCCGCCCGTAATTCAGCAGATGCTGCCAGGATTCAAACCCGCAACTTCATAGACCCGTGGAATTGAGGTTGAGAGAGGTCTTGAGCGCTTGGCTATGGCGTCTGTCTTTCAGTGTTTCAGTCCATGTTTTTGAAACTTGTGCAGTTATATGTCCCTGTATTGCGTCTGTCTTTCAGTGTTTCAGTCCATGTTTTTGAAACTTGTGCAGTTATATTTCCCTGTATTGCGTCTGACTTTCAGTGTTTGATTCCATGTTCTTGAAACTTGTGCAGTTATATTTCCCTGTAATTTTTTCCCTTCTTTTTTGTTTGATAATGTCTTTTAATGTTTATTTAGATTTTCCCGAGTTTAGTAATTCATGTCAACAGTCGTTAAGAAAAAATTAGTTACTAATGTTTATTTGCTTTTTTATTGTTGCTCATGCATTGCTTTTTGTGGGTGGGTGGGGGAGGGATGGTGTTTATGTTTATTTGCTGGTTTTATAGTATACTGCTGGAAAAGTCTCAAGTTTATGGTACATTTGCTTGATTGTTTGCTTTCATCATATTTATTGTAAAGACATTCTAAAGATATTTTTTATTTTAAAGACATGTCCAGCTTGTTTCTTCAGGAGAATGCTGACTGTATGCTGCCTTTGTTTGTTTGTGTGTTTGTTTTTTAAGAATATTTGAAAAAAAATTCTAGTTTGTGCTGTTTGATTTTTGTTGAGCATTTATTGACAAATCTTTTGTTTGTGGAGGGGGGAGGGGGTGGAAGGAGATTGCATGGCTGGTTGGTTGGCTGGTTGGTGGTTGGATGGTTGGTGGTTGGTTGGTTGGTGGTTGGTTGATTGGTTGGTTGGTTAGCTTGTTGGTATTGTTGTTTTAAGAGTATTTATCAAAATATCTCTAATTTGTACAGTCTGTATATCTTTGTTTATTTTTAAGAATAATTTATTTCAAAACCTGTGCAGTTTGTGTATCTTTATTTATTTTTTAAATAATTTATTTCAAAACTGTGCAGTTTGTGCTGCAAGTGTGCCCATCCGCAGTGGATCCGCGCTATCTCAGTGGTGCCAACAACCTGGAGCGCCCAGTGTCTTCAGGCGTACAGTCCTATGACACTCAGAAGATGGAGTGGCCCCTGACTGAGCCCATGACCAAGAGAGAGGCCAGCTATCAGGTATAATAATAATAATAATAATAATGTATGGAATTTATATAGTGCTGAATCTTGTAAAGCAACAAATCAAAGCGCTCAGTTTTTGTTTTAGTTTTTTTTTTGCGTGTGTATGTGGGTTTTTAAAAATTTTTCATCTGTTCCCACCGGAACACAATGGCCTACTCTTTCGAACAGCAGAACAGGATTTCACGTGTGCGCAAGATGTTCTGCATGCGTTCGCACACGGGGCCTCGGTTTATAGTCTCATCCGAAGGACTTTGACATTTAGTTCGATTTTTTGTTGTCAAACTGGGAAGAAAGGGTGAGGCTGGGAATCGAACCCAGAACCTCATGGTTTACTTGTTGGCAGGCAAACGTCTTAACCATCCTACCACCTTCCTTAATAGGTATGAGCATCATGATACTGTTTATTAAAAGGTCAAGGTGTCCCATAACCTGTTGTGGTCGTAGGGGAGCGAGGCGTCAGAGACCTCACTTCTCTAGGGGCCAGCATATTGAGGGCGGCGCCCATCTCCTCTCCCTCGCTGCTCTACCTTCTCAGACCCTAAAGAGGGCAGGTACCCATTTACAGCTGGGTGAACTGAGGGACTGTACTGAAGCCAAGGCGCGCAAATGGTCACCCATCCAAGTGGTAACCATGCTCGATGCTGCTTAACTTTAGCTGGGAAAAGCAAGTGCTCTGACCACTGAGCTATCCCATCTTGTACACCACTCGAAGTCATGGTGGATCGGTGGTCTAGAGGTAACACGTCTGCACAGAAAGCGAAAAGTCTGGGTCAGAAGAGTGCGGTGGTTCGATCCCTGTTTGGGCCCAAAACTTGTCCTTCCTCCATCCATTAGACCATGAGTGGTGGTCTTGGTGCTAGTCTTTTGGATGAGATGATAAACCGAGGTCCTGTGTGTTACACAAAACTGTTAAGCGCATGTAAAAGAACCCATGGCAACAAGAGAGTTGTCCCTGGCAACATTCTGTAGAAAAAAACCACTCTGAAAGGGAAACAAATACAGTTGAAGACAGGAAAAGAAAAAAAAAAGGGTGGAGCTGCCGAATTTCATGCAGAGAAATCTGCTGTGACTTAAAGGGGTATGAATAAATAAATAAATAATTAAAATAAAATGGCAGATTTCTCTGTGGGATATTGGGGTTGCTCTCCCTGGGGAGAGAGCATGTCACCACAAGAGCTGTGCCACCCATTGTTTTCTTTTCCTGTGTGTCTGAGAGAGAGAGGAGAGAGAGAGAGGGGAGAGGAGAGAGAGAGAGAGAGAGAGAGGAGAGAGAGAGAGAGAGAGAGAGAGTTCATGCAGTTGATTGTTGATGTATCTAATCATCATGGGGATTTATTTATTTATTTATTCTTGTGTATCGAGGATAATGGAATAAGTACTTACGTGCTTTTTTACATCCAGTCTTCGTGTGTATGCGGTTTTATAAATTTTGTCATCCGTTCCCACCAGCACACAATGGCCTACTCTTACGAAAAGCAGAACAGGATTTAACATGTGCGCAAGATGTTCTGCGTGTGTTCGCACACAGGGCCTCGGTTTATAGTCTCATCTGAAGGATAGCCTGGTGGTTAGAGTGATGTATTCGTGATCTGCTGACCTGGGTTTGACTCTTGTTCAAGAGCATTTTTCCTCTGGAGTTAACATCAGTGCTGACTCCACTCTCCCCAAAAGTCCTTTGGATGAGACTATAAACTGAGGTCCTGTGTGCGAATGCATGCAGAACATCTTAAGCACATGTTAAAACCTGTTCCGCTTTTCGGAAGTGTAGGCCATTGTGTGCCAGTGGGAATGGATGACAAAATAGACAAAACTGCATACACACAGGGACTGGATGAAAAAAAGCACATGAATGCTTATTCCATTATCCTCAAAATAAAAGAATAAGTAAGTAAAATGTCTATTTATCGTTCCTTTCCTGTATTGTAAATGTTCTTTCATTTTTCATGTCCATTGTTTGTGCTCTTCTTTTTTGAATGAATTTGTGTGAGTATTTTTCACATGGCCATATCCGCAAGTTTTGGTTTTGTTATTTTATTTTATTTTTATTTATTCTTTTATTTCAAGGATAATGGAATAATTTTTTAAAATTTAAAAACTTAAAAATTTTTTAACTTTTATATTGAGGATAATGGAATAAGCACTTGTGTGATTTTTTACATCCAGTCCCCATGTGTGTATGCAGTTTTGTACATTTTGTCATCTGCTCCCACCGGCACACTATGGCCTACTCTTACGAAAAGCGGTACAGGATTTAACGTGTGCACAAGATGTTCTGCATGCGTTCCCACACGGGGCCTCGGTTTATAGTCTCATCCCAAGGACTTTTGGGGAGAGTGGAGTCCTGCACTAATGTTAACTCCAGGGGAAAATATCCTCTTGAACGGGAATTGAATCCGGGTCGTCAGATTGCGAGCGCAATGTTCTAACCACTAGGCTACCCCGTCCCCAGCTCATGTTTTTTTTACTTTGCTTTGTTAAATTTCATGTACCCCTTGGGTGTTTTTTTCTTGAAATCAAATCTTGAATCTTGTGAACCTTGGAGCCCTGCCAAGAGGAATGAACAAAAAAAGCAACTGATCTTAAATGGGGAAAAAGAATGCTCTCACTACCTTTTTTTCTCTCTCTCTGTTGCCCTCTCTCTGTCTCTCTCTGAGAACATTGCGCTCACAATCTGACAATCCGGGTTCGATTCCCGTTCAAGGGGATATTTTCCCCTGGAGTTAACTGATCTGGAGTTTTAACATCAGTGCAGACTCCACTCTCCCCAAAAGTCCTTCGGATGAGACTATAAACCGAGGCCCTGTGTGCGAACGCACGCAGAACATCTTGCGCACACGTTAAATCCTGTTCCGCTTTTCGTAAAGAGTAGGTCATTGTGTGCTGGTGGGAACAGATGACAGAATTTACAAAACCGCATACACACGTGGACTGGATGTAAAAAATCACATGAGTGCTTGTTCCATTATCCTCGATATAAAAGAATAAAATAAATATATTTTGTCCTGTATGTTTGCGTCTGATGCCCATTCATTGTCATCGGATCAGGTTTAGGGGGAATATCAGCAGCAAAACCTACATTGCCTAGCAAAACAAAACTGTGGGTGGGTGGCAGGATAGTTTAGTGGTTAGAGCATTTAGTTTGTGGCCTGACACTGCAGGTTCAAGCCTTCACTGAGACACATGTTTGAGGGGATTTTTTCACATTGCCAACTCCATTCCCCTTCACTCCTTCGGATGAGACTATAAATCAAGATCCCATGTACGAACACATGCAGAACATCTACACACACATTAAAACCGGTTCCACCTTTAGGAAGAGTAGGCCATTGCATGATGACAACATTTAAAAAACTGCATGCACACTAGTGTGATGTTTAGACATCATCCCAGAAGTCCTAAGACTCCGCACTGGGCACAACAGGCTAAATCACCACATGTCCACACAGCTGAAACTCGTTCCTTCTCCCCTGTGTGCCTGTGGTAAAGAAAACCAGACTGGCCAGCACATCCTTCAGAGGTGCACACTATTCAGCGACCTGAGGAAGATTGTGTGGCAGAGTGAGATAACCCTGCAAACCAAGCTGTACGGCCCACGAGAAGAGCTGGAAAGGGCGTGCCATTATTTCTCCTAAACACATCTGACGGTGTAAAAAGTGAACAAGAGAAGCAGAAGATCCTTGAAGTAAAAGTGTGGCTACCTCCTTGGTTCACCTAACATCTTGGTCTCTTGCAAATGGTTTCACCATTGATGAACCTCAGAGCTCTAGCTGAGGAATCAAAACAAAACGAAACAAAGCACTGAAAAAAACCAGCACAAGAAGACATGTTATTAAAAGCCAAAACTGAATGCCATTATTGTTGTTTGAAGACAAAACTTAATGCCGGTTTTCTTGTTTGAAGACAAACCTGAAAAACAACTTTTTTTTGTTGTTTGAAGACCAAAACTGAAAAAAATAGCCATTTTTTGTTGTTTGAAGAACAAAACTAGAAAAACAAGCCATTTTTTGGTTGTTGTGTGCAGACGTCGGGAGAAGTGCGTTACCTGGACGACCAGAGGCCGGCTCAGGGGGAGGTACACGCTGCCTTCGTCACCAGCAGTGTGGCCAATGCTGACATTGAGCACATCGACCCCTCCGCTGCTCTGGTGAGGAGCTCTGAAGTTCTGGATGATGGACTGACTGACTGACTGATGGACTGACTGATGGACTGACTGGTGGACTGACTGACTGACTGGTGGACTGACTGACTGGTGGACTGACTGACTGGTGGACTGACTGACTGGTGGACTGACTGACTGGTGGACTGGCTGACTGGTGGACTGGCTGATTGATTGACTGATGGACTGAATGATTGATGGACTGACTGACTGACTGGTGGACTGACTGGTGGACTGACTGACTGATGGACTGACAGAATGACTGGCTGATGGACTGATTGACTGATGGACTGACTGACTGATGGAGTGACTGATTGATGGACTGACAGGACTGACTGATTGATGGACTGACTGACTGATGGACTGACAAATTGACTGATGGACTGACAAATTGACTGATGAACTGGAAAACTGACTGATGGACTGGAAAACTGACTGATGGACTGGCAAATTGACTGATGGACTGACAAACTGACTGATGGACTGACAAATTGACTGATGGACTGACAAACTGACTGATGGACTGACAAATTGACTGATGGACTGGCAAATTGACTGATGGACTGACAAACTGACTGATGGACTGACAAATTGACTGATGGACTGGCAAATTGACTGATGGACTGGCAAATTGACTGATGGACTGGCAAATTGACTGATGGACTGGCAAACTGACTGATGGACTGGCTGGCTGATCTCTCCCTAAGCTCCTGGATAAGTATTTGAGCATTGCACTGTTTCTCATGCAGTGTGTT
>CM054158.1:27116462-27168962 GCA_028751875.1 Rapana venosa
CAAATGTGGGCTGAAATTGATCAGCGCAGACTGAGATATGTTGGTCCTGCAAACAGAAACACACAGACAAATCTGGTGACAACAGTTCTCCAAGGTAAGGTTGAGGGCAGAAGGAAAAGAGGCAGACCACCAACATCCTACATTGCCAGCATCACTGAGATCAGTGGTCTGGGAGGAGGGCTACAGGAGATGGTAGAACTCAGCAGAGACAGAGAAAGATGATGAACCCTGGTGGCATTGCATGGAGCTCCCTACCAACAACAGCAGCGATGGAGACAGTTGAGTTGAGTTAGAGCTTCGAAGTTCACCAATGGTGTATGTGATTGTTTGTACACCATTAAGGTAGCTGCATGTTACTTCAGGGATAATGTCTAAACATGGTGCCAGTGTGCATGTGTTTTAAAAAAAAAATTGTCATCCATTCCTACCACCACGGAATGGCCTACTCTTCTGAAAGGCAGAACAGGTGTTTTAGCAAGCATGCAAGATATTTTGAAAGAGTTTGTACATAGATTCTCAATTTTATAGTCTGAACTGAAGGACCTTGGTGGGAGTGGGGTCAGTACTGATGTTAACTACAGAGGGAAAAAAATCTCCGCAAATGGGGGTCTCAGTGATGGCTTGAACCAGGGCTGTCAGGTCACGAGCTCAATGCTTAACGACTAGGCCATTCCACACTCATGGTTGGAATAAGATTGTAGACTGGGGGTAGAATAGCTTCTCTCTCTCTCTCTCACTCACTCTCTCAGTCCTTCGGATGAGACTATAAACTGAAGCCCCATGTGCAAACGCACGCAGAACATCTTGCACACACGTTAAATCCTGTTCTCGCTTTAAGTAAGAGTAGGCCATTGTGTACTGGTGGGTACAGATGACAAAATTTACAAAATCGCATACACACGGGGGCTGGATGTAAAAAAGCACATAAGTGCTTATTCCATTATCCTCGATATAAAAGAATGAAATAGATAAATAAATAAATCTCTCTTTGTCTCTGTCTCTTTCTCTTCTCTCTCTCTGTATATATATATATATATATATATATATATATATATATATATATATATATATATATATATTATAAAGATACAAAGCTAATGTATTTGATCGACCTGTAGTCTCGTTTGTTGAAGAGCTTAATTAGCACCTTTCTAGATGTTTTAGAGATGATACTACCAACTTGTGCAGTACATCCTTCTCAAGGATTTGTTGGTATTCTTTTTCTGAAGTCTGTCTTTGGATTTTTTTCTGGTTCCTTGTATAGAACCCTGAGGTTCACCAGAGGTGAGATTTTGCGTACATGACTGTTGTTGTTTTGGCCCGCCACTGAGGTAGCCACATTCTGTCTTCAGAGACGTGTTTGAATCAATTCGATAAGCTCCTGATGAGAGAACATACTGCTGTGTGTGTATCATACCATACACACCAGAGTGCATTGCCAGATAGAAGATTTATCGGACGAAATGTATTTGAATGCAAGCGCTTTGATCTTTACAAGATTCAGTGCTATACAGATTCCATATATAATTATTATTATTAAACGTGTGGAGTTTTCCAAAGTTGATGACCTGAAGTCTGTAGCTAGTAGCAATAGACTGCGCTGATTTGGGCACGTTCAGCGGAAAGCAGACCACCACATCATAAAAAGAGCAATGAACTTCGTAGTGGATGGAAAGAGACCAAAGGGAAGACCTAGCAAAACCTGGGGTGCCTGTATTGCAGATGATCTTAGAGAAAGGGGCATAAATAAGGAGGAATCTCAAAACAGAGAGTTGGAGAAGGCTCATCATTGTCAAACCTCCCCTGGGAGAAACATGACAAAAAAGGAAGAAGAAGAAGAAATGTGTGGAGTTTTCATTTATCAATTCATGTTAACAATCCCCACTCTCCCATCCCCAAATTTGTGTGTGGCAGATGCCATTGCCAAGTCCCCCAAGAGGATATCGGGCAGCATCGAGTGCGGATCCCAGAACCACTTCCAGATGGAGACGCAGATTGCCCGCTGTACCCCAGCAGATGATGGGGGGATGGAGGTGGTGGCCTCCACCCAGTGGATTGACGGCACTGCCGAGATCGTGGCCAAAGTCCTCAACCTCCCTGAAAGCAGGTGAGAAAGATTTCCTCTTCAGGTAAGGGCGATTTTTGGGTCAGAACAGAGCAGAGCAGAAAAGTAGAGGACTGCGGGGAGTGGAGGAAGCTGGTTGCAAAATCTTCACTAGTGCCCCCATGGTCCAAGGGACTAGGGGATGGTTGAGGTGAGGAGAGGTGAGACTAGAGCAGACTTAGAGCTGGGTGTATTGTGTAGTGTGTCTAGGATCAGTCTTAGGGGAGCTTCCTATGATTAGAGGGGGAAAATATTTATGGGATGTCTTCTCTTTTTCTCTCTGTTATTTACGTTTGTGCCTTACATGCACACACGCATGCACACACTCACACATGCACACACTCACACATGTACACACACACGCATGCACACACACATGCACACACATGCATGTACACATGCATACAGACACTACATGACATATACATATGCGCTATCTGCATGTAGGCATGTGCACAAGAAGGCATTCAGTGTACATGCATATTTGCAGAGAAGCACATAATATACATGTTAATATATTCTTGTTCTTCTTTTGTGCCTTCTGCATTTTCCTCTTCTTCTTCTTCTTCTTCTTCTTCTTCTTCTTCTTCTTCTTCTTCTTCTTCTTTCTTCTTCTTCTTCTTCTTCTTCTTCTTCTTCTTCTTCTTCATCATCATCATCATCATCATCATCATCATCATCATCACCACCATGATTATGGTAATCTTTGTCATAGTAATCATGAACATCAAGCTATATGATCCTTCAGTCAGTAGCTAGGCCATCAAGGATTGAACAAACTATCCCCTGTGGGGATGCCGGGGGCTTGTCAGAATAATTAGCATCCCCACCTTCTGGAAATTCTGTGCTAGGAATTCCCTCTTTTCCATTCTTCTTGTTGTTTCCACCTTCTTCCTTTTCGTCCTGTCACCTCCTTCTTGTCTATTCTCTGCCTTCTGGTCCGTTCTCCTGCTTTCTTTCAAGGAAGACTTAAAAGATAACCATTCTCTCGATACCAAAGCCAGATGTGCTGGGCCTGACTTGTCAGGCGCTTAATGGCAGCGCAACACATTTTTGCTCATAGGATAGACAACAGTGGTTGCTGTCTGAATGTTGTGATGAAGAAGAAGAATTAACTTGATTTACTTATTCAGTAGTTAGTCCTTCAGTGATTGAATAAACTTGATGCACATCTTCAGTAGTTAGACCTTCAGAGATTGAATAAACTTGACCCACATCTTCAGTAGTTATTCCTTCAGTGATTGAATAAACTTGACCCACATCTTCAGTAGTTAGACCTTCAGTGATTGAATAAACTTGACACACATCTTCAGTAGTTAGACCTTCAGTGATTGAATAAACTTGACACACATCTTCAGTAGTTATTCCTTCAGTGATTGAATAAACTTGATTCACTTATTCACTAGTTACACCCTCAGCGACTGAATGAACTTGACACACATCTTCAGCAGCTCAAGGATTGAATGAACTTGACACACATCTTCAGCCGATCAAGGATTGAATTTATTTTTGTTCCCTGGCTACAGCTCTGAGGTTCACCGGTGGTGAGATTTTGCGTATGCGACCATTTCTGCCCAACGTTAAGGTAGCCACATTCCGACTTCAGGGATCAGTGATTGATTAAACTTGATACACATTTTAAGTCAGTATTGTTTGATTAGAATAGTGTTTTGTGAAATCTCTTAGTCATATGTAATAGAGGTAGATCGGTGGTCTGGAGGTAAAGCACCTGCCTAGAAAGCGAAATGTCCAGGTTTCATGTGTGTGGTGGTTCGATCCCCGTTTGTGCCTGAAACTTGTCCCCTATCCGCTAGACCGTGAGTGGTGGTCTGGGTGTCAAGTCTTTCGGATGAGACAAGAAACTGAAAAATTGCAATACTCACTTAGTGCATGTAAAAGAACCATTAGCAACAAGAGAGTTGTCCCTGTCAAAATTCTCTAGAAAAAAGCCACTCTGATAGGAAACCAAATACAGTTGCAGACAGAAAAAGAAAAATAATAATGGATGACGCTGCTCTTGTGGAGACACGCTCTCCCCAGAGAGAGCAGCCTGAATTTCACACAGAGAAATCTGCTGTGACTTGAAGTGGTATGCAATACTCAATACAACAATAGAGTTATTGTGTATTAAAATGCCATCCTTTTTTGTCCATGCAGTGTGACGGTTGAGGTGAAGCGAGTGGGAGGAGCTTTCGGGTCGAAAATCTCACGCAACTTCCAGGTGTCAGGTGCTTGCGCCCTTGCAGCCTTTGTTATGAACAGGTAGGTGAGAGAGTGAGTGAGTGTGTGATAGTGTGTGTGGTGTGTGTGTGTGTGTGTGTGTGAGAGAGAGTGTGAGTGAGTGAGTGAGTGTGTATGTGTGAGAGAGAGAGAGAGAGTGAGTGAGTGAATGAGTGTGTGTGTTTTCTTTTATTTCGAGGATAATGGAATAAGCATGGGTCGAAAATCTCACGCAACTTCCAGTGTCAGGTGCTTGTGCTCTTGCAGCCTTTGTTATGAACAGGTAGGTGGAGAGTGTGTGTGTGTGTGTGTGTGTGTGGTGTGTGTGTGTGTGTGTGTGTGTGAGTGTGTGTGAGAGAGAGTGTGAGTGAGTGAGTGAGTGTGTATGTGTGAGAGAGAGAGAGAGAGTGAGTGAGTGAATGAGTGTGTGTGTTTTCTTTTATTTCGAGGATAATGGAATAAGCACCCTTGTGCTTTTTTACATCCAGTCATTGTGTGTATGCAGTTTTTGTAAATTTTGTCATCCGTTCCCACCGGCACACAATGGCCTACTCTTCCAAAAAGCGGAACAGGATTTAATGTGTGCGCAAGATGTTCTGCCTGCATTCACACACGGGACTTTGGTTTACAGTCTCATCTCTGTGTGTGTGCATATTTTGGATTTCAAGTTTTTTAGTAAGCAGGTGGTATGCACAATAAGGAAAGATGTTTTGGTTGGTTTGTATTTAAAGAAGGATTTTTTATGTTCCTCGGCTAGAGCTCTGAGGTTCACCAATGGTGAGATGTTGCGTATGCGGCTGTTTTTGCCCACCATGAAGGTAGCTGGGGGAGACGGGATAGCCTAGTGGTTAGAACATTGTGCTCGCAATCTGAGGACCCAGGTTCGATTCCCGTTCAAGGGGATATTTTCCTCTGGAGTTAACGTCAGTGCAGACTCCACTCTCCCCAAAAGTCTTTAGGATGAGACTATAAACCGAGGTCCAGTGTGCGAACGCATGCGGAACGTCTTGCGCACACGTTAAACCCTGTTCCGCTGTTCGTAAGAGTAGGCCATTGTGTGCCGGTGGGAACAGATGACAAAATGTACAAAACTGCATACACACGGGGACTGGATGAAAGAAAGCACATGAGTGCTTATTCCATTATCCTCGATATAAAAGAATGAAATAGCTGCATTCCGATTTTGTGGATATGTGTTGTGTATGTTCATGTTTCTATAACCTACCAAACGCTGACATATATTACGGGATCTTTAAGCTGAATATTTGATCTTCTGCATGTGTATATACACAGAAGGGAATCAAGGCACTGGCAGGTCTGCACTTGAAGTTGACTTGGGAGATGGAAAAAATCCCCACCCTTAATTCACCAGACGCTGCCGAGATTCAAACCCACGACTTCATGAACCCATGGGATTGAAGTTGAAAGGTCTTAACCACTTAGCTATAGTATCCATCTTTTTTTTTTTAATCAAATGAAATCAAATGTGGACAAATTTTTAGTGAGCCATATTTGCCTTCACCATCTTCCCAAAACTGTGAACAGCATGCATGGACAGTGTTCTTGTGTTTGCAGGCCAGTACGTCTTTGCATGAACTTCCACACAAACATGAAGAGTGTTGGCAAGCGATTTCCTTTCCTGGCGGACTATGAGGTAAAACAGCAGATGGTTGGTTCTGGTGTGAGGGGAATGCTTATTTTCTTTGTTTTGATTGGTTGAATTTTTCAAGGGGTCATTTTTTAAATGCTTGTTACCTTAGCTTTTATTGGTTGGAGTTTTAGAGAAACATTTGTTGTTGTTATGGTTGGTTTATTTTGTTGTTTGTGGCTGCGAGTGGGGCAGTTGGCATGTGTGTGTACTTTCTTTAATTTAACGTCTGTTCACTCAAGGTGATATTAGACCAAAGATAGTGTTACAATATATAGAGAATGTGTGTGTGTGTGTGCGCATGCGTGCGTGTGTGTGTGTATGTATGTGTGTGTGTGTTTACCTATTAGTGTCTGTGCACGAGATAAAAGAAAAAAAATACAAAGAAATTATGGGAGGGACAGGATGAAGGGGTGGGGGTGGGGGAGGGCATTGAACAGCTTAAACTGCAGCAAGAACAATTACAAAAGTTTGCCAACAGGGGTTCTAACTAAACAACTAACTATCTCCAACATAACCTCATTATCGGCCAATAAATGTTCAAATGACATATTTGAAATCTTATCTACAACTGTACCAGAAAAATATGGTTGAATTAGTTCACAATGAAGAATGACATCATGTGTGTGTGTATTAGTGTGTGTATGCGTGTGTACATATGGGTAAATATCAGCTATGTTGGATAATAGTTTTGCCATCAGCGTTCCTTTTGTTATTGTGCTCTAAACAACTGCAGAACTTTGTCAGGGACAATGCTTTGTTGCTATGGGTTCTTTTACATATGTTGAATGTGTGTTGCACACAGAGCCTCAGTTAATCTTTTCACCTGAAAGACTAGTACAGAGACCGTCACTCATAATCTAGTGGAAGGTGGAAGAATTTGCGGGTCAAATGGGGATTGAATCCACACTTCTGGTTTTATAGATAATAATAATAATAATAATAATGTATGGAATTTATATAGCGCTGAATCTTGTAAAACAACAAATCAAAGCGCTCAGATGACTTTTTTTTTTATATCGAGGATAATGGAATAAGCACTCATGTGCTTTTAAAATTTTTTATATTTTACATCCAGTCCCTCTGTGTATGCGGTTTTGTAAATTTTGTTATCTGTTCCCACCGGCACACAATGGCCTAGATAGATGGTCAAGAGGTAACACACTTGCCCAGAAAGTGAAAACTACCTGATCCCCGTTTGTTCCTGAAACTTTTTCTTCATCCACAAGACCTTGAGTAGTGGTCTGGGTGCTAGTCTTTTGAATGAGACAAACTGAGGTCCCATGTCCAACACACATTCAGCGCGCATAAAAGAACCCATGGCAACCAGAGAATTGTCCCTGACAAAAATCCTGTAGAAAAAAAAGCCACTCTGATAGGAAAGGAAATACACTTGCAAATTGGAAACATATTTTCTTGAAAATGGTGGCGCTGCTCTTGTGGTGACACACTCTCCCCAGGGAGAGCAGCCGGAATTTCAGGCAGAGAAATCTTCCATGACTAGACTGAAAGTGGTACTCTTCTTCTTCTTGTTGGTTTAAACATGGTTTATTCAATATTCACACAACATAAGCAAGCATCATCACAGCAGGAGAAAGGCATCAAGCTACAGCTTGTTTTAACCACCACCCCACGAGGAGTTTTAACATATGATGCTTATGCAGACAAGTGACATATATATAAACAAGACAATTTCCATATATACAAATACCATTACACAAAAACTGAAGAAAATATACAACACTTCCAAATTGAAGTGAACAGAAAGTGTAACAAAAATGCACACACACTCTAGGAAGCAATAGGACAATAGGAATAGCAACAGACCGATAATTTAACACCTTTACACTTCAACACACGGAGAAAGAAGAAGAGCACTCCATCACAGAACCGTTTACTTTATTTACCTTCTACCTTACTATCTACCTTCTTCTTGTTGTCCTTCTTCTTTTTTGTCAAATGCTCAAAGCAGCATCTATTTTTGTCTATATAAGCAAAAATGCGCTGCACAGCCGTTAAGTGCCTGACAAAGTCAGGCCCAGTGCCTCTGACTTCATCATAGCAGAGAATTATTATCTTTTAGCCTCTTAACTGCCCAGTGCAAGTGCACCCTATATGCCGGGGAATAAAATTCTTATGTACCACTGCTATGTTCATATCCCTCTTACTTGGAAACTACTACATGAATATTCCTGATAGTCTAACCAATGACAGTATATATATCGTAGATTACTTCGAGGCAAGCTCAAATTAGTTAGCATGATATTTCAGTGCGAAAATATATTTAAAATGTAAAAAATCAGGAAAAAACCCACTTTCCTCATCACCACTGTCATTCTGAGTACCCTCCATCTCAATAACGTCAAACATAAGTCCAGGCCAAATTCATTCTTTTTTTTTTAATGCACGATCTCATGAATCATACACGATCGTTTTCATCACTGTCAGGTAAATCTAAAGTTTTATTTGCCACTTTTTCCGCTGTGTAAAATTATTGATACCTTCAACAATAAGTGTCAGCCATTTTGAACAAGAACTTCCCAAGCAGTCATGCATAAAAACACAAAATACGAGCTAAAAAAATGATCGTTTTTGCCACGAGTTTTGCAGCTAGATGTTGCCAAGCAACAGGACAGTGACCTCCACTAATTTTGGAGTTCTTTCCCTTTAACTGTTGTCAAGGAAGCTGGCTTGTTTACTTCGGTTCAACACCCCAGAAATTTTCTGGGTTGTAGGCGTATAGAGTGCACATTTAACCCTGGAAAATTTCCGGGGTGGGGCAGTCTAGTGGTAAAGTCTGTCATGAGAATATGGCAGAAAGATGGACCAAGAAGGCAGAAGAAAATAAACAAGAAGAAGGGTGACAGGAAGAAAAGGAACGAGGCAGAATCAAACAGAGGGAGAGAAGACAGGGAATTGCAAGTACAGATTTTCCTGAAGGTTGGGGATGCTGTCTATACCGACAGGCCCCTGGCATCCTCACGGGGCATTGTATTGTAAGTGGTATTGTAGAGGAGCAACGCAGCCATGGGTTGTGCTGTATGTGGCAGGCTGGGTTCACAGAGGAGGGCAAGCTGAACGGAGTGAAGGTCACTTTCTACGGGGACTGTGGGAGCTCTGCCAACGACAACTCCATTGCCTACATGTACTCCTGGATGGACAATGGTCAGTGTTGAGATGGTTTTTGTGATGGCTGGTTTTCCGTCGTCGTTGTTGTTGTTGATGATGGTTTGATTGAATGTTGTTGTTTTGTTGCAAATATGTTTTTCAGTGAGAATGGCTTTATTGTCTTTTTATTTATTATTTATTTATTCTTTTATATAGAGGATAATGGAATAAGCACTCATGTGCTTTTTTACATCCAGTCCCCGTGTGTATGCAGTTTTGTAAATTTTGTCATCTGTTTCCACCGGCACACAATGGCCTTATCTTCCGTGTTGAGATGGTTTTTGGTATGGCTGGTTGATTTTTTTTTTTTCCGTCGTTGTTGTTGATGATGGTTTGATTGAATGTTGTTTTGTTGCAAATATGTTTTTCAGTGAGAATGGCTTGATTTTCTATTTATTTATTTATTTATTCTTTTATATTGAGGATAATGGAATAAGCACTCATGTGCTTTTTTACATCCAGTCCCCGTGTGTATGCAGTTTTGTAAATTTTGTCATCTGTTTCCACCGGCACGCAATGGCCTACTCTTCCGAAAAGTGGAACAGGATTTAACATGTGCGCAAGATGTTCTGCTTACGTTCGAACACGGGGCCTCGGTTTATAGTCTCATCCGAAGGACTTTGACGCTCAATTCGATTTTCTGTCAAACTGGGAAGAAAGGGTGAGGGTGGAAGTCGAACCCAGAACCTCATGGTTTTACTTGTTGGCAGGCGAACGTCTTAACCATCCTGCCACCTTCCTTCTGAGTTGTCTTACTGTTGCACATGCCCTGGGTAAAGAACACCAGCAGGGTTCACCCACAACATGCACCCTGTCTGTCTGTCTCATCACACCAAGAAGGGAGGAAGGAAGGAGGCAGGACAGTTTTGATGGTCACCGCCTAACAAGTAAACCGTGAGGTTCTGGGTTTGATTCCCAGTTTAACGAAAAAATCATGCTGAATGTCAAAAGTCCTTCGGATGAGGCTATATAAACCAAAGCCCAGTGCACCAGTGCATGCAGATTTATTTATCTATTTATTCTTTGATATCGAGGATAATGGAATAAGCACTTATGTGCTTTTTTACATCCAGTCCCCATGTGTATGCAGTTTTGTCAGTTTTGTCATCTGTTTCCACCGGCACACAATGGCCTACTCTTCCGAAAAGTGGAACAGGATTTAACATGTGCGCAAGATGTTCTGCATGCGTTTGAACATGGGGCCTCAGTTTATAGTCTCTTCTGAAGGATCATCCTGCACACATGTTAAAAGCCTGGTTCACCTTTTGAAAAGTAGGCCATTTCATGCCAGTAGGAGTGGATTACAAAATAATATGTAAAAAAAGGGGGCATGCATACAGGTGTTGTGTTTAGACACCATCCCTGAAGTGGGAATGTGGCTGCCTAAATAAATATTGAGTAAAAATGGTCGGATATGTAAAAATTTCACTATATTGGTGACCCTCAAAGCTCTAGCTGGTAAAAGGTAAAGGTAAAGGAGTCCCATAACCTATAAGGTCGTAGGGGAGCAAGGCATCAGAGACCTCACTTCTCTAGGGCCAGCATATTGAGGGCGGCGCCCATCTCCTCTCCCTCGCTGCTTTACCTTCCCTGACCCTAAAGAGGGCAGGTACCCATTCACAGCTGGGTGAACTGGGGGAACTGTACTGAAGCCAAGGTGCGCAAACGGTCACCCATCCAAGAGGTAACCACGCTCGACGCTGCTTAACTTGGCTGGGGGAAAGCGAGTGCTCCGACCATTGAGCTATGCCGTCCCCAGCTCTAGCTGAGGAATGGAAAAAACCCCAACTCTAACAAACAAACAACCCCACCCTCATCACACCAGGGAATGACTGTGAGGCTGTCAGTACACACATGGTGAGAAATACAAGACACAAGGTACAACCATTATTGTCCACTTATACATGGGAAAATGCCTCTCAACTGCACAGAACCAAGTAAGACACACAAGTTGGATGTGCTGGGCCATACTTGTCAGGTGTGTAACAGCAGCGCAACATATTTTTGTTCCTGTGACAGACGACAATAGTTGCTGTCTGAGTATTTTGAAGAAGAAGAAGAAGACCCGCATTGTCATTTAACATTTCCGTATGGCTTCTTAAACGTGTGTATATATTTCCTCATACATTCTTTCACTACAGCTTTCACCTGTCACCACACAACACATTCATATCCAAACAAACACATTGACATGTATACATCATCTTTTAAGAGCCACAACCATGCATCTTTCAGATGAGACTGTAAACCGAGGCCCCGTGTGTGAACACATGCAGAACATCTTGCGTACATGTTAAATCCTGTTCTGCTTTTCGAAAGAGTAGGCCATTGTGTGCCGGTGGGAACAGATGACAAAATTTACAAAACCGCATACACACAGGGACTGGATGTAAAAAAGCACTTGAGTGCTTATTCTATTATCCTTGATATAAAAGAATAAATAAATAAATAAGTAAAAATCTCCATACATCTTTATGTATGGAGATGTGTGGTTGTGGCTCTTGATAGACAACATGTTCTCGAGCATGCAAACACACACACACACACACACACACACACACACACACACACACACACACACACACACACTCACACACACACACTCTCTCTCTCTCTCTATCTCTCTCTCATACACATGCAGCCACATGCATCTACACATACACACAATGCACACATACACGTATATAAACCCCCTTAGACTAAAACTCTGAGGTTCACCAATGGTGAAATTTTTTGTTTATGGGACCCTCCCCTACCCCCTCCCCCCCTCAAAACCCACCATTAAGGTAGCTGCATTCCGACTTTGGGGATACAGTTAATAATAATAATAATAATAATGTATGGAATTTATATAGCGCTGAATCTTGTAAAGCAACGAATCAAAGCGCTCGTACAGTTGAGAATTGAACCTACCAATTTGCTATAATGTCCAGTGAGGAGGGGCATAAATAAGGAGGAAGCTCAAAACAGGGAGAGATGGAGAAGGCTCATCAATGTCAAACCTCCCCTGGGAGAAACATGACAAAAAAGGAAGAAGAAGAAGAAGTCTAGTCAGGAGGTTCCTCTCTGTTGTTTCTGATTTTTAACTAGCATGGGTTGTGCACAAGTCCTAAAGCACACGGGTCTGTCTGGTTTAGAGTGTCTGCCCAAAGACTTGAATGTCTAAACCGTCCTGACACTGTCCTTCTTATAGGAAAATGTTGATATTCCGTAATCTTTGTTGCAGTAAAATGTGTGTATGTGTGTGTGTGTGTGTGTGTTTGTGTGTGTGTGTGTGTGTGTGTTTGGTGTGTGTGTGTGTGTGAGAGAGAGAGAGAGAGAGAGAGAGAGAGAGAGAGAGAGAGAGGAAAAGGGATGAGGATGGGAACATCTGTTCATATCTGTGATATTAGACAAAAATGTGCACACCTTTGTGCAGGTATATGTGTGTATACAAGGGTGTGTGTGTGCGTACATGCATGGTATGTACAAATGGTATTATATGTGTACATGCCCATTTTTGTATTTTGTATCCTGGTTTTTAAAAAATTAAATGACAGTTAAAGGTGAGTGGGGTGTATTACTTTTGTTGTTGTTGTTGTTTGTTTCCAGCATATTTCTGCCAGAACTGGAAGTTCACACCTTACGCGGTCAAAACCAACCAACCCTCCAACACCTTTTGTCGCTCTCCAGGTAAGACTACAGCACACGGGTTAGTCAGGTAGAGTAGATAGGTAGAGAAATAGATAAGTGAATGAATACAAATTTTTTTTCTCTCCTCTGCTAGAGCTTCGAGGTTCACCAATGGTGAAATTTTTGTGTATGCGACCGTCTCCCCCCCCCCCCCCCCCATCCCTTCCAATTTAGATAGTGGCATTCTCACTTTGGGGATGTTGTCTAAACATGACACCTGTATGCATGTGTTCTTTTTTTCCCCTCTGTTCCTATCTGCACAAAATGGACTTCTTTCGAAGGCGGAACAGGTTTTAATGTGTGCATAAGATGTTCTGCATGCATTTGCACTCAGAGCCTCGGTTTATAGTCTCATCCAAAGGGCTTTTACATTCAGTTCAATTTTCTTGTCAAAATGGGAAGAAAGGGCAAGGCTGGAATTGAACTCAGAACCTCACGGTTCACTTGTGTGGCAGATGAATGTCTTAACCACCCTGCTACCTTCCTTCTTATTAATAAATAAAGAAATAGATGAAACAATACAGACAGAAAGTGAGTTGGACTGACAGACACAAAATAAAAATCAACAAAAATCCTAGGATAAAAACCACTGTTGTTTTCAAAAGGAAGGTTCTGGAATGTGGAATGTTCCCGATATCTTTTCTGTCTACTTAACCTCAGGAAATACTGAGAAAAAAGTGAATTAAATCAAACCCTGATGTCATCATAATCTTCTGTGTGACAGTATAAGTTTACCTGTTGTTGGCAGGGCAGTAAACAACAAGATTGGGTTGGAACTACCAGTGTGTCAATTTTCTTCAGTATTCTAAAAATAACACCAACACAACCCCCCCCCTTCCCCTCAAACTACTGAAAAATTAAATGTGGAATAAATTTACAATACAACATGAATAGCAGACCTAGAAATAGCCATAAAGGTAAAAGGTAAAGGTGTCTCATAACCTATGTGGTCATAGGTGAGCTAGGCATCGGAGACCTCAGCTTTTCTAGGGGCCAGCATATGGAGGGCAGTGCCTATTCTCTCTCTCCCTAAAGAGGCAGGTACCCATTTATAGCTGGGTGAACTAGGGGACTGTTCTGAAGCCAAGGTGCGCAAACGGTCACCCATCCACTTGGTAACCATGCTCAATGCTGCTTAACATTGGCTTGAGGAAAGCGAGTGCTCTGGCCACTGAGCTATCCCGTCCCCTTAGCATTATTGACATCTGGTCTACAAGTGAGTGAGTATACCAACAGATTCCCTTTTCCGACACCCAGCACCAGATTCTTCATATAAGGAAGTCATGATAAGGCAATCAAAAAGAAAATTTTTAGGACCTTTTGTGTGTGTGTGTGTGTGTGTATGTGTGCATGTAAACAACATTTTTAACATCCTGAGAGAATCGGTGTTTTGTCCCGTCTGATACGAGTGAAGATGTCCTTCCTAGTTAGTTGCTAAGAACAAGGTTGTTTTAAGGAATCTGATTTTTGTTTTATCTCATTTTATTTGTCATCGATGTGGTTTCTCTCACAACAATGTCACCATCCTGGGTTGACCCTTATGGTTGGCCAGGGCATTGGTACAAGGAACGACAGTAGTGTTGGTTGGTTGGGATGGGATAGCCTAGTGGTTAGAACATTGTGCTCGCAATCTGACGACCCAGATTCGATTCCCGTTCAAGGGGATATTTTCCCCTGGAGTTAACATCAGTGCTGACTCCACTCTCCCCAAAAGTCCTTCGGATGAGACCATAAACCGAGGCCCCGTGTGCGAACACACGCAGAACATCTTGCGCACATGTTAAATCCTGTTCTGCTTTACGTAAGAGTAGGCCATTGTGTGCCGGTGGGAACAGATGACAAAATTTACAAAACCGCATACACACGGGGACTGGATATAAAAAAGCACATGAGTGCTTATTCCATTATCCTCGATATAAAAGATATGGCCTCTGTGGTTGGCGGGGCTATAAACGACATGATTGGACTGGACTGGTGTGTGCATACATGCCTGGATATGTGTGTGTGCGTGTGTGCGTGTGTGTGTGTGTATATGTGTGTATGTGTGTGTGTGTGTGTGTGTATGTGTGTGTGTGTGTATGTGTGTGTGTATGTATGTATGTGTGTGTGTATGTGTGTGTGTATGTGTGTGTGTGTGTGTGTGTTTTTGTGTATGTGTGTGTGTTTGTATGTGTGTGTGTATGTGTGTGTGTGTGTGTGTGTGGTGAGCAGGCTCTGTGCCGGCCCAGTTCATCATGGAGTCTGTCATGGAACACGTGGCCAAGAGCCTGAAGAAGGACCCCACAGAGGTGCGGGTGTTGAACCTGTACCAGAAAGGGCAGGTGAGAAGGGGGACACTTTGCGCACAGGTATAGGTGACAGTGATGCGATGCAGGAAAGAGGGGTGGGGGGGTGAATGAAGTCTTGTCTCTTGGAGAGTATGGCTTAAGCCATGTTGAAGCTGGACACATTTTCGCTCATATTATAATGTCAGACAATAGTTGCTACCTGAGCATTTGTCGAAGAAGAAGAAATATCTATCTATATATATAGAACGCTATATAAATTCCATATATTATTAAATATGGCTTAAGCAGAAATCAAACATTTTTTTTGATGTGTTATTATGAGAAAGAGATTCTGTGGACTTAAAAAAAAAATGTTTTGATGTGAATTTTCATTTTGTTGTTGTTTTTCCTTTTCTGTCCTGCTTCTTTTTCATCCTCCTCCCCCTCGTTTTTCATCTTCTTCTTCCTTCTTCATCTTCTTCCTCTCCTTTGTCTTCTTCTTCTGTTTCTTTCTTTCACTTCTGCTTCTGCCTGTTCAGTGAGAGAGTCTTTAGTATGATCTTCACTGGTTCTCTGATCTTGCTTCTGTGTCAAGAAGCGTAGGGGGAAATTTCTAAAGGTGATTTTTTATTTTTTATTAACACGGTAGTATCAGGGATACCATGTCATTTTATTGATGATTATTTTGATGTTTGATATAGACATTGTGTGTGTGTTATGTGTTGTGTATGTGTGTGTATGTGTGTGCGTTATTTTTATGTGTGTGTATTGTGTGTGTTGTTTTTTGTGTGTGTGTGTGTGAGTGAGTGAGTGAGTGAGTGAGTGTGTGTGTGTGTGTGTGTGGTGTGTTGTGTGTGTGTGTGAAAGTCTTATTTCCAGATGGTACATTAAATAAGCAATGTGTGTTGTGTGTGTGAGTGTGTGTTTGTGTGTGTGTGTGTGTGAATGAGTGAGAGAGAGAGTGTGTGTGTGTGTGTGTGTGCATGTATGTGCATGTATGTGTGCACATGTTTATTATGTACGTATGCACACAAACACACACACATGTGTATGTTTCTCTGTATATAATGTAGGGGAAGGTTTACATGTTTCTCGTGACAACTGGTGACCATATGATATGGTATGTATATGTACACACTAACGTTACAGACCACACCAAAAGGTATGAAACTGGACTACTGCAACATTCGAGCCATCGTCCAGCAACTGAAGCAGACGTCAGACTTCGATAGTCGCCAGCAAAAAGTGGCCGAGTTCAACAAGGTATGTAGTAGGAAGACAGTCAAACAAGAAGAAAGAAAGAAAGAAGAAGACAAACAAACAAGGAGAAGAAGAAAGAAAGAAATGTAGACACTGACACACAGAGACACAGACAGACGGATGACAGATGCTATAGCCATGGGTCTATGAAGTAGTGGGTTCGAATTTGGGTAGCGTCTGGTGAATTAAGGGTGGGGATATATTTTTTTTTACTATCTCCCAGGTCAACTTCAAGTGCAGACCTACCAGTGCCTTGATTCCCTTCATGTATATACACATGCAGAAGATCATATATGCATATTAAGAATCCCATAATCATGTCTGCATTCAGTGGGTTATGGAACATACCCAGCATACATCCCCAAAGTAAGAATGTGGCTACCTTCATGGTGGGCAAAAATGGTCGCATACATAATGCAAAATCTCACCATCGGTGATCCTCATAGCTCTAGCCCAGGAATAAAAAAGAGAGGAACAAAGAAGAAAGAAAATGTAGACACCGACGTACAGAGACACACAGAGGAGATGGGATAGCCTAGTGGTTAGAACATTGCGCTCGCAATCTGATGACCCGGGTTCGATTCCCGTTCAAGGGGATATTTTCCCCTGGAGTTAACATCAGTGCCGACTCCACTCTCCCCAAAAGTTCTTCGGATGAGACTATAAACCGAGGCCCCACGTGCGAACACACGCAGAACATCTTGCGCACACGTTAAAACCTATTCCACTTTTTGGAAGAGTAGGCCATTGTGTGCCGGTGGGAACAGATGACAGAATTTACAAAACCGCATCCACATGGGGACTGGATGTAAAAAAGCACATGAGAGCTTATTCCATTATCCTCGATATAAAGAATAAAATTTTAAAAAATAAAAATTAAAAAAAGAGACACGGACAGACAGACTGGTGGCCATACAGAAGCCTAGCCTATGTTGACGGTGTTAGCTACTACCTGTGAACTGCTGGCCCTTGGTTCATCATTAGCCATTACACCCAGCGGTGTGTAGGGCAGCAACAAAGCGCTTCCACTCCTGCCTATTCTGGGCCAACCTAGTCACTGATCCCCAAGAGTGCTGCATGGCCTTCATCTCACTTTCTACAGTTCTTCTCCACGTTGCTTTTGGTCTTCCTTTCTTTCTCCTTCCTTCTGGGGTCCAGTGCAATGCTGTTCTTGTGATTGACTGTGGGTCTCTTCGGAGGATGTGCTCAATCCACTTCCACCGTCGTCTGGTGATGATGGTTCCCATGTCTTCTTGCCTGCATCTCCGTAGTAGGTCTTCATTGGAGATCTTCTCTGGCCAAAAGATCCGGAGAATTCTTCACAGGCATATGGTGTGGGAGGATCGAAGTTTGGTAAGATCCGCTTCCGTCATCCTCCAGCACTCAGAACCGTTCAGGAGTGTAGATACAACACAGCTCTGGTATAGCTTCAGCTTGGTGTTGGTGCTGTACTGAGTTGATCTCCAGATATTGTTCATCTCCCTAACCACATTCCTGGCCTTGCCCAGTCTGTTGTGGATGTCTTCTTTTGTGCCGCCCTCTGGTTTGATGATGCTGCCAAGCCCTTGGTTATGACAGTGCAAACCTGGGTGTGGCTGAGTGTGGGGAGTTCAGGGTGAGCAGCATGGGGGTAGCAGGATTGGAAGGGTGCGGGAATAAAGGTGCAGGAAAAAAATGATGGCTTTAGGCACATATTACTGCACCCTATTTACCCATAACCTATGTGGTCATTGGGGAGCAAGGTGTCAGAGACCTCAGCTTCTCTAGGGGTCAGCATATTGAGGGTGGCGCCCATCTCCTCTCCCTTGCTGCTTTACCTTTCCTGGCCCTAAAGAGGGCAGGTACCCATTTACAGCTGGGTGAACTGGGGGATTGTACTGAAGCCAAGGTGTGCAAACGGTCACCCATCCATTTGGTTACCACGCTCATTGCTGCTTAATTAACTTTAGCTTGGGGAAATCGAGTGCTGTGACCACTGAGCTATTCTGTCCCCATACATATTTATATAGTGCCACACCTTATTTGCATATCACCACACCTTTATTTGCATACCAGTCGCTTTGATTTGTTGTTTTACAAGATTCAGTGTTATATAAATTCTGTACATTATTATCATAAATATTATGTGTACACTTTTACATATTGCTACACCTCATTTGCATATTATGACCTTATTTACATATTGCTGCATCCTGCGTGTTCAGGCGAACCGCTGGAAGAAGCAGGGCGTGTCCCTGGTGCCGACAAGGTTTGGGCTGATGTGGCAGTCGGCGCATTTCAACGTGCTGGTGGCCATCTACCATTCTGACGGCACCATCGCCATCGAGCACGCTGGCATTGAAGTGGGTCAGGGCATCAACCAGAAGGTGGGTTCTGTCCCTTGTGTGAAGTGGGGGACTAGGGGTGGGGGAGGGTTGTGTTTTCCTTTGTGATTTTTTTGGTTTTATTTTGTGGTTCTCTTGTTTGAATATTGACTTTTTTGTGTGTTTTCTTTGTTGTTTGTGGCCATTTTTTGGGCTCAAATTTGGGTCAGTTTTTGGTTTTTTAAAAAGATTTTAGTCATTTTTTCTTCTTATTTCTTCTTTGTTGAAATCTCAGACAGCAGCTACAGTTGTCTGTCATATGAGTGAAAATGTGTTGCGCTGCCATTAAACACCTGACAAGTGACATCCAGCACATCTCATGGGAGAGGATTGCTATTTTCTAAGTCTTTCTGGTTAAAAAAAAAAAGGCGGCAGAATGGACCAAGAAGCCAAAAAAAGAGAGAAAGAATTAGGTGACTGGAAAGAAAGGAACCAGGGCAGAAAGAAAGAGAGGGATAGAAAAATTTTAAAATGAGGGAATTCAAGATTCAAGATTTAATTCCTTTCACCCCTTTTGGGGTATGGAGGATTACAAACAAATTGAACAGGAGAATAAACCTAACAGCAATATACCCAAAAGTAACATGAATACTAACAGTAACTGAAAAGCAAGAGTTCATCGCATAATGATAATCAAAAAGTATTAATGACTCAATACTATTTTTAAGTATACACATTTCTTTAAAAGACATAATCTGCACATATGAAAGACAATGAAAATTTCAAGAAATACCTGCAAATCTTATGAATTTTGAGAACGACAGGAGAACTTTTCGAGATTTGCATTTCATTAACCTACAGAAATTATAACTGGACATGGGTTGAAGAAAGTGTCAGGGAATAAAATCTTCTCGTAAATGTTTGAAGTGGGGACATTCCATGATAAAATGAAATTCATCTGCTAAAACAGACATATTGCATTTTGAACATATTCTGTCTTCCCTAGCAAAGAATTTCCAGGTACATCTGTGCTGATTGGCTCCCTGCAACCCCATAAGGGGTTTGTCCTTATTTGAATTTTGGTCAATTTTCTGTTTTTTACAATTTGATCTTTGCTGTTTTTATTTATTTTATTTTATTTTTTTAATTAATTCTTTTATATCGAGGATAATGGAATAAGCACTTAAGTGCTTTTTCACATCCAGTCCCCATGTGTATGCAGTTTTGTAACTTCTGTCATCTGTTTTCACCCCTTGAGTGGGTTTGGCAACACCTACCCCTCCTGGGTAGGGTTTCAGCAGTTTTGAATGTAGTAGAAATTCTCTCCCTCAATTGGATCTTAGCCCCAGACCTCTTTATGTGGACTGTGGCCATTTTGTCCCCTTGATATGGTTTTGGTAATTTTTGTTTCTTTTATTTGGAATTTGGCCATTTGTTTCCCTGTAATTTTGTCCTTTTTTTTTCTCAATATGTTTTTTGTTGTTGGTATGTTTGCGTGTGTGTGTGTGTGTGTATGCATGTATGTGTATGTATATTCATTTATGCGCATGCATCAGTGCATCTTTCAAAACATGCTTGAGGTGTGTCCAAGTATGTGCATGTGAAACAGTTTCTTTGTTAGTTAGTACGCATGCGTAATATGATCGGCAATATAGTTTCGTCATATTCAGGTAAACCACAATATGATCTTCATTATAGTTCTGTCATATTCAGGTAAACCACAATATGGTCTTCATTATAGTTCTGTCATATTCAGGTAAACCACAATATGATCTTCATTATAGTTCTGTCATGTTCAGGTAAACCACAATATGATCTGCAATAAAATTCTGCCATATTCAGGTAAACCACAATATGGTCTGCAATAAAATTGTCATATTCAGGTAAACCACAATATGGTCTGCAATAAAATTGTCATATTCAGGTAAACCACAATATGGTCTGGAATAAAATTGTCATATTCAGGTAAACCACAATATGGTCTTCATTATAGTTCTGTCATGTTCAGGTAAACCACAATATGATCTGCAATAAAATTCTGCCATATTCAGGTAAACCACAATATGGTCTGCAATAAAATTATATTCAGGTAAACCACAATATGGTCTGCAATAAAATTGTCATATTCAGGTAAACCACAATATGGTCTGCAATATGTGCACAGGTGAGCCAGGTGTGTGCCTACGAGCTGGGCGTACCTCTGTCGCTGATACGAGTGAAGAAAGGTTCGTCCATCGGCAACGCCAATTCTGCGACCACTGGAGGCAGCATCACCAGCGAACTCAATGCACTGGTGAGGAAAGTATTTGTTACAGTGGTGTGGGGGCTGCTTCTTTTTATTGGGAAGTGTATTAGATAGAGTGGATATTTCATAAGGAATGTGTTAATTATCCTGCTTATTTCTGTGGTGTTGTGAATTTGAGATTGTTTGTTGTGTGTGTGTGTGTGTTTTGTGTCTATTTGTATGTTTATTTTCTGCTTTGTTTGTGGGTGTGTGTGTTTTACTTATTATTATTATTTTTTTATAGCGAGAATAATGGAATAAGCACTTATGTGCTTTTTTTACATCCAGTCCCCATGTGTATGCAGTTTTGTAAATTTTGTCACCTGTTCCCACCAGCACACAATGGCCTACTCTTACAAAAAGCGGAACAGGATTAAATGTGTACGCAAAATGTTCTGCGTGCGTTCGCACACGGGACCTCGGTTTATAGTCTCATCCGAAGGACTTTTGGGGAGAGTGGAGTCTGCACTGATGTTAACTCCAGGGGAAAACATCCCCTTGAACGGGAATCAAACCTGGGTAGTCAGATTGCGAGCGCAATGTTCTAACCACTAGGCTATCCCGTCCTCCGTGTGTGTGTGTGTGCGCTTTTGTAAGTGTGTGTGTTTGTGTGTGTACGTGTGTGTGCAAGCGCATGTCTGTGTGTGTGTGCAAGCACACATTTTGGGCTTGTGTGTGCATGCTTCCATACATGGGCGCACCTATGAGCTTGCACACCTTCATTTATTTATTGTATACCACTTTAAGTCGTGAGATTTCTCTGTGTGAAATTCAGGCTGCTCTCCCCGGGGAGAGCACGTCGCCACAAGAGCAGCGTCACACTTTTTTTTTTTCTTCTTTTTTTTGGGTCTGCAACTATATTTGTTTCCCTATCAGAGTGGCTTTTTTCTAAGAATTTTGCCAGGGACAACTCTCTTGTTGCCGTGGCTTCTTTTACGTGCGCTGAATAATTTTGTGTAACACACGGGACCTCGGTTTATCGCCTCATCCAAAATACTAGCACCCAGACCACCACTCATGGATGGGGAAAAGTTTCGGGCCCAAACGGGATACGAACCACCACACACTTCCGACCCAGACTTTTCGCATTCTAGACAGGCGCGTTACCTCGAGGCCACCGATCCACCTGTGTGTCTATATGTACAAATACCTTGTGTGTGTGTGTGTGCGTGTTTGTTGCTGCAGGGGGTGCAGAAGTGCTGTGAAACGCTGAAGGCCAGGATGAAGCCTGTGCGGGAGAGGCTGGGGAACCCCACCTGGCAGAAACTGGTCACCGAGTGCTACACCCAGGGCGTCGACCTCTGCGCCCGATTCTAGTCAGTGTCCACCTCCTCCTCCCCCCCACCCCCCTTGTCTGGAACGTGCTACAAATGACTTGACTTTTTTGTCCTTTTTGTGTGTGTGTGTTGTTTTTTTTGAGGGTTGGGTGAGGTTTTCTCAGCTAGAATTCCAAGGTTCACCAATGGCGAGATTTTGTGTATGCGACCGTTTTTGCCCTCCATTAAGGTAACCGCATTCTGACTTCGGGGACGGTGTCTAAACACGACGCCTGTGTACAAGCTGTTTTTATTTTGTCATCCGTTCCTACCAGCTTGAAATGACCTACTCTTTTGAAATGCGGAACAGGTTGTTAACAATTTCGCGCGAGATGTTATGTATGTGTTTGCACATGGGGGCTTCGGTTTTTAGTCTCGTCTGAAGGACTTTAGGTGGAGTGTAGTCGGTACTGATGTTAACTCCAGGGTAGAAGTCCCTCAAAACGGGCACCTCTGTGGTGGCTCTATCCCGGGCTGTCAGATTATGAGTGCAGTGCTCTAACCACTAGGCTGTTCCACCCCCCAAATGACTTGATTTAATTTCTCCCTTTTTGAGGAAGCATTTTATTTCACAGAAGTTTTCAGGCAGTGTGGAAAAGTTGAACCTGACAGAGTCTGTCCCTCTCCCTCACTGCAAATAGTTTTCAGAAAACCCTCAATGTTCAAATTTGTGTTACTGCTTTCTTGAGGAAACGAAGACATTATTTCGAAACTCTGTAATTACGTCTACAAAGCATATCTGATCAGGAAAGATGCACTTGAATGTGGAACTGTGTAACTGTGTGTGCATGTTATGCGAATGTGAACTCCATTTGTATGGGTCCATGGCCTAACAAATAAATCATTTGACTTTGACTTTGACTGCAAATGGTTTGGGATTTTTTTCTCTCTCCATTGATAGAGACTGTTAGAACTCTGGGAAGTTCAGGAGTGATCCTACTACCACTCCTCTTTCCTCAGAGGTTCATTCTGATTAATCGTCCTCTTGGCTAGATCCAGGTTGTTGATACAACTTTACTAAGAATTTGTACAGTATGTAAGTTTAAAATGGGTCCATGATTTAATATCAGGGTAGTTTTGCAGTTAGGTATCTGATTTTTGCAATGACTGTGTATGTTAAATTATTGTGGTCCATGTTTAATGATTGTTGCAGAGGCCTTTCACTGCAGTCTGCCCCTCCCTTTCCCCCCCCCCCCCCTCCCAAAATCTAATGAAAATCAAACCCTGAATTGTGCTCAAGTAGACATGTAAAAATACTGCAACCCTTTCTTGGTTTGTTTGCCATTTTTCTGTCTTGATGTTATCCCTGATAGGGCGGGGACTGGATGTAAATAAAAGCATATGAGTGCTTATTCACTATCCTCAAAATACCAGAATCTGATTTGATTTTATCTCAATCTTGATCTCTGTTAACTTTTTCAGAAGCCATAGGTCACCTCATTAAAACTTTCACACATGTCATTCTTTCCTACTGGCACACAATGGCCTACTCTCCCAAAAGGCAGAACATGATTTTGACTGTGTGTGCAAGATTTTCTGCATGCGTTTGCACACAGGGCCTCAGTTTTTAGTCTCATTTGAAGGCCTTCGACATTCACTTTGATTTTTTTTGTCAAACTGGGAAGAAAGGACGAAATTGGGAATCAAATGCAGAATCTCATGGTGTACTTGTTAGGCAGGCAAACATCTTAACCTCTTAACTGCCCAGTGCAAGTGCACCCTATATGCCGGGGAATAAAATTTTTATGTACCACTGCTATGTTCATATCCCTCTTACTCAGAAACTACTACGTGAATATTCCTGATAGTCTACCCAATGACAGTATATATATCGTAGATTACTTCGAGGCAAGCTCAAATTAGTTAGCATGATATTTCACTGCAAAAATATATTTAAAATGTAAAAAATCGACACAAAAACGATTTCTTCATCACCACTGTCATTCTGAGTACCCCCTTCTCAATAACATCAAACATAAGTCCAGGCCAAATCTCATTCACTGTTTTTCAAATGCACTATTTCCTGAATCATACACAATCGTTTTCATCACTGTTAGGTAAATCTACAGTTTTATTTCCTACTTTTACAGCTGTGTAAAGTTATTGATACCGTCAACAAGAAGTGTCAGCCATTTTGAACAAGAACTTCCCAAGCAGTCATACATAAAAACACAAAATACGAGCTAAAAAACGATCGTTTTTGCCACGGTTTTTGCAGCTGGATGTTGCCAAGAAACAGGAGAGTGATCTCCATTAATTTTGGAGTTCTTTCCCTTTAACTATAGTCAAGGCAGCTGGTTTGTTTACTTCGGTTCGACACCCCGGAAATTTTCCGGGTTGTAGGCTTATAGGGTGCACATTTAGCCCCGGAAAATTTCCGGGGTGGGGCAGTCTAGTGGTTAACCATCCTTCTTAGAAATGGAACTGAAGCCAGTACTGCAGCATTCTGAGGGATGGTAGACTTGACTTGTGCCTTTGTGTGTGGCAGCACCAACCCCCAGGACAAATACGACAGCCATTACAACGTGTACGGAGCCACGGTGGCCGAGGCTGAGCTGGACGTGCTGACCGGACAGTCCCAGCTGACCCGAGTCGACATGCTGTATGACTGCGGGGAAAGGTAACGTCCTCATCCCTCACTTCTGCTTCAGCGTAGCTTTCTTAGGGAGGCGTACATGTGCAGCCACAAAGGTGTGTGAAGTTTATGTAGTTCTGTGTTGGGAGAAGGCACTGTCATACATTTTCACTCCTTCCCCAGTCTGTGTTGATTCTTTCTGTCTTCACCCCTCCCCAGTCTGTGTTGATTCTTTCTGTCTTCACCCCTCCCCAGTCTGTGTTGATTCTTTCTGTCTTCACCCCTCCCCAGTCTGTGTTGATTCTTTCTGTCTTCATTTCCTTACCAGGGAGGGGGGTGGGGTGGGGGGTTGCATAGTGCCTGGTCTTTTCCTGCGCTTGTAATCTTGCCAGAGGTCTGCCTGCCGGCCTTAAGGCAACACATTCCGACTTCAGAGCAGCTCATTTCATTGTACAGGTTGCATGCTGGGTATGTTTGTGTTTCCATTATCCACCAAACTCTGACATGATTTACGGAATCTTCGACATGCATATTTGATTATCTGGATGCGTATATATACATGACAGGAACTAAGGAATTGGCAGGTCTGCACTTGAGGTTGAGTAGGGAGAACATAAAAATCTCCTCCCCTAGTTCACCAGATGCTGCTGAGATTTGAACATGTGACTTCATGGACCTAAGGGAGTGAAGTCAAGCGGTCTTAACCACTCGGCTATAGCGTCGGTCAAGTGTGTATCCATATTTGTTTATTTGTGACAGCTAATTTGCGTCCTGGGTTGACCCTTATGGTTGGCTAGGGCGTTGATACAAGGAACGACAGTAGAGTTGGTTTTATACCCTCTTTTAATCTGTATATAGTTGCACAGTTTTAACTGAGATTTAAAAGTTGACAAGGTGACAGGCCTGATATGGCCCCTGAGGTTGGCAGGACTGTAAACAATAGGATTGGATTGGCATCAGAGTTTTGCCAGGAGCAATCCATGTTGTCACTTTTTTTTTTTCCTTGGTTCATTATCAAACAGCTTGAAGCCAGACTCAGGGTCTGGTGAAAGAGTCGGGGTGGGTAGAGAGCCTTGCTGTGCCCTGGGTTTGATGTGCAGTTTTCTTTTCTTTTTTTGACAGGTGTGTCACTTAGGCTATTAAACCATGCATGTTCATTTGTGCATATACACAATTAAAAAACCCCACATACTTAACACATAGTTAAAAAGAACATGTACACACACACTATCTATCTATCTATCTATCTATCTATATATATCTATATCTATATATATATATATATATATATATTAGTATGTACATGTTCTTCGGTCTTTACATATATATAATTGCGTGTGTGTGTTTATTTTAAAATCTTTTCTTTTACTACTGCATGTAATTGCATATAAAATTCATATCTGTCCCTGCATGTGTATGAGTGGACACAGCTGTCAGTTTCCCCCACTTTCAGCTACTCTCAGTGGCTATCTATCCCATCCCATCCCATCCCGGTTCGGGCTAAGTGGTGCTAACCATAGCAGGAATTGACCCCACTTGGACTTGGTAAAAGGAAGGGGCGTGGTAAGTTTAGCACTGGGCCCTGAACCCTTGACTGAGTAATGCTGGATTTACAAGCTGAATGGATGAAGTGGAGGGGGATTTTTAAAAATTTGTATTCTTTTATATCGAGGATAATAGAATAAGCACTTACGTGCTTTTTTTACATCCAGTCCCCGTGTGTATGCGGTTTTGATGAGGGAGTTAGGTACCTCTGTGTGTGTGTGTGTGTGTGCACATACCTACTTGTGTGTGTGTGTGTGTTTGCCTATATTTGTGACTCTTGTGTGTGTGCAGCTGTGTGTGTGTGTACATGTGTGAGTGTGCACATGTGTACGCACGTATGTGTGCCTCTACCCACACATGTACACACACACATACATGCATAAACATAAAAACACATATGCACATTGACATACACTTTAGCACATACTCTTGACGTTCTGAACATGAGTTGCGACACTTGACATTTCATGTTGAACCTTTGTCCCCCCCCCCCCCCCCCCCCCATCCCCACGCACGCGCAGCATGAATCCAGAGATCGACATAGGACAGGTGGAAGGGGGCTTTGTCATGGGGCTGGGCTACCATCTGACAGAGAAGGTCAAACTGGACCCCAAGACTGGTGTCGTCCTCACCGACGGCACTTGGGTGAGTTTTGTTATCCTTTATTTGATGTTGTTGTTGTTGTGCGTTCTCCAGCTTAACACTCTGGGGGGTCACCCAGAATGTGCGTTCTTGACTCACTCATCATCCCGCCTGGGAATCTTTGTGAGATTGAAATCACACTCTGAATGAGAAGTTTGCGTGCACGACTGTTTTCAAGTACCTCGCCATATAGGCAGCTATACTCCGACTTCAGAGGATATTCTTTATATCTATTTCTTCTTATTCTTGGTTGAACACTCAGTCAGCAACTATTGTTGTCTGTTATATGAGCAAAAATGCGTCCTGCTGCTGTTAAGCGCCTGACAAATCAGGCCCAACGTATCCGACTTCAGCATATGAAAGAATTGTTGTTATTTTTTATGTCTTTCTGGAAAAATTTCTGTTTATATTTTTCTTTTATCTCGAGGATAATGGAATAAGCACTCATGTACTTTTGTTTTTACATCCAATCCCATTGTGTATGTGGTTTTGTAAAATTTGTCATCCATTCCCACCGGCACACAGTAGCCTCCTCTTCTGAGAAGGGAGCAGGTTTTAACGCGTGTGCAAGATGTTCTACATGTGTTCGCACATGGGATCTCGGTTTTTAGTCTCATCTGAAGGACTTTTGGGGGGAGTGGAGTCAGCACTGATGTTAACTCCAGGGGAGAATAACATCCTTGAACAGGATTTGAACCCAGGTCAGCAGATCACGAGCGCAATGCACAATGCTCTTACCACCAGGCTGTCCCGTTCCTCCGTTGGTTGTAACGTGTCTGTTGCCAGATTGATTTTGTGGCAATAGTTCTGTATTGATGTTAGGTCAGATTGGCTAGAGAAGATATGAAATAGTGTGAAAGTCAATAGAAGATTTCAGTTCAGATTTGTCAAGAGAAGATCTGAAATAGTGTGAAAGTCAATGGAAGATTTCAGTTCAGATTGGTCAGAGAAGATCTGAAATAGTGTGAAAGTCAACGGAAGATTTCAGTTCAGATTGGTAAGAGAAGATCTGAAATAATGTGAAAGTCAACAGAAGATTTCAGGTTGATAAAATGAATGTTGTTCATCAATGCTTTTGATATTCACCAAGTGGCAGATGCTGTAGTTGAGTGGTTAAGACCATTCCACTTCAATCCCATGGGTCCATGAAGTCAGTGGTTTGAATCTTGGCAGTGAATTTAAGGGTGGGTCTTTTTTTATATTTTTTTTTACAATCTATCAGGTCAACTTCAAGTGCAGGCTTGTCAGTGCCTCAATTCCTTTCATGTATTTACACATGCAGAAGAATGTGGATTATATGATAATGATTAACATTTTCTTGTATTCTTTGCGATATTGCACGTCTGTATATTTTCAAGTACAAACTGAATCCATTTTCAATCTCCCACTCTGTAGCTGGATTTTTTCCCTGTGGGATATTTTGTTGTTGTTGTTTGGCTAGAGCTCCAAGGTTCATCCATGGTGAGATTTTTGTATATGTGACCTTTTTTGTCTTCATCCCCCACCATTTAGGTAGGCACATTCTGACTTCGGGGATGGTGTCTAAATACGACACCTGTGTGCATGCGTTTAAAAAATTTTTTTCATTCCTTCCTGCTGGCACAAAATGGCATACTGTTTCAAAAAGCGGAATATGTTTTTGACTTGTGTGCAAGATGTTCTGTGTGCATTCACACTTGGGGCCTCGTTATATAGTCTCATCCGAAAGACTTTGACACTCAGTTCGATTTTAATAATAATAATAATGTATGGAATTTATACAGCGCTGAATCTTGTAAAGCAACAAATCAAAGTGATTTTCTCGTCAAACTGAGAAGAAAGGCCAAGGCTGGCAATGGAACCCAGAACCTCACAATTTATTTGGTAATCAGGTGAACATCTTAACCACCCTGCCACCTTCCTTCTGGAAAGAAAAGTACTCATGTCTACATACATACCTAGCATGCATCCAGGAAATGGGATGGGCTCCGCCTAGTTCAAAATCACCCACGACACACTGCCTGAGAAAAGAAACCCACAAAAATCAGCGCAATGTCCCAGTGACTCCCAAAGGAGTTACGGGAGAAGTTCAGGTCACTGGAGCTGGTACTAAGCATTGACAGTGACGATGATCTTGTGTCTGTTACTGCAGGAATACAAGCCACCCATGCCCAAGAACCTGCCAGTGGATTTCAGAGTGTCCCTGCTGAAAAATGCCCCCAACCCTCTGGGTGTTCTGCGCTCTAAAGGTGAGTTGTTTGTGGCTGATGTGTGTGTGTGTGTGTGTTGGGGGGTGGGATAAAGGCAGAGGGAGAGGAAGAGAAATTAATAATAATATACGGAATTTATATAGCGCTGAATCTTGTAAAACAAACAAATCGAAGCGCTTAAAAATTGATGAGGGGGAGAGAGAGAGGGAGGGAGAGAGAGAGAGAGAGAGAGAGAGAGAGAGTGAGAGAGGGAGGGAGGGAGACAGAGAGAGAGAGAGAGTGAGAGAGAGAGAGAGAGAGAGGGAGGGAGGGAGGGAGACACAGAGAGAGAGAGAGATGACAAAGATTTGTGTTAAGCGAATGTGCCCATTCACAAAGGGACAGTGGGGCGGGGACTGGGCACAAAACACACATATATAATTAACATTATAATTAATCATAACCAAAAAGATTCGCATGACATAGATTCCAAACCATGGTTTTGATGATATAGTAGAACATTTAATTCTATCAGTACTGTTGGTTACTGAGAGAGAGAGAGAGAGGAGAGTGGGAGGGAGAGAGAGAGAGAGAAAAAGAGAGAGGGGGTAGAAGAAAAGAAAGAGAGGAGAGGGGGGAAGGGGGCAGAAGAGAGTGGAGGGACAAAGAGCAAAAGGGGAGAGGGGGAAAAAGAGAGAGAGGTGGGGGGGGGGGGGGGGGGGGGGGGAGAAGGAGAGAAAAAGAAAAGTGGAGAGAAAGATAGAAGGGAAAGAAAGAGTGGGAGGCAGGAAGAGAGAGAGAGGGTGTGGGGGGGGGGAGATGTAGAAAGTGGGAAGGAGTAAAGAAAGAGAAGGATAGAAAGGAGGGGGGGGGGGGAGAGAGAGGGGGGGAGAGAGTGGAGGGAGAAAGAGCTAAAGGGGAGTGGGAGAGAAAGAGGGAAAGAAGGAGAAAAAGAGAGGGGGAAAGAGAGAGGAAGAGAGAAAAAACTAAGTGGAGAGAAGAAGAGAAAGAAAGAGTGGGAGGGAGAGAGAGGGAAAGAGAGAGAGAAAGAAAGAGTGGGAGGGAGAGGGAAAGAGAGAGAGAGAGAGAGAGAGAGAGAGAGAGAAAGAAAGAGTGGGAGGGAGAGAGAAAGAGAGAGAGAGGAAGAGAAAAGAGAGAGAGAGAGGGGGAAGAGAGAGAGAGAGAGAGAGAGAAAGAAAGAAAGAAAGAAAGAAAGAAAGAGGAGAGAGAGAGAGAGAGAGGGAAGGAAAGAAGGAAGAGAAAGAAAGAGTAGGAGGGAGAAAGAGAGTGTGTGTGTGTGTTTAAGAGGAGTATCCATAAATTATAAAGGCGTTGATGGAAGTAAAGAAATGACACTGAAAACAGAATGCAGCAGAGATAGGCTACTTACCCCAAGTTGCTGTGTGTGTTGTGTTGGTTGACGTACACACAGCCTCTGGTGAACCACCCCTGGTCATGGCCACCTCCGCTCTCTTCGCCGTCAAACACGCTGCCGAAGCCGCGCGACAGGAGATTGGAGCAGACACCTTCTTTCCCCTGAGTAATTTTGCTTGTTTGTTTGTTTGTTTGTTCTTCTTTTTTGTGTGTGTGGTTGCAAGTTGCTGTCTGCTTTGTCCGTTTCTGTTTTGTCCGTTGCAGACATACCTTTCTGTCGAGTAATTTTGTTGGTTTGTTCTTTTTTTGTGTGGTTGTGAGTTGTGTCTGCTTTGTCCGTTTCTGTTTTGTCAGTTCCAGACACCTTTCTGCTGAGTCATTTTTTTTGTGGTTTTTTTTGTGGTTGTGAGTTGTGTCAAATTTGTTTGTTTCTGTTTTGTCAGTTGCAGACATACCTTTCTGCCGAGTAATTTTGTTTTTTTGTTTGTTGTTATTTTTTGTTGTTGTGAGTTGTGTCAAATTTGTGTTTCTATTTTAGTCGGTAGCAGACATTTTCTTTCCACTGAGTAATTTTGTTTGTTTGTTTGTTCTTTTTGTGTGTGTGTGTGGTTGCAAGGTGCTGTCTGCTTTGTCCGTTTCTGTTTTGTCCGTTGCAGACATACCTGTCTGCTGAGTAATTTTGTTTGTTTGTTTGTTGTTGTTTTTTGGTTGTGAGTTGTGTCAAATTTGTTTGTTTCTATTTTAGTCAGTTGCAGACATACCTTTCCGCTAAGTAATTTTGTTTGTTCTTTTTTTTTGTTTGGTCGTGAGTTGTGTCAAATTTGTTTGTTTCTAGTTTAGTCGGTAGCAGACATTTTCTTTCCACTGAGTAATTTTGTTTGTTCTTTTTGGTTGCAAGGGGACGGGATAGCTTAGTGGTCAGAGCACTCGCTTTCCCCGAGCTAAGATTAAGCAGCATCGAGCGTGGTTACCTCTTGGATGGGTGACCGTTTGCATGCCTTGACTTCAGTACAATCCCCCAGCTGTAAATGGGTACCTGCCTCTTTAGGGTCAGGGAAGGTAAAGCAGTGAGGGAGAAGAGATGGGCACCGCTCTAAATATACTGGCCCCTTGAGAAGTTGAGGTCTCTAATGCCTTACTCCCCTACGACCACATAGGTTATGGGACTCCTTTACCTTCTTTTTTTGTTGTGAGTTGTGTCTGCTTTGTCTATTTCTAGTTTTGTCAGTGATACAAACCTTTTTTCTGCCGAGTAATTTTGTTTGTTCAATATTTTTGTGGTTGCATTTTGTGTCTTGTTTGTTTCTTTCTTTTTTGTCAGCAGCAGACACTTTCTTTCCACCGAGTAATTTTTCCTTGGTTTTTTTTTTGTGGTTGCAAGTTGTGTCTGTCTGTGTTGTCAATTTTTATTTGTATGTATTTTGTGTGTGTGTTGTTTTGTTCCTTGGCTAGAGGTGTGAGGTTCATGATCAGTGAGTTTTTGTGTATGTGACCGATTTTGCCCATCCTGAAGGCAGTCACATTCTGCCTTAGAAAACTGTCAGTATGTATGATTATTTCAAGGGTTTTTTAATGTCTGGTTCATCCCTTTGTTTTTAAACATTTTATGATGTTTAATTTTCTGTCTGCCATGTGTTGGTTTTTTCTTCTTTTTTTGAGTTTTGTTTGATTCGTATGGAATTATTTTTGTAGGTTTTGTTTTATTTGGTTGTTGAGTAAATTTTGTGATGTATTTGCATGCCTCTCCCCTCTCCCACACAAACACTGGAAAGAAGACTGTGAAATAAGCTAGAATCTGAAGTCATAAAATTTAATAATACGTTAACTCTAGGGGAAAAATCCCTTTGAACTGGTGTCTCAGAGGTAGCTTGAACTTGGGTTTGATCTCAGGTCGTCAGATCATGAGCACAGTGCTCTAACCACTAGGCTATCTAATCCTCCTGGCTAAATATATATGATATTAATGATGACCACTTTGATGTAAAAACATGCCGAAGTTGGATGTGCTGGGCCTGACTTGTCAGGTGCTTAACGGCAGCAGAGCACATTTTCTCTCATGTGACAGACAACAATGAGTTGCTGTCTGAATGTTTGATGAAGAAGAAGATACAGGTATGCTGTAATGATTTAACACTGTTTATTCATATATGTTATTTTAGATTCTACCAGCTGTAATAGTAACACTGTTTATGTTATTTCAGATTCTATTGGCTGTAATAATAACACTGTGTATCTACATGTTATTTCAGACTAGCAATAGTACCACTGTTTATCTACATGTTTCAGACCAGCAGTAATAGTAACACTGTATATCTACATGTTATTTCAGACCAGCTGTAATAGTAACGATGTTTATCTACATGTCATTACATATTCTACCAGGTGTAATAAACAGTAACACTGTGTATCCACATGTTATGTCAGATTCTACCAGCTGTAATAAACAGTAACACTGTTTATCTACATGTTATTTCAGATTCTACCAGCTGTAATAAACAGTAACACTGTTTATCTGTATGTTATTTCAGATTCTACCAGCTGTAATAAACAGTAACACTGTTTATCTATATGTTATTTCAGACCAGCAATAGTAACTCTGTGTTTCTGCATGTTATTTCAGATTCTACCAGCTGTAATAAACAGTAACACTGTGTATCCACATGTTGTTTCAGATTCTACCAGCTGTAATAAACAGTAACACTGTGTATCCACATGTTGTTTCAGATTCTACCAGCTGTAATAAACAGTAACACTGTGTATCCACATGTTGTTTCAGATTCTACCAGCTGTAATAAACAGTAACTGTGTATCTACATGTTATTTCAGATTCTACCAGCTGTAACAGTAACACTGTGTATCTACATGTTATTTCAGACCTGCTGTAATAGTAACACCGTGTATCTATATGTTATTTCAGATTCTACCAGCTGTAATAAACAGTAACACTGTTTATCTATATGTTATTTCAGACCAGCTAAAATAGTAACACTGTTTATCTGTATGTTAGTTCAGGTTCTACAGCTGTAATAAACAGTAACACTGTGTATCCACATGTTATTTCAGGCCAGCAATAGTAACACTGTGCATCTACATGTTATGTCAGGTTCTACCAGCTGTAATAGTAACACTGTGTATCTACCCATTATTTCAGGTTCTACCAGCTGTAATAGTAACACTGTGTATCTACCATGTTATGTTCAGGTTCTACCAGCTGTAATAGTAACACTGTGTATCTACCCATTATTTCAGGTTCTACCAGCTGTAATAGTAACACTGTGTATCTACCCATTATTTCAGGTTCTACCAGCTGTAATAGTAACACTGTGTATCTACATGTTATTTCAGACCAGCTAAAATAGTAACACTGTTTATCTATATGTTATTTCAGACCAGCAACAGTAACACTGTGTATCCACATGTTGTTTCAGATTCTACCAGCTGTGATAAACAGTAACACTGGTTATCTACCTGTTGTTTCAGACTCTCCTGCTCTTGTTGAGGATGCGCAGACAGCCTGCATGGTTCAGCCAGCACAGTTTGTTTTTGGCGACAGTCTGTGAATCCAGCTGTGATGAACGAGACTTCTGATGACCAGGTAATGACACCAAAGGCTTATTGTTTGTATGTGTGTGTGAATTTGGATTCTTGTTTTAACCTCAAAAAGTGATGTGTGTGTGTGTGTGTGCATACTTGCACATATGCATACAATCATGCATGCGGGAAATGTGCAAAAATCAGAGAGAATTATCATTGAAAACAAATCTTGACTCCTATATATAGATATCCATGCTGTGATTTTGGCGGTAAAGATAATTGTAGAATTTTAAAAGCAGAAAATAACAAGTGCAATATGAGGTATTCATTTAGTTGTAACCAGAAGCTTGAAAAAAAAATTGAACATGCCTTAAAGAAGTAAAGTAAATTTTAAATAAACCAGTTCTACAATGTGAAAATTGATTTCCTCAAGACAAAAATTTCATTTCCTGTACTGTGGATGACAATTCTATGCTTGCATGTTCTCAAAGTGTAAACAGAGTAAATAACCAGTGTGTGTGTGTGTGTGTGTGTGTGTGTGTGTGTGTGTGTAATGTGACAGGGTGTTTAGAGAGCAAAGTGAAATCAAAGCAAACAAGATGTCATGATAATTTTTTGGGTTTGTTTTTGGCTTGTGTGTTCAGAGGTTTGTGCCATAGCTTTTGGGGCCTCTGGAAGCTCTGGCTTACTCTGGAAAAGTTGTGTGTGTGTTACAGTGATTATGTGAGATGACAATGTTAATAGTGTCAGATGACAATGGGGATAATGTTAATGATGTCAGATGACAATGGGGATAATGTTAATGATGTCAGATGACAATGGGGATAATGATAATGGCGTCATATGACAATGGGGATAATGTTAATGGTGTCAGATGACAATGGGGATAATGATGTCAGATGACAATGATGTCAGATGACAAAGGGGATAATAGTGTCAGATGACAATGGGGATAATGATAATGGCGTCAGATGACAATGGGGATAATGTTAATGGTGTCAGATGACCATGGGGATAATGATGTCAGATGACAATGGGGATAATGGTGTCAGATGACAATGGGGATAATGGTGTCAGATGACAATGGGGATAATGTTAATGGCGTCAGATGACAATGGGGATAATGTTAATGGCGTCAGATGACAATGGGGATAATGGTGTCAGATGACAATGGGGATAATGGTGTCAGATGACAATGGGGGTAATGTTAATGGCGTCAGATGACAATGGGGATAATGTTAATGGCGTCAGATGACAATGGGGATAATGTTAATGGTGTCAGATGACCATGGGGATAATGGTGTTAGATGACACTGGGGATAATAATAATGGTGTCAGATGACAATAGGGATAATGATAATGGTGTCGATGATGACGATGATGAAAATAACTGGTATGGTGAAGACAAGAGACTCATTTCAGTGACAAGCAAGATATGTTATGGTATCTCTTTCCAAACTCATGAAGGCCCACAGCGTTTAGCCAGTAATATCCAGGTTTATTATCTTTATTGCTCTCGTACTCTCAGTAGAGTATGCTCATGATGCTGTTCAGTTCCTTTTGTGGTATGGTTAGTACTTTGAGAATGCAAGGCCACTTTTGAAGTGTCAGTGTTGATCTTTTAAAAAAAAAAATTTAGATAGCGTGCTTTTGGAAGTTTAACATTTGTTGACATATTTTTTCTTTTTTGTAGAAGTTTTTGTGTGTGATGTGTTTATGTTAAATTCGTGACCGGTTAGTTTGATGTGGACTGTTTTTATTTTCACAGAGGAAGTGCAAAGTGAACCATGTATACACAGGTATAGGGTGAGTTTTCTGTCTCTACTACAGATGAGTTGGCACACAAGCCTTTGTCAATGGTGATTTTTTTTCTTCTCGCCAACTTTTTGGCCAGACCAGTGTGACTTTGTTTGGGCATTTGAAGGCTGAAGATAACTGCATTCTAGTATTGTAGTATGGTTAATTTTCTTAATGTTTTATCATGTGAAGATACTGCATTCTAGTATTGTAGTATGGTTATATTTTCTTAGTATTTTATCTTCTTAGTATTTTATCATGTGAAGATAACTGCATTCAAGTATTGTAGTATGGTTATATTTTCTTAGGTGTTTCATCATGTGTGCGCTGTTGTTTTTAACCTACCTACTCAAAACATATGTGTGACTACCATGTCTCAAATCAGGCATAACGTATCTTCAGCATGTTGCAGATTGCATGTAGTTGTTTTATACTATAGATAATATGTGTGGTGTTATTGTCCTTTTGTGATTATTTTTTATCCATTTTATTGCATACTCAGACAGCAACTGTTGTCTGTCGTGCGTGTTTTTTCGTTATGCTGCTGTTAAGCGCCTGACAAGTAAGACCCAGCATATCTGACTTTGGCGTGACCCCTGCATATGATTTAAGTCGGTTTTCCTTGCCAAAAGAAGGTTGCAGCATGTGATGTTTTTAATAATACCAGTGACTTGGTGTTCACCTGGGGGCACTGTGTGTGTGTGTGTGTGTGACGGCCTGTGTCATGGCTGCGGCTGTAAACGGCTGAAGCGCAGATCAGCCTGGAGAAAACTACCCACCAACGTGTCCCTCACATCTCCCTGACAACCATACAGGTCAAGGGGCTGATGACAACGATCGTCGCCACTGTTTAGCAGTTACAGCAGTCAGCTACACATAACCATTTCCACTTTGTTGCATACCTAGTATCTGTAGCTGCATACCTGGTATCTTAGCATGAAGTGGATCAGGCCTGAGACATCCACTGTTTCTACTCTTTGTTTTATTTTATACCTGTAAGTAAGGATCGTTTGCTGTTTTGCTGGGGTGGAGTGATATAATGTGTGATATCATGTGCCCAGTGATCATTTAAAGGGGTGTGGAATACACGGCCATTTAACTCGCTACTGAGCTGTGATGATGAAGTTTGAGGAGAGAGGTAGGGAATTGGGTGGAGACCTTAGCAGAGACCTTGGAAGTAATGATTGTTTGGTGCATTGCTAAAATGACGTTGCTGTTTGTATACACAAGTGTGTGAAGTCGGGTTTTTTGTTTGCTTGTTTTATCTGTTTATTCACTTCTTTTTTTTATTTTATAGATTAAATAGCTTTTTATTGACCTTTTGGGTTTTTTGTGTAGATAGATATAATGGCTTTGTGCTTGTGTTTCTCATGCATTGGCCTTCATGTAGTTTAACAGACGATTTTTAGCATCTGCACTGAGGCCAAACTGTTTGCTGTTTTTAATGTAACGGTTTTCGCTGCTTGAAGTGTGTTAGTGTCGAGAGGTCAGGTATCTCCAGCCTGTTAAGCTTCGTGTCTTCAATATTTAAACTGCCATCTTTTCTATGCTTAGCAAGTGTTTAACTTTTGCACGTAAAACAGATTTTATCCATTTTGAACTTGCCTCATTTTTACAAGGAAAAAATGTATTCACTTTTAAGATTTGTCTAGTTTTTGCTTGTAAAGCAGAATGCATCTCTTTTAAATTTGGTGGGTGTGTTTTTTGTTTTTTTACATATAAAACACAAGGTATTTGATTTTTCTTTTTTTCACTTTATCATTTTACTCAGAGTAATGCTCATGTGTAAAGTCTTGCAGTATATAGATTTTGAGATTGGCCAGTGTAAGTGCAAACCACACATTGTTGAAGAAAAGTGGCTAAAAGCAACGGAGATTTCAGCTCTTTCTTTGGCTTTGCTACAGTGAAAGTATTGACCAAAGACGATACAGAATGCTACACCTTCTACTGGTGTGTGTGGTGACAAGTTGTGGTGGTGGTGTTTTTTTTAATTTGTTGTGTAGGTGTTTATAGTGTTGTTTTTTGAACTCAGGTTTCATCATAATCCCCCCAAAAAGGTAATTGTGTTAGCAATCAAAATTGTTGACATTTTTCCGTCAACGGTATGGAGTTTATTCATGTGTCTTGATGTGTTTAGGGTGTAAATGTATAAAGTTCGTCAAAGATTGACACAAGTGTAAGTTTGTTACATTCTTAAACTATGTAAATATTTTGCCAAAATTGAACGCACCTGGCAGTTAAGAATTTTTAAGTCCTTCCTCCAGTGTTTTTCACATGGGGTGAGGGTTCGGGAGGTTTGTTGGACATATTTTTCTGTCCCTCTGCAGGCTTGAACACAGCAAGGCATGGCTGCTGTTTGGACAGAGGGCTCCATATAATCTTCCTCTGGTTCACGGCGCAGTTTGTAGCATACATCATGGATTCATTCACTTCTTGACGCTTGCCTCTCTGCTTTGCTTTGGCTTCAAAATAGCAAGTTATAGCTCTTTACGATTGTTTTTTGTGTCTGATTCCATCAAATTGTTCTCCACATTTTGCATGAAAAGTCAAGCACTGAATTAAAAAATTTTTTTACACCCACTACATGGAAGATGGTTTATTTAATCAGATTTTTGGGTGTTCTGCATAGGCATGCCAATTTTTTAAGCTGACTTTTTAGTGTTTTTTTAAGTTGTCTTTAGTGAGTTCAGTTTTGTCCCTGTCCTTTTTTATTTGTCATTGAACAATTTTCAATTTGGTTTTTAACGGTATACGCTTATGATATTGGATTAGATGTCTAGTTTAAATTAATCATATACGCTTAGGACATAGGATTAGATGAGTAGTTTATTTGTATATGTTTATGGCATTGGATTAGAACAAGTTTAATCGTATATGTTTATGATATTGGATTAGATGACTAGTTAAATCATGTGTGTTTATGATATTGGAATAGATGAATAGTTAAATCGTATATGTTTATGACATTGGATTAGATGACCATTTAAATTATGTGTTTATGATATTGGATTAGATGAGTAGTTTTGTTGCAAGGGTTTATTTTCATGTACATAATGTAACTTGCAACAAAAAATGACCGTAAGAAAGTTGCAATGAACAAAAATTGTTATAAACTTTTTTCTCAACATCATGTGATGTTGAGAAAAAATATATTTCAACATTTTTTTTCCTTTCTGCTTTCAACACTTTTTAAATACAGCATTACAGCATGAGTTTTGTGCTACTCTATGGTTACATATTTATGTCCAATACATTTTAAACGTAATCGTGCTAAAATTTTGAAACAATATTCAGCATTTGATGTTGGCACATAACTTTTTCCTGCAACTGCACAAAATGAAAATGGCGAGGAGATTAGCTTGGAACCACTACTCTTTTTAAAAATATCTTTTCAACTGTTTAGATTTTTGACATTTTTATGGGGTTCAGGAGTTGGTTGTGAGTCAGGTTTTTTTCAGAAATGTTTTTCTTTTTTTATATTAATTGTTATTGATGCTCAGAACCTAAGGCTAGTACATAGTTTTCAACGAGTGAAATATCCATATATTGTTTACCACAGAGAGAGACAGAGAGAGAGAGAGAAAGAGAGAGAGAGAGAGAGAGAGAGAGAGAGAGAGAGAGAGCACATGTAGAATGTAGAATTTTGCCCTTTTCAAAGAGTACAATGTGGGGGGAGATAGCCTATGTTAGAAGCATTGAGCTTGCAGTTATGGAGTCACACAGAGACTCCTGTTTGAGAATTTTTTTTCCCCTGAGGTAGTATCATGTACTGATATTGCCCTTCAACCAAAAGTCCTTGGTAGACTTGTTGGCCCTTTTCAAAGAGTAACATGGGGAACAGTGTGCTCCAGGATAGCCTAGTGGTTAGCGCATTGGGCTTGCAGTCTGATGGAGTCACCACAGAGACTCCTGTTTGAGGAGATTTTTTCCCTGGAGGTAGTATCAGTACTGACTCCACTCCCCCAAAAGTCCTTTGGATGAGACTATGAACTTGAGGTCCCATGTATGAATGCACGCAGAACATCTTGCTCTCACACTGAAACCAGTTCCACCTTTTAGAAGAGTAGACTGCCTGTAAGAACATACCGTTAAGAGCAGATGACAAAATTGTGAAAAAGACATGCACACTGGTGTCCTGCTTATGCATCTTCCCTGAAGTTGAATGCAGCTACCTTAATGGTGGGCAAAGGGTTGCATTTGCAAAATCTCACTATTGGTGAACTTGGGAGCTCTAGCTGAGGAATTGGGAGGGGGGGGGGATGTAAACCCCAACAACAAGATGTCCGTATATCATCCCAATGGGAACTAGAGCATATAGCGATTTTCCCCCTTCATTCCTTAGCTAGAGCTCTGAGATTCACCTACGGTGAGATTGTGCATATTCAACCATTTGCCCCAAATCAAAGTAGATGCATTCCAATTTCGGGAATGATGTCTAAACATGACACCGGTGTTCACACGTTCTAAACAATTTTGTCATCCATTCCTACTGGCACGCAATGGCCTACTCTTTTGAAAGGTGGGATGTGCGCAAGATGTTCTGCATGTGTTCATACATCTTGGTTGATAGTCTCATATGAAGGACTTTAGGGGGAGTGGAGATGGTACTGGTGTTAACTCCTGGGAGAAAATCCCCTGGAGTGGATGGCTTGAAACTCACACCATCAGATCGCGAGCTCAAGACTCTAACCACTGGGCTACCCTGTCCATCCCCCCCCTGTGTAGATAGAGGTGGAGGTTCGTTCCCACCTGTGTGTAGGTACTCTCCACGTCTGCAACCATTCTTGTTTTGCTCCGGGTGCTGTGATATAACATTTACTCAGAACAGAATAATAATAATAGAGACTGTCAATCTTTTGTGCTAGTTTACAACTGTATTTAGTTCAGCTAAAATTAAAAAGTACAAAAATCACTTTGTGGTGTGTTGTCTGTGTGTTGTTGTTGTTGTCTTTCAATTTAACGTCTGTTCACTCTTAGTGATATTAGACGAGTGTGTAATATCACTACGAGTGAACAGACGTTAAATTGAAGACGAGTGTCTGTGTGTGTCAATGTGGGTGTGTGTGCACATGTGTGTGTGTTTCTGTGTGTGTGAGTGTGTATGTGACTGTGTGCATGACTGTGGGTGTGTGCACGCAACTGTGTGCTCTATGTGTGTGTGTCAATGTGAGCGTGTGTGCACGTGTGTGTGTGTATGTTTCTTCACCTTCATTTATAATGTTACTGTTCTCCTAAAAAACACATTTTTGGAATCGATCACAAACATACTACCTACAAACTGAGGTATGTAGTAAAACCAGATTTCCCTTCATATTTAAAAGTGACTGGCATGGTGGTGGTGGTGGGACCCTGCTATCAAAAACTACAGCAAATAAATCAACAAGCCCAACCATACATCTCCAGATACAAAATTACCTCCTCCAGATTTAAATAAAAGGACCATAAGGACTAGGAAAAAAAATTCAGAAAGGGTTGATTCTTGTTTGTTATTTTGGATATAATAGTTGCATGATCCTTTGAATTAAAAAAAACCCCAAATCTATAACAATAAACAAATGAAACAGTTCAATCATAAAATCCAAGAAAACAACAACAAACCCCAAAACAGTAGAGATGACCTCTATAAAGTGTTGTTTAAAAAAAAAAAAAAGACCAAATGTATATTTTGAGGATCATGATTCTTGTCTATTGATTTTATTTGGAATTGTTAGAGAATATATAATATATATATATATATATATATATAATAAAGAGTGCAGCAGAAAAGATGGTGTGGGTAACATGAAGGTAAAATGGTTAAATACATGCAGGGAGCTGCATCACTAAAAAAATAATCAAAAGCTGCAGAATATAATCATAAAAAAGGACCAACCTGTGTTCATCCCCTCCTTCAAGAAGGAAACAGAAATAAAAGCACAACAGCCATAACAACCCCCCCCCCACCCCCCAACCCAAAACAGAAGAAGACAAGGCTTACATTTGGTAAGATAGTAATGCTAAGTTTTCCCCAGCCTGACACCCACGGGGATCACCCAGAATACATACCTCATAGTCTCACCTTGGAGTCAATGTAAGACAAAGTCCTTCGGATGAGACTATAAACTGAGGCCCCGTGTACGAACGCATGCAGAACATCTTGCGCACACGTTAAATCCTATTCCGCTTTTCAAAAGAGTAGGCCATGGTGTGCCAGTAGGAACAGATGACAAAATTTACAAAACTGCATACATACGGGGACTGGATGTAAAAAAAAAGCACATGAGTGCTTATTCCATTACCCTTGATATATATATATATATAAATTGTCATCTGAGCGCTTTGATTTGTTGCTTTACAAGATTCAGCGCTATATAAATTCCATACATTATTATTATTATTATTAAGACTGTAAGTACACACAGGATGAGAAGTTTGCATGCATGGCCGTTTTCAAAAAACCTCACCATATAAGCAGCCATCCTCTAGTTTCAGCGGATTTTATTTTCACATGTTGTTATGCTTGTATGAGCTTGTTACGGATGAAGACCATCTTAACACAATATTCCAAAGCATAACAACATGTAGGTGTCAGCATCTTTCTACCTGAGACTTTCCCTCATATCTGTCCCTAATTTTCAACAGCATCCTTCACCTCCTAAGAGTGTTTGCGAGTCGTGTGTGTGTGTGTGTGTGTGTGTGCGTGAGTGTGTGTGTTTGTGTGCATGCGTGTGTGCGTGTGTGTGCGCACATGGATTTGAAATATGTTGTTCATTATGTTTAAGGAGAGTTGCATGAGTGTAAATTATTTGAGTGCAAGCGCTTCGATTTGTTTGTTTTTACAAGATTCAGCGCTATATAAATTCCATATATTATTATTATTTAGCACCTAGCTCACATCAATCACTGGTGCAGCTGTCAGCCTGGACCAACAACATATGGCATGGCAAGGTGGCTAAGCAATAATTAATGTGTGAAGGCGTATAAGTGATAGCGGGTATTGCCAGGAAAAAGGTGATAAACACACATCGGGTAAATGCTGCAGTTGACTGTGTTCAAGCACAATTCTGCATTGTTTAAATAAAAAAATCTATAAACATTTGATATCACAGAAGCTTGTCTAGATAATGGCCAAAGTTTTAAAAAATATTTTTTATAAGGAGTTAAAGCAACTGTCATAAATAATGATGGGTTTATAATTATAAACTACTATGTACAGTTCAGAGACAAAAACACCAAAACAAAACAACTCGATGAATGAGTACCCTGATATTAGTTTAGTGTTCACACAAAAATCACCTTTTTTTTGCCATTTCTTCTCTGTACCTCTCCCCACCCCCTCCCTCTCTCTCTCTTTCACACACACACATACACACCACTCTCTCTTTCTCCCTCTCTCTCATATCCACCCATGCACACACACTCTCTTTCCTCCCTCTCTCTCATATCCACCCATGCCACACACTCTCTCTCCCATACCTACCCACCCACACTCACTCTCTTCCATCCCCCCCCCCCCCCCCCCCCCACCACACACACACGTGCTCGCACAGCTACACACAACTACTCACTATCCCGGCTACTATTAACAACTACAATTCCTCAAGAACATCAATGTTTTCTGACTATTTTTTCCCCTTACTTTTCGTAAGTGTCATAAAGCGACCAAGACCTACAAGTAGACATCAAAGTGAAGCAACACAGCAACAATCAGACAGGTTTCTGAGCACCTTCACCGACATCCCAACCTTCTTTAGAAGAACTTAACACCCGACTGAAACATGAAGATTCCTTGCTCCGACTAAAGCAAGCCTAGTAAAGGGAATCAACAGAACCCCCTGACCTATGCCGATGATAAAAGGCGGTCAGTACAGCTGCACAGAACGGACAGTCATCATCAAGTCCCTTGCCCCTGTGCAGTCTTTGGAAGAAGCAACATCAGGCATCATCCCCATCATTCATTCTCCCACACCATTGACCAAGTTGGTCGTGTGGGGGTGAGGGGTGGGCGATGGGTCTGTCTACAGCACTGATCACTGAAAGTTTCAATCAGGTTCACACTCAAGTCTTTAGTAACGATGTCTTTAAAATAATGTGCCAGAAATAGCGAAACAGTCCCACTACCACACCATCTGCGGAAAGCCCAGCAAAGATTTGAAATGTTATAGAAAAGAAATTCACGAACGGGGATTGAGAGAATCAATGGTTGTCATTGTCAGACACCCAACTGTCATCATGAAAAGCCGATTCAGAATTTATGACCGACCCACTTTAAAAAAAAAAGAAGAAAAGAATCTTCAATTTTTTATAAAAAAAATGATGAAGAAACATAACTGGTCACTTCCATTCACCTCCAGTGGCGTTTGTTCCCTATGACCTGGTCAAAATGGGACACGACAGATCCTTTTTGGAACCCAAGTACCGACTATCTCTCTCAACTACTGTTCTTGCCTGTGTTAATATAGATTTCTGGCAATGCTTGGATTATTATTAGATTGGGATGACAACTCATGCTGTGTAGTCATCCTTTGACCTCCCTTGCATTATTTTAGGGTCAGGTACAAAGTTTGATTGCTTATCTTTTTTAATTTGGGGGTGATTATCTTTTTTAATTTGGGGGTGATTGTTTATTTTTTTTAAATTTGGGGATGATTGTTTATCTTTTTAATTTGGGGGGTGATTGTTTATCCTTTTAATTTGGGGATGATTGTTTCTCTTTTTAATTTGGGGGTGATTGCTTATCTTTTTAATTTGGGGGGTGATTGTTTATCCTTTTAATTTGGGGATGATTGTTTCTCTTTTTAATTTGGGGGTGATTGCTTATCTTTTTAATTTGGGGTGATTTTCTTAAGCATTGCTTCTTCGCGATTCTATTTTCACCTTTAGATGGCAGCTTCGGTAGGCCACTTGACTATTTCAATCCTGTGATCAGGAAAGATGCCTCTGCCTTCTAATAAAGTACCAAAAATTACGAATCAATGCTGCACCACTGCTGTGATTTACGAAGAATTCCAATCAACGGGTCGTAACTCATGCATCACGTTTAGCAGAAGTGGTAGTCTTTCAACTACAAAGTAACCAAAATGCTGATTAGAAAATCCTTACAGTAATCGTACACTTTCTGAAAAATAAGAATGAATCAACAAATGCTGACAACAACTTTTTGGATATAATAATAATTTCAAGAGTGATAAAAAAAACCTGTACTTGAATTTGTCTGCATGTATTTCCCCCACTCCAACGTGTTTTTTTTTTTAAATCGTTGTCCAAAGGAAGTGTTGATGAAACTAGTTAAGGTGTGACCCCTACTCCCACTAGTATTGCATCTTGAAAGGATCAGTCTCAGACCAGATCCTGTGAGGGGAAAACAGCAAATTGACAGTGGATTGTTACATGGGCTTGTGGGTTCACAGCTATCAGCTGATGGCTGAATCAGGGAATCTCTTAAGTCTTTCCCAATGGTGATGTGAGACAAGGGAAAAAAAGCTTATCACCTGACAGCTCCACTATAGGGATGCCTGGGGCCCTGTCAGTATAAACAGCATCCCCACTTATGGAAATTCTGTGCTTGGAATTCCTTTTTTTCTATCTTTTTTGTTTGTTCCTTGTTCCTTTTCTCTGTGTCGACTCCTTCTTGTCTATTTTCTGCCTTCTTGGTCCATTCTCCTGCCCTTTTTCCAGAAAGACTTCAGGTAATGACAACTCTCTCCCACACAAGTCGGATGCGCCGGGCCTGACTTGTCAGGCGCTTAACGGCAGCGCAACGCATTTTTCGCTGACATAACAGACAACAATAGTTGCTGTCTGAGCTTTTGACAAAAAAGAACTTGACAGCTTCTGTTCCAAGTTCACAAAGCAATCACGACCCAAGGCACAGTTCCAGTGACACACCATCCACATGGACCTTCACAGGGCATTCACACCAGAACAGAGATAGTAATTTCAACACTTATGCAATTCTCTTCTCTTCTCGTCTGCGGGTTTTACAACATGTAGGACAACTATGGCCAATGTTAAAATCGTCCTGGCAGTTTTTATCAACCAGTATCTCAGGTAGTTTTTATCAACCAGTACCTCAGGTAGTTTTTATCAACCAGTATCTCAGGTAGTTTTTATCACCAGCATCTCAGGTAGTTTTTATCAACCAGTATCTCAGATTGTCCAAAGTGTGACTCAGCCAGAGCCTGATAGGAAATCTGACCTGTATGACAGATCCAAAGCAATTCTTCATGACAAAGAACTACAGAAAAGAGTGTTAAAATCGCTGTAAAGTGTCCCTACCAACATCACATCAAGCAACCCGAATCCACAAGCGAAACGAAAAGTGGGACGGCCTGAACAGACAACATGGCGTCAGTGCATGGATTCCGACTGAAGGCGGCAGGAAGGACACTGACCTAGCTTCTTGACCAGTTCAGCCACAAACTGTTGTCTGCTGTAAGATCGTTGCCCAAGTCCAATATTCCCTGAAGGAATGCAGCAACAACAAGTGAAGTGAAGTGAAGTGAAGTGAAGTGAGGCAGCAACTTGTGGACCTCGTCATCCTCTCCACAACTTATGATCACCTCGGTGGCAGACTTGGACCTTCCTTGCAGAACAGTGATGGTTTCTGCATTTACATTGATCATGTCTTGCTGGTAGTTTGGGATGTCTGTACATGTATGTATGTTAGTCCGTCGTTTTCGACGATGACCTCCAAAACAGCAGAGGAAGCAGGTGCTGTTTCGGAAACTGGGTAGAAATTTGATTATAGTGGAGATGCCTTGCCCACAGCACATCCCCACTCTCTCGCCAAGTGGGCATAAGGACAGTCAGTGTTGGAGATGTTCTCCAAAGGCCAACCAGCCCCTAGTGCTGCAGCACATAAGGACTGTGCGAGTCAAGCCTCCTAGTCAGAGAGTCATAGTCGATCACTAAAGACTAAGCTGTAAAGTGGAATTCCATGAGTGGAAAAGCCACTGGTCATACAGCCTCTCACTTTGCTGTTGCCCCCAGCCTCAATGGTTTAATCAAGAGCTGTGATGCATAAAGTGAGTTTACGGTTGGGTTTTTGTGGGGTTTTTTGTTTTGGTGGTGGGTGGGTGGGTTGCTCTCTAAATAAATACCCAGTTTTTAGGCTCTAGTGTTCGTGGAAATTTATGACAGCCGTGACTCTAGATTTTGACACCTTTTGCAGATTAACATCTGCATGAACAAGTTGTTACGATGAAGGATGACTTTTCCCTTCTTACGTTCCTTTAGAAGTGTTGTTCACACAAATTACAGCAGTTGTCTAAGATGGGAGAAAAACCACTACCATGAACAACTTGTCACTAGAGTTGTGTCTGCGTCGCTACCTGCTCATTTTGATTTGTTTGACGTCTGTCTTACTGGAAAGACAATTCACCCCCATGTTCAAAACCCAGTAATGCCAACCCCTACGACACAAAGTAACTGGAAGACTGGAGTTAGGAAGACCAGATTCTGTGCTATTTTGTTGTTGTTATTGGTTCCTTCTGATTTTTCACCCGAACTGAACACAGTACATACATACATGGGAAGACAAGGCCCACGTCAGCTGGAGTCTTAACTGATTCTAGTGTCTCTTTTTTGACAGGCTGTTTATTCTTCACTTTTTTTCGGTGTTGGGTTTTCCTATGGATATGTTACAGCGAGCAGATCTTCGAAACATGTCACTCTTCATCTGCCAAGATTTCACTCTGAAGACGCTTCATCAACGGAAGAAGACAGCAGCCAAACGAAGACTCCTCGGTGCATGCTGGGTATTTTTGAAAGATCTGTAACTGGCTTACTGTTTATAGAATCTGAAAGATCTGTAACTGGCTTACTGTTTATAGAATCTGAAAGATCTGTAACTGGCTTACTGTTTATAGAATCTGAAAGATCTGTAACTGGCTTACTGTTTATAGAATCTGAGACGGATAGGTCTTTACCCTACAATCCCTAAATCTCCGCTGGGATGTTAATCTAATCACACCAACAACAAAGTCTTCACCCTGTGCACACACTGAAAACGAAAATGAGGGCCGGTCTTCTTGGCTGCGAAATGGGATAAGTCTTAAATGTTGTTGTTGTTGTTTTTAAGTAGGGAGCAATAACATTACTCTTTGATAACCAAATAATTTCCACCACGCTATCTCAGAGTGCTGTAACCTGTGCCACTAGAAAAAGACCTCCAAGATGCTGAAAAGTATGCTCTTGGTGATAACTCTATATAATGTCTTTGCAAAATTGAAACCCCCTATCTTCCCATACTAAATAATGGTCTTTTTATTTGTTTACGGGACTATAAAGTGTAGGCTTAATATGGATGATTTTGTGGGCAATCACTTTTTAAAAAAAAAGGTGTACCCATTGGTACAACATCAAGTTTCGTCTATTCAGAATCTGCCAATACTTTCTTTCTTCAAATCTTTGTGCATTTCGACTAACAAAAATAATGCGTATATATTTTTTAAACGTCTTGACATATTAGTGCTTCTTTCTGTGCTGTACAGAGCTAAAACAGAAAACGTACAACCCATCATAATGAATACATAATTACACAGAATGCACTATTTCAATGGAAAGGAGGTTTATATGTCACTGTGAAGGAAGGAAGGAAAGATGGACGTGACTAATACTGTTGAAGGAATGAACGATGCCCTAGAAGACGTTGTCGAACAATACACCATTCAGTCATAGTCTCTGAGCGAATCAATGAAGACGTAGGGCAACAAGGAACCAATCACAACGCGTTCTCGAGAGAGGGAGGAGGCGGAGTGATAGAGGGAGGAGTGGAGGGAGGAAGGTCGGGTGAAGGTCATGGGCTGACGCGGGGTGTGGAAGCTGGGGCTGAGCTCCAGGTAGCCCTCGTTGGGGGGTTCGATCCTCACCAGCATCCGCTCCAGCATCCTGTAACGCTCGTCCTCCATCGTCCTCCTCTTCCCCCACCCGCCCACCCCCACTTTCCCCGTCCTCCTTTTCCGGGGTTTCGCCCCTCCCTCCCCCCGGCTGCCTCTGCGCTTGAAGGTGTGCATGACCCGGGTCAGGCCTGCAGGGTCGCCGTCCATGCGCACCAGCTGCTCCTTCTCCGCGCGAGCTGAGGCCCGCGAGGGGATGACGTCGGGGAGGGTGTCGGGCCCCTGCCTCTGCCCCTCCAGGCAGGACGTGTGCAGTCCCCTCTGCGCTGCGGGGGCGGGGGAGGGGGGGAGGAGGGTGAAGCCCTGACTGCTGCTGGCCCCCGGCCGTGGCCTCATCAGCGGGGGCAGGAACCCTCCCCCCCCCTTGTCTGGCCTCCCCGCGCTCTTGGCCGTCAGTGGAGGCTCCTGCGGCGGCTCTTCCACCCGGGGTGGCGGCTCTCCCCAGGCCCTCCTGACCTTGTGGTTGGTGCCTGGGGGCTTCTCCGCGCCACCCGTGTTGGAGGTGAGGGTCAGCAGGGGTGGGGTGTGACTGACCTGCAGGGCGTTCTCCTCCATTTGCTTCTGCCTCTGCTGACGGCGCACCATGAACGAGCTAGAGGGTGGCGACAAAACAGAAAGAAAGAAAGACAGAGAGCTCTTTTCAAAGGGAGGGGGGAAACAGAGGAGAAGGACAGAGCAATCTCCCCTTATTAAGCTCTTTTATAAAAGGGATGCTAAAGTAGCATGATGCTTGTCTCATTATTTTTCCTAATTAATATATATTTAAAACCTGGAGGAGAGGGGGACCTGGGAGTGTGAAGACTTCGTCTCTATGTAACTACACCACTGCTTTGTTTAAAACTGGTTGTATTTGTAAGATCTTGTCCAGCCAAAAACATGACAATACTGGACGCTTCGGGGCTTGATGATCATTCAGACAGTCATAAGTATTTTCAATGATCAGACAACACACCTAACTCTGGGCAGCATTCTCACCAAAACTAAGCATTGTTTTTATGGATTCTACTATACACTTCACTTTGGACAGCATTCTCAGGATTCAATTTTTTAAAATCTCACAAAGCATTTATGTGTATACCATTTGGCAGCAGTATCAGCGCCTCAAGCGGTATTCCAAACCACATTTAAAAACAGGTATCGTCTGCCAACTGACAATGGCGTCAGTGACTTGGTGGAACTGATTTTACAATATTCATCGCAGAAACCTTCACTGACTTGAGCTCTTTACACATCCTCCACCTCTCCACCGCCAGGTGCTCCAGCTTTCCCTGTCAGTCAAAAGCAAAGTACAACAAGGAACACAGAATTCTCTGTTGCCCACAAACGCTGAAGACAGACAAAAAAACACAACGAGAACAGGGTCCGTATACTCAGACTCAGGCCATGCCACAACCGCTTTAACTACCACAATATTATGCACACACACACAACTCCACAACAGGCCACACAGAGCAGTGCCGTTGCAAGACGGGCAGCCAGACAGCCAACAGAACATGTGCTGTATACAGTCCTGCCCGCTACATGAGGCAGCACTCTGAAGAAAGAGGACCTGGCCTGACTGACCCATACCACCCCAGTGGCCAGGGAGCTCTGTGGAGACTGGGAGGGAGAGAGGACCTGCAGCAGAGTACAGCTTTCATCGTTAACAGCGACACAGCTGTCCACCTGACGAACGCCAACAACCAAAACCAACAACAGAAAGCAAAAACGCCACTCACTTGCGATGCATGTCCATCTGCCGCCCCGTCTTGAGCTGCTCGTTCTCCAGATAGGTCATCTTGACGTCCAGCATCTGCTGCTGCGTCACGTTGTCGTACAGCAGAACGCGGGACACGCTGGACTTGGGCAACACGCCGCGCGGCCTCTTGCCGTAGTTGGGCACGAGGCGGGGAGGCCTGTGCATGTAGCTGAGGTCACTGGTGTGTTTCTGTATGGGCACCGGGGGTGGGGGGGAGGCGGGGGAGGAGGAGGAGGAGGGATCCTGGACAGTGGCGTTGTGGGATGGGGGTGATGAGGAGGAGGATGGTTGGGGTGGTGGGGGTGGTGGGGGTGCCGATGGTGGTGGTGGTGGTGCTGCTGCTGATGGTGGTGATGACGGTGGTGGGGAGGATGGTTTTTCGTCTGTCATGGCTGGAACTTGTGTGCTGAAAACAAAAGATGAAGTTTTCTGGCTAATTTTAGTTGTTGTATATTAATCTAGGCATGCACACACACGCAGGCACGTGTACACACGCGCGCAAATATTCATATCCACACACGCGCGTACAAGCGCTCGCACGCACACACATTCACTCACACAGAGTGACAGGAGAAAGGAGAGAGAGGGAGATAAGCAGACAGAGAGACAGAGACAGAGAGCAGGATTAAGTGTATGAGACGCTTGCAGCAAAGTAGGCGTGCATTTCTTTTATGGGGCTTTTGAGGGTGCTTTTAGTTGTTGTTGTTGTGCGTTCCCCAGCTTTACACCCTGGGGGTCACCCAGAACATGCACTCTACTCACTCATCCCACCTGGGAATCGCTGTGAGATAGGAAGTACACCGGGTGAGAAGTTTGCGTGTACGACTATTTTCAAGTACCTCGCCACATAGGCAGCCATACTCCGACTTCAGAGGATTTTTTCTCCTATAAAGGAGAGTGCAGGTTGTTATGTTAAGAGCTTGTCATGGCTGAAGGTAATCTCAACACAACATTTTAAACATAACAACATTTTAATGTAGGCCTTGGCAATTAGCTGACATCAATAACTGACACAGCTTTCGGCCTGGGCCAAGGTGCCTTAAGTGTAATATCCTGCTTCATAATAAATGATATTGCTCTTATTGTATGGCACGAACATTTGTGCATCAATATTTGTGTATGCGTGCTGTGTGTGTGTGTGTGTGTGTGTGTGTGTGTGTGTGTGTGCGCGCGCGCGCGTGAGTGCCCACGTGCTGTGTGTGTGTTTGTGTGTGTGTGTGTGTGTGTGTGTGTGTGTGTGTGTGTGTGTGTGTGTGTGCGCGCGCGTGCGATTGTGTGAGGGGGGGGGGAGTAGTGTGTATTGTGTGTGTGTGTGTGTGTGTCAGTGCGCGCGTTTGTGAAATGTTAAAGATCAAATGTTATTACTCTGTCATAAATGTTTTCTGTTTATTGCTCTTACGTTTGGCTTGTAACCCACATGAAGTTCTCTGTCACTGAGACAATGCAGCATTGGTATTACTGTTTGAACTGGTATTTCTGTGTATGATATGACCTCTCCAGGGTGTTAAGCTGCGGACTGCCCAACAAACATCAACTCAAACATCTAGCAAACAAGCTTAAAACATGTTCAGGTTTGCGCATAACTTAACCTTGGGAGGTTACTAGAAATAACCGAACAACAACCACAAACAACAACAACAACTACAACAGAATCCCCTTACTCTGAATCAGCCACTAGGTTTTTGCAAATGTAACCCACCCAAAAATATGTCCAGGAAAAGGGGAAAAATTTTAGGGGCTAACCAACAAAAAACGAGACACCTGTGATCAAAGCACCAACTCCATGAAGTGTAAGCCAAAAGAAATAGTACCAACAACTTTAAATATGTTCTAAGTGAACCAAAAAGATGGACTGTTAGTTTTTTACTGGTATTTTGGATAGTTTCAAAAGTATTTTTGGTTTGTATCAAAATTTATAAATGTTTAGAAAATTTTAATAGTAAAGGAAGAAGGTGTAGGAATCTCAACATTTTCCTGAGACTTCCTGTCAATTTGTGACACCTGGCA
>CM054158.1:27173962-27186462 GCA_028751875.1 Rapana venosa
TAGCGATGTTCTATAGTGCACTGTGACTCACAGCGCACAGGTATACATACAGTAGCAGGATGTATGGCTGACAGAGGAGTGCTTTTCCTCGAATCTCATGTCACATGAGGATAATGTTGTGCACACAACAACAACTTGACTTACCATGAAAAGACAGCAGGCCCTAATTTCCTTATGGCATCCTGTTCTGCAGGGGGGGGGGGGGGGGGGGGGGGGGGGGGGGATAGGGAGGGGGGGGGGGGGTCTACAGGGAACCCCCTGTGATCAAAAAGAAAAATTCCTGAGATCAACCACAAACATTGAGGGATGTAATTATGAGACATGAATTATATGAACACATACTTTAGCACATGCTAAAAGCATGATATAACCCTTGATTTTTCTTCAAAATGAGCAAGGTTTTTTTGGGGGTCACAAACCAATTCACTAATCTATACCAATGTACATTCTTATTTAGAAGGCGAACATAAAATCTTATTAAAATTGTGTTGTGGAACACGAAAGCAAAAATATCCATTTCAAGAATGTATTGTTCTCTTAAATAAAAAGGTCTTAAATTATCTCTAAGGCTGGTATCTATCGAGATCTCTGATAGTGCCTGTCCATTCTTGAATGAACATAACAACAAGCCTCTGTTTGAATATGGCCAAGAACATTTTTACATCTCCAACATCCTGTTGAAGCCAAACAGTATTAATGCCAGTTGAGCATAAAACTTTTCTTACTTTTCGAAGCCCAGTATTGTTTACCACAGTTGTCTAATTCTAGTAGCATTTGATGAGTTAACCTAGTAAAATATAATTAATAATCATTGCTAACAGTTTACACAAGAATTTGACACAGACTACATAAGAATTCACATAATGGACATCTGCCTTGGTCTTCATATACCATTCTGTTAGGGCTTTTAGTTGGAACACAAAGAAACTTACAATCAATCATATCAACCTTTTCTATTATGTATATAATCCCCACATTTCAGCTGCATAAAGCAATCTGACTGCATCTTTGTGCGAAAAACTTTGAAGAAAGTGTTGGGTGCCATTTCTTTATTTGGGAAAAACCTTCAGCTGCACTATATCTACTTTTTTTTTCCCCTACAGTTGTCAAAAACAATTGCCCTTTAGCACAGATCTACCCTTGTTGTACAATAATAAAATATCCGATACAATAATCATTACCACTTACAAAAACTACCTCTGTAAAACCCTTTTTTTCAAGTTTCCCTAACACCCCCCCTTTTTCAAATTTACATATAAATATATAATTTTTTAACAAGTGAAATGAAAGCATAAAAACCAAACATAAACTATAGATGTTCCCCAAATTTGGGGCTTTTCCCCTTTCCCAGGGGGGGGGGGGGGGATTTTTAAATGAGGGAAGGGAATACGCAATCTAAAGGGAATGTCTTTGTCAATGTCATTGTAAACTTTTAAATGACATGAAATTAAACATCATACTAAACCCATGTTAGAGAGAGAAGAAGGGAAAGAGAAAGAAGAGAGAAAGAGAAAGAGAGAAGAGAAGAGAGAGGGGGGGGGGGGGGATTTTACAGGCCCCAAAACTAGTCATAATTTAAAGGTTCACAACACACACACATACACTAAAACACGCGGCGCCGCATAGAAACACAAAACATCCCTAGAGACATTTTTTATCAATGGGTCCAGTGTGGGAGCGCACCAAAACATCCCCGCACTCCCAAACCCTTCCCACCTTTGGGAAGAGTAGGAAATTGTACCGGGTGCAAATGGATGAAAAAAAACTAAAACCGCACACCAGGGGAACTGATGCAAAAAATGCCCATTCCATCACCCTCGAAACAAAGAAATATATAAATAGTAATTAAAAAAAAAACACACATGCCCACGCGCGCGCGCGCGCGCGCAAACACAACAACACACCCCACACACACACACACACACACACACACACGTCAATTTGGGTATTTTGGAGGATTGTTAAAAGCAAGTTCCCAGGTTTGGGAATGGGGTCACTGACAGGAAGGGGAGGGCAAGCTCAACGTCACGGGGTTGAGGCCTTCAGGCGTCAGTCTCAAATTTTGCCCAGAAACGTTCTCGGGGTCTGGCCTCGGGGTCTGCCCTTTACCCTTTTCAATCACCTGGGACTTTTACGTTGCTGAGAGAGGCCCCCTGATTGAAATGTTGGGGCACTCTTTGCCGTGTTTTTTTGGTGATGTCCTGCGGTGAAGGACAGCCCCGGTTTTAGGGGTCCCTTTGGTTCGCCACGTACGAGTCCACAAGTTGCACTAGCAAAAACAGTTCTTCTGCACCGAAAAAAGGGGCTCTGATGGGAACTCTCACCATAAAAACTGGGGAAGAACCCCTCTACAGTTCCCGCAGGGGGCACATTTTTTTGGGGCAGCAAAACATCTACGATGCAGGTTTTGCGTTTTTGGAGGCAGGACAATATGAGCAGTTCCCTAGACCCTCATTTTCTCTCCCCCATCACAGGAGCTTCGGGGAAATCCTTATTCATTCTGGCACTGCAGTGCAGGGGGGCAGATTGGGCCGCAACCATTTTTGGGTGGGGGGGGGCCTGGATAGTGATGATAAGGACTCGCGTTGTGTTTCTTTTTTGGTAAAAAAAAGGGGGTCTGGGGGTGGAGGGCTTTGCCCTATTTAGCGGCCATGATGATTCAGGGGTACCACATCCTAAGCTTTTTTTCATCTCCAACTGGGCGTTCCCAAATCTTGCTCTTGGGGCACAGCGGCCACTGGGAAAACTGTCCCCCAAGGGGTTTTTGTTACAAAATACGGGAGGCAGATTGGGAAAGGGAATAGTTTGGGGATCGTTGCTTTAGAGAAAGCTCGGTGGGGGATTTGCCACCTTCCATTTTGAGGGGAAAACCAGGAGGGGCATTTCTGTTGGTGGAATGATTTAGAACCACTGAAACGTTCATTAAGAAGAGAGAGAGAGAGTTATATATAAAATAAAATATATAATAAAAATATAATTTAAAAATATATAAAAAAAGAGAAAGAGAGAGAGAGAGAGAAGACAACAGACAGACAGACAGACAGAAAACCGCCCGGGTCACATCATCAGCGTTTTCTGTTGACACAGAAAACTGACAAATAACTTTAAGAAAAGACGAAAAAAAAAAAATAAAATTCACAAAAAATCGTTTTAATTTAAACTTTCCCCCTTTTTTCAATGCGGTTTGTACCATCTGCTCTACTATTTATCCCTCGAAATTTCACCCTTTAAACATCTTTGTCGCCTGCAGGGTTCCCCGCCAATAGATTGGGGAACACACACAACAGACAGACGGCCTAACTTACAGAAAAACCTCTTTTGGGGGGGATTTAGAGCACTGAAAGGGCCCATACCATACACGTTTTTTCAACCCCATTCACTGAAGGCAGGGTAGGGGCCCATACCTTAATCTTTTTGCTTGCCAAGCTAGGGGCTTAAAAAAGACTGCATATTATTGGCATTTTTTTTTTTTTTTCCCCTTTTTTTTCATTTTATTCTTTTAAAAACGCAAAATATTTGTGTAATCAATCGTTTTTTGAATTGCTTTTAAACTTGTTATAAATTTTGCAGCACTTTCTTCTTGTGAAATTTAGCTTTTTTTTTTTTCCCCCCAAGATAGCTACACTTCTTTTTGTCCCTTGATTTTTTTTTTTTCCCAAAAATTATGATAATGGGCCCAAAAAATTCCCTTTTTAGCTCTGGAGTCCTCTCCCCCCCCCTCTCTCTCTCTCTCTGTCTCTCACACACACATACACACACACACACACACACACACACACGTGGTGGTGGTGGGGGTGGCAGGGGTCTAGATTATGGTTTTCTGTGATACACAGGGATATGTTTGGAGTTGTTTTATTCTCGTGAGCATCTTTGTTTCAGACTCAATGCCCTCTGTACATTGTCACTGCACAGTACCCGGTGGGGATGGCCCTAGGGTATGCCAGTATAAATAGCATCTCCACTTTCTGGAAATTCTGTGCTAGGAATCCCCTCTTCTCTGTCCCTCCCTCTTGCTCCTTTTCTTCATGTCACCCCCTTCTTGTCTGTTTTCTGCCTTCTGAGTTCATTCTCCTACCCCCCCCCCCCCCACTCCTCAAGAAAGACTTAAAACAAAACAATTCTTTCCCACGCCGAAGTCGGATGTGCTGGGCCTGACTTGTCAGGCGCGTAACGCAGCGCCAACGTATTTCCGCTCATATGACAGTGAACAATAGTTGCTGTCTGAGCGTTTGACGAAAAAGAAGAAGAAGAAGAAGAAGAAGAAGAAGAGGAGGAGAATGAGGAGGAGGAGGAGAATGAGGAGGTGGAGAAGAAGAAGGAGAAGGAGAAGGAGGAGGAGAAGGAGGAGGAAGAGGAGGAGAAGGGGGAGAGGAGGAGGAGAGGAGGAGGAGAGAGAAGAAGAAGAAGAAGAAGAAGAAGAAGGAGGAGGAGGAGGAGGAGAAAAAAAGAATGAGGAGGAGGTGGAGAAGAAGAAGAAGAAGAAGAAGAAGGAGGAGGAGGAGGAGGAGGAGGAGAGGAGGAGAAGGAGGAGGAGGAGGAGGAGGAGGAGGCGGAGGCGGAGGAGAAGAAGAAGAAGAAGAAGAAGAAGAAGAAGAATGCAAAGAAGAAGAAGAAGAAGAAGAAGAATGAAAAAATGAAAAAAAGAAGAAGAAGAAGAACAACAACAACAACAAGAACAAGAAGAAAAAGAAGAAGGAAAAGAAGAAGAAGAAGTATACAAAAGTTGCCGTCTGAGTGTTTGACGAAGAAGAAGAGGTATACCACCTTTAGTCAGCAGATTTCTCTGCCTGAAATTCAAAGTCAGGATGCTCTCTTAGGGGAAAAGAGCACTACTACTAGGGTAATGCCATCCACTTCTGTTTCTCCTTTCTTTCTTTTTTTTAAAGTAAAGTTTCTGCCTGCAGGATCGTGTCAATTGTTTTCTGAAAAGAGACAGACTTTAAAAAAATGTTTTGCCGGGGGGGGGGGCAGCTCTCTTGTTGCCATGGATTCTTTAACACGTACTGATTCTTTATGTTGCTCGCAGGACCTTAGTTTATCGTTTCCACAACAAGACTAGTACCCTGACTACCACTGATCGTCCAATGACTATGGGGGAAATTCCTGCTTCAGGCGGGGATCAGATCCGTATTTTTTTGTGCTTTCTAAACAGAGTGCTACAGCTTGACCTCCAATCTGGTAGAAGTAGTGCACTAGTGGTAGTGGTAGTAGTAGTAGTAGTAGTAGTAGTAGTAGGAGGAGGAGGAGGAGGAGGAGTAGCAGGAGTAGTAGTAGTAGTAGTAGTAGTAGTAGTAGTAGTAGTAGAAGTAGTAGAAGTAGTAGTAGTAGTAGTATAGTAGAAGTAGTAGTAAAAGAAGTAGTACTAAAAGTAGTGGTAGTAGTGGTAGAATTAGTAGCCTAGTATTACTAGAAGTAGTAGTGGTGGTAGTAGTGAAGGTGGTAGAGGTGGTGGTAGCAATGGTAGCAGCAGCAGTAGCAGTGGTAGTGGTAGTAGTAGTAGTAGAAGTCGTCGTCGTCGTCGTCGTCGTCGTCGAAGCAGCAGCAGCAGCAGCAGCAGCAGCCACAGAAGCAGAAGCAGTAGCAATAAAAGCAGTAGCAGTGTGTGTGCACACACTTGTGCATTGATCAGAAGATAACCAACATCTTCAGACTGTCAAAACCCTCCCACCATCCTTCATTTTCCGACACCCCCCCCCCCCCCACCCCCCCACCTGACCCTCAGCACCCCTCCACCCTCCCTCCACACCCCACACCCTTCAACCTCCCCTTTCCCCCGTCTCTTTCTGTTTAGTCTTCAACAGTACAGGCAATACAAGTGATTGCTTATCGCTTAAAACTCAAAAGTGGTCACACTACCAATATTACATTGATTCAAGCCACTACAATCGAACACAACTTTTCATATCTGTAGCTCTTTTGTCGAGCAAATACTGGGGGGGAAAAGACCGTTAATCTTTCTTCGTCGTCTAAAAGATCCATTCCAGACAGATTTGGGGGAACACAGAGATACAGACATAGCTTACAGTCGGATCTTCTTTGGCAGGGGATTTATTTAAGCTTTGGTAATACGTCTGTAAGATATATCGATCCCACAACGGTCAATGCACAGGCGCTTGAGAAAAAACACTTTTCTTTGTTAATGCATCGATGTATATGTAATCCTTGTATTACACGGCATTAACAAACATTCAAAGTCGCGGACGATTTCTCGTATGTGTGTGTGTGTGTGTGTGTGTGTGTGTGTGTGTGTGTGTGTGTGTGTGTGTGTGTGTGTGTGTGTGTGTTGTGTTTGAGTATGTGTGTGTGTGTGTGTGTGTGTGTGTGTGTGCGCGCGTGCGTGTGTGTGTGTGTGTGTGTGTGTGTGTGTGTGTGTGTGTGTGTGTGTGTGTGTGTGTGTGTGTGTGTGTGTGTGTGTGTGTGTTTTTCCTCCCTCCTCAGCTAGAGCTCCGAGGTTCACTAATGGTGAAATATTTTGCAAATGCGACCGTCCCCCCAACCCCCCTTATCACTCTCACACACACACACACACACACACACACACACACACACACACACACACACACACACAACACACACACACACACACACACACACACACCATTTAGATAGCGAGCTGCATTCCGACATAGAGGATTTCTCGCGTGTGAAATCCTAGAGCATTGTGTATGATTCCAGTATGCCACTGTGGATGTGACTTCAGTTCTGACAATCATCGTTCTGCTTTTTCCTTTAAGGGGTGGGATGATGGCTCAGCGGTTTTAGTGTGGAACGTGGCATCTGAAGGGAGTTTTGAGAGTGTGGGTTCAAGTCTATGCTGGAGTGTGTGCTTGGGAGTGAACATCAGTCCTCACTCCACATCCATGGATGTTCGTCGGGTGATCTCAGATTTAACTGTAGTTTCGATCTCAGAATGTTCTCTTATGCGGAAGTCGGATGAGCCGGGCCTAGCTTGTCAGGCGCTTAAAGGCAGCGCAACGTATTTTTGCTCTCAGTCATGATAGACAACAACAGTTGCTGTCTGAGCGTTCGAAAAAGAAGAAGAAGAATGCAAAGAAGAAGAAATGTGCAAAGAAGAAGAAGAAGAAGAAGAAGAAGAAGAAGAAGAAGAAGAAGAAGAAGAAGAAGAAGAAGAATGCAAAGAAGAAGAAGAAGAATAATGCAAAGAAGAAGAAGAAGAAGAAGAATGCAAAGAAGAAGAAGAAGAAAAAGCAGCAGAAGAAGAGGAAGTGAAAGAAGAAGAAGAAGAAGAAGAAGAAGAAGAAGAAGAAGAAGAATGCAAAGAAGAAGAAGAAGTGAAAAAAAAGAAGAAGCAGAAGCAGCAGCAGAAGAAGAAGTGAACAAGTGGAAAAAAGAAGAAGAAGAAGAACGCGAGTCCAATATCAACATAATCCAGGCCTTTCTTTTGTTGTTCTTACTATTCTTGTTGCTATCATTTTTGTTCTAGGCATGCTTTTTCTTCTGTTCTTCTCTCTCTAGTTCTTACTTCTCCCCCTTTCTTTTCCTCCTCCTCTTCTTTTCTTTTTCTCCTCCTCCTTCTCTATCTTTTTCCTTTCTTCTTCACCTCTTCCTTTCTCGTCCTCTTCCTTTCTTTTCTCCTCCTTTCTTCTTCTCCTCTTCCTTTCTTCTTCTCCTCCTCCTCATCTTTTCCTTTCTTCTTCACCTCTTCTTTCTCCTCCTCTTCCTTTCTTTTTCCTCCTCCTTTCTTCTTCTCCTCCTCTTCCTTTGTTTCCCTCCTCCTCTTATTTTGTTCTCCTCCTCTTCCTTTCTTCTCCTCCTCCTCCTTTCTTCTTCCTCCTCCTCTTCCTTACTCCCTCCTCCTTCCTCCATCTTTTTTTCCTTTCTTCTCTTCACCTCTTCTTCTTCTTCTTCCTACCTCTTCCTTTTCTTCTCCTCCTCCTCCCCCCCTCTCTATTTTGTTCTCCTCCTCTCCCTTTCTTTTCCTCCTCTTCTTCATCTCCTTCCTTGTGCTGAAACCAGCATTCCAAGGCCCACAGTGCTATAAACCCCCACGTAAGGCAGCAGGGCTGGGGGGGGGGGAAGGGGGGCCTTGTCTCCCCTTGACCCTGACCTTGACCTTGCCATTGCCAGGTCCTTCACAGAAGAGGCGTCAGATCTGGGGCTGTTTAGACACACTCCGGTAACGGGATCCTACCTGGTTGACATTCCGCCTGGAGAGAGAGAGAGAGAGAGAGAGAGAGAGAGAGAGAGAGAGAGAGAGAGGAGAGAGAGAGAGAGAGAGACAGACAGACACAGAGAGACAGAGAGAAGAGAGAGAGAGAGAGAGAGAGAGAGAGAGAGAGAGAGAGAGAGAGAGATTGGGGGATGGAGAGAGAGAGAGACAGAGAGAGAGACACACACAGAGAGAGACACAGAGATAAGAGAGACAGAGAGAGAGACAGAGAGAGAGGAGGGAGAGAGTTTGGGATGGGTGACACAGAGAGAGAGAGAGAGAGAGAGAGAGAGAGAGAGAGAGAGAGAGAGATTGGGGGGTGGGAGAGAGAGAGAGATTGGGGGATGGGAGAGAGAGAGAGAGATTGGGGTGGGAGACAGACAGACAGACAGAGAGAGAAAGAGAGGGAGGGAGGGAGAGAGTTTGGGGGATGGAGACAGAGAGAGAGAGAGACAAAGAGAGAAAGAGAGAAAGAGAGAGAGAGAGAGAGAGAGAGAGAGAGAGAGCGAGAGAGAGATAGATTGGGGTGGGAGAGAGAGAGATTGGGGTGGGAGAGAGAGAGATTGGGGGTGGGGTGGGAGACAGACAGACAGAGACAGAGAGAGAGAGAGAGAGAGAGAGAGAGAAGAGAGGAGAGAGAGATGGGGGGGGAGGTGGGAGACAAAGAGAGAGAGATAGATAGAGACTTTGGAAGGGGAAGGGTGGGGGGCAGAGAAGAAGAAGAAGAGGAAGAGGTTAAGTGTTAAGGACCTGTCACTTTTTACGCTGTCGGCGTCATAAAAGTGTCGTCTGCACTTGTAAGGGGGGGAAAAAAGCGATTTGTCGGAGTACATTTTACAAAAAGTTCTCGTGCCCTCTAGGTGTGGATGGATGTCTGAAGGACTCTGAAAGAAGTAACTGTGCTGTGGAGCAGTCAGTGTCCTACAGGGAAGCAGGGACAATGCCCAGAAACGGCTTCAGGAAGGTCACTGCGCCAATGCCTTGGACATCAGGGCAGAAAGATGACGATGGCGTTCTTCAGCTACATACAGCTGCTCATCTCACCCATCCTGAGACTGCGAACAGGACACTGCCAGCTCCTATCCCATCCTCACCGCCTGAACATATCCCACACTGACCATTTGAGCACAGGCTGACAAAACCGCCTCTCTCATATCCTGCAGCCCTGTCCTCCTACCTTCAATACTCTGAGACACCAGACGTGGTGGCCTCAGCCCAGTAGAGCTGCAGGAAAAAAACCACCTCTGGGGACAGACAGGGTCACTGCTACGACAGACTGCAGACTTCGCCATCAGGACCGGACTAAAAATGTAGCATGGCCAGGGAACGTCGAAGAAAAAGAAGGAGGAGGAGGAGGAGGAGAAGGAGAAGAAGGAGGAGGAGGAAGAGAAGGAGGAGAAGGAAGAGGAGGAGGGGAGGAGGATGAAGAGGAGGAGGAGGAGAAGAAGAAGGATGAGGAGGAGGAGGAGGAGAAGAAGGAGGAGGAGGAGGAGAAGAAGAAGAAGAAGGAGGGGGAGGAGGAGGAGAAGGTGAAGGAGAGGAGGAGAAGAAAGGAGGAGGAGAGAAGAAGAAGATGAGGGAGGAGGAGGTGGAGGAGGAGGAGGAGGAGAGAGGAGGAGAGAGGAGGAGAGGAGGAGAAGAAGGAGGAGGAGGAGGAGGAGGAGGAAGGAAGAGGAGGAGGAGGAGAAGGAAGGAGAGGAAGGAAAGGAGGGAGGAGGAGAAGAGAAGAGAGGGGAGGAGAGGAGGAGGGAGGAGGAGAGAAGAGGAGAAGAGGAGAGGAGGAGGAGAAGAGAAGGAGGAGGAGGAAGAAGGAAGAAGAAGGAGGAGGAGGAGGAGGAGAAGGAGGAGAAGAAGAAGAGAGGAAGGAGGGAGAGGAGGAGGAGAGGAGGAGGAGAGGAGAAGAAGAAGGAGGAGAGGAGGAGGAGAAGAGGAGAAGGAAGAGAAGAGGAGGAGGAGGAGAGGAGAGAAGAAGAGAGGAGCAGGAGGAGAGGAAGGGAAAAGGAGAGGAGGGAAGGAGAAGAAGAAGAAGAGGAGGAGGAGAGAAGAAGAAAAGAGAGGAGAAGGGGGAGGAGATTGTACAGAGACCCTAAGGAAGACAAAATACTTCTTTTTTCTGTCATAAATCTTGAACAGGCTGACATAGCCCCCCCAAAAAACAACACGACTTCTAGAGGAACACTGCTCATGTTGCATGAGTCAAGCAAAGCCACACCCACCCTTTGCAGGCCCTCCAGAACTCACTCACTCCTTCCTTCACGCAACAAACAGTGAAACCAGGCAAGCTGGTGTGGTTTGGACGTGTGACCCGCCACACCATCATGTCCAAAACGACCCTCCAGGGCTTAGTCACAGGGGGTGGGTGGGGGGAGAGGGCCCATACAAGGGTGCCAACAGAAAAGCTTGACCACCACCAGTGTCAAGGAGTGGACACGGCTGGACATGCCAGACCTGCCGGTAGCCGTTCAGCAAAGATGGGAGTGGAGTGGAGTGGAGTGGAGGAGAGGAGATATCTTCGTAAAATCTGCTGTAGCCTTCCATTCCTACCTAGGACCAAATCGGTCAAGGGATTTAGATGAACTCTCTCTCTCTCTCTCTGTGTCTGTCTCTCTGTCTGTCTGTCTCTCTCTGTCTCTAGCTCTCTCTGTCTGTCTGTCTGTCTCTCTCTCTCCAACTCTTGTTTTGCTGTGTTGATGGTTTCTGCTTCTTTTTGTTTCGTAAATTCACACACACACACAAACCAGTAAGTAGTCCGCAACCCCTTTCATGTATGGGCCAAAAGCCTTTTGTGAATACATCATTAGGTTCGAGTTCTCTCTCTCTCCTCTCTCTCTCTCTCTCTCTCTCTCTCTCTCTCTCTCTCTCTCTCTCTCTCTCTCCCCCTCCCTTCCTTTATGCCTAGTGGGTTAGCCTAGTGGTTAGAACATTGCGCTCGCAACCTGACGACCCTGGTTCGATTCCGTTCAAAGGGATATTTTCCCCTGGAGTTAACATCAGTGCAGACACCACTCTCCCATAAAGTCCTTCGGATGAGACTATAAACCGAGGTCCCGTGTGCGAACGCACGCAGAACGTCTTGCGCACACTTAAATCCTGTTCCGCTTTTCGTAAGAGTAGGCCACTGTGTGCCGGTGGGAACAGATGACAGAATTTACAAAACCGCATACACACGGGGACTGGATGTAAAAAAACACACCCACATAAGTGCTTATTCCATTGTCCTCGATATAAAAGAATAGAAAAAAAATGCTTTGAAATAACTGTGTGAGTTAATACTTTTGTTTCTTAAGTTTGCTTTGAAAACGTCATATATTCATGACCGCCTGTTTCTTGCATTGCAACGAATTCTTGCTTTTTTGCTCTAGAATCTGCACTCAGAAACCTTTTTTCCCCCTTAACTCAAAAAGTGGGGACTGAATCTTAAACAAATTGCTTACCCGTTATCTTCCAAAATAAGCCCCCCCCTCCCCTCCTGTCCCTTTCTCTCCCTCTCCCCCTTTCTCTTTCTTGTTTTGACATGATGGTCGAATCTAAGTGTAACATCTACCACAACCACAACAATAACAGCTTTTCACACTCACACACAACACACACACAAACACACACACACAGAGTGCCAGAAAACACGAATGCTGCTTTTACCACCCGCAATGACAAAACCATCTTGACCTGCCTTCAAGGTCTTTGTTCTTACGGCTGATGACAATGACGTAATTGGCTTGCTGTCGTCATAAAAAGGTGGACTTCAAGTAACACACTGTCTAGCCTCTAGGCTAATGTACTAATAGGTTCTATCGGGATTCAGAAACCAGGCCTAAATCGGTTGCTGATCTAGATCTACAGGCTGCTAATACTAATGTATACTAGGCCAGATGTACAGCTTTGTGTGTGTGTGTGTTGGGGGGGGGGGGAAGGGAGGGGGTTGGGGGGGGGGGAGGTCTCCGATGTTTCCTCCTGCTTTGTGTTGTCGACAGTCACTCGTACTCTGTGACCGTAAGTGAAATAGATTCTTCTCTCTCTCTCTCTCTCTCTCTCTCTCCTCATCTCTCTCTCTCTCTCTCTCTCTCTCTCTCATTTTGGGATGATTTGATTTTTTTCTCTCCATTTTTCTTTGAACAAAATTGTGTTCTTTGTTGTTTGGTTGAGATACTTTTTTTTTTTTTTTTGGGAGGGGGGGGGGTGTTCTTTTGCCCAGAGGGCTGGTTGTAAAAAAGCATGTTTGCTTATGCCAAAACACTCTTTAAATAAAATTCTTCAATTCAACTCTCTCTCTCTCTCTCTCTCTTCTCTCTCTCTCTCTCTCTCTCTCTCTCTCTCTTTCTTCTTTTCTTCT
>CM054158.1:27193962-27221462 GCA_028751875.1 Rapana venosa
GGGAGGACTGCATTCTGCAGTGGATGGACAGCGCCTAGCTGCTAAAGAATCTCCCTGACTGAAATTCCTAAGCACACAGGTCCGACTGGTTTTTAGAGAGTCTCTTCCAAAAAAAGACTTGACATTCAGTTCTGATTTTCTTGTCAAACAAGAAAGGGCAAGGCTGGGAATCGAACTCAGAACCTCAAGGTTTAGTCCTACTTGTCAGGCAGGTGAACGTCTAAACCAATCTGCCACCTTTTTTCCTTAATCAAGGGAATAATCCAAAATGATGGCTTGCAACTACTGTAAGCTTCTACAGGCGCGAGGAGAACCCCATTATTAGCTTTAGAGTAGCCACGGTATGCAGCAGCGAAAGCGAAAGTAGGACTGCGGGGAGTTAATTGAAGTTTCGCGTCTCCTTTGTTCTGAGTGACTGGTGGAAATGACGGATGGCCGAGTTCTAATGGCGGCAGTCAAGGGACAGCACTGTCACGAACCGAGTGCCCCGCGTTCAAAGGGGGGAACTATTGCTTTGTTGCTCGGCGAGTTCTTTCCCCTGACAAGTCACTCACCTTGTGTGCTTTATTACATTATTTTATGGATGTGGGTTTTTCTTTCTCCCCCCCCCCCCCTTCCCCCTGATAATTTTAAATACAAAGAAAGCAAAAAGAACGAGACACAAAGCAAAAAGAAGTCAAACGAACAATAACCACTTTACCAAGCCTATGCTGGATCATGCGACAATGTTTATGACAAGGAGGGGAGGGGGTGGGGGTGGAGCGCTTTGATCTGCGATTATTATGTCTGCGGTTGATTACGCACCAATAGCACCCCAGCATAACAACAGAACAACAACACAAATCAAACGAATTTTTCTGCTACTAAACAGGCTTGATTATCATCGTCGCTGTTACTACTCTAATCATTATTATTGTTATTATAATTATCACTCTTGTTATTGTTGTTGTTGTCGGATACTGTGTGGCACGGGAGAAAATAGTTTTTAGTATAATTTTCTCGGAGGGAAAACTCAAAGAGAGTGTAGAACATAAAGTAACAATAACACAGCATGGGTTTTTTTTCATAATAAGCAATGATCCAGGGGGAGTGATGGGCCTAAGTAAGTAAGTAATAAGCAATGATCAATCCTTTAAGTCAACCGCATGACTATCATAAATTGATAAACGAAAAGAACAAGAGAAAAAAAACGACTGGAAAACAACACATAGCCAACCCAATCCAATCCTGTTGTTTATAGCCCCGCCGACCACAGAGGCCATATCAGGGCTGTCACCTCGTCAACTTTTACATCTCAGATGAAAACTGTGCAGATATGTACAGATTAAAACAGGGTATAAAACCAAATCTAGTGTCGCTCCTTGTATCAACGCCCTGGCCATCAATAAGTTACTATGAACCATCGGAGACATTCACAGACAAAAACTGACTGACAAGTCAAAAAAACCAAATGTTTGCTCAAATACAATTAATTTTAATCATGCTTACGAAAATTGCTACTATACATTCTATTTATATTAGTTATAGATATCGTAAAACAACAATACAAATCAATGAATTTATACAATGATGCAGTTGTGAATGTAGTTTCTTCCGTGTATAGTGTGAGTGAGTGAGTGTGTGTGTGTGTGTGTGTGTGTGTGTGTGTGTGGTGTGTGTGGGGTGTGTGTGTTTTTGTGTGTTGTGTGTGTGTGTATGAATGAATGTGTGTGTTTGTGTGTTGTGTGTGCGAGTGAATGTGCGCGCGCGCGCGTGCGTGTGTATGCGTGCTTGTGTGAGTGTGTGTATGTGTGTGCGTGCGTGTATGCGCGCGTGCGTGCGTGCGTGGAGAGTGCTTGTGTGTGTACGCGCGCGGGCATGCATGCATTTTAAGGGTTGATCAAGCTTAAAAGGCTGTGTCATGTTTATCACAAAAGAGTCATGCAAATCGAACCAAATGTACTTCTTTCTACTACAGCCAAGGTGGAGTTGTGGGTTTATTTTTTTCCTTGACAGTCTATTATTCCAGTTCACGGACAAAGGAAAGTTATAATCCTGCCTTTGTTGACACACCAGGACCAGAAGGAAAAGAAAACCAAGCAAAACTACTTTGCCTTGTCAACAAAGGAAGGCAGGGGCAGATTACGATGTGAGTGACTTATAACCTTGAAGGGCTTTGAGTCACGAAATTTTGCTGACACCCCAAGGCCTGCTTATGAGATTCGGATTCTGAGAGAGAGAGGAGAGAGAGAGAGGAGAGAAGAGAGAGAGAGAGGGAGAGAGGGAGGAGAGGAGAGAGAGAGGAGAGGGAGGGAGAGAGAGAGAGAGAGAGAGAGAGAGGGAGGGAGGAGAGAGAGAGAGTTTAGGGTAGGGTTAGGCATGTATAGTGAGAAAGAATGAGATTAGTACAATGGAGGAGAGGGAGGAGGGAGGAGAGAGAGAGAGAGAGAGAGAGGAGAGAGGAGAGAGAGAGGAGAGAGAGAGAAGAGAGAATGGGGAAGAAAAAGAGAAAGGGAGGGGAGAGAGAGAAGGTTTACTTGTTAGGGTTTAGTGCATTGGATATTAACGTGAAAAAATATTGAGATCATAGTACAATGAGAGAGAGAGAGAGAGGGAGAGAGAGAGAGAGAGAGAGAGGGAGAGAGAGAGGAGAGAGAGAGAGGGAGGGGGAGAGAGAGAGAGAGAAAGAGGGAGAGGGGAGAGAGAGAAGAGGTTTACTGTGGTTAGGGTTAGTGCATTGTATTAACGTGAGAAAAATATTGTAGATCATAGTACAATGAGAGAGAGAGAGAGAGAAGGGGGGGGGGGGGGGAGAGAAAGAGAGGGGGGGGGGGAGGAGAGAAAGAGAGAGAGTGGAAGAGAAAGAGAGTGTGAGAAAGGCAGATACACAAATAAACAGAGAGAGAATGCAATGAAGAGAGAGAGAGAGAGAGAGAGAGGAGATGAGAGAGAAGAGAAGAGAGAGAGAGAGAGAGAGAGAGAGAGAGAGAGAGAGAGGAGGAGAGAGAAGTGCATTCAAGCATTTATGGAAATACATAAATCTGTCTCCACAATATAAAAAAATGTCATGAGTACACAATACGACACAATACAATACAATACAAAACAACACAACACAGTTAAGACTCGAGAAAACTACCACAATCTTGGTTTTTGTTTTTGTGTTACAGAAAGACGCTGAATTCCATGTAAACATGTTTTATAGGCAGTGCTTGGAAATTGAATCCTTCTAATAGCAAACTGGAAAAAAAACAACCAACTGAATACATATGTGAACGAACCGCTCAAACAAAAACTAAAAAAAAAACTTACCTGGATCTTTGAATGTGGAAGTTTGGAAGAATTTCTCTCTCTCAGTCTCAGAACGGCTGCTGTGCCTATAATTACAGTACTTAGTAGCTGTTTTGATGTCAGGGCTTGTTTCACAGGCTGTATAGATTGCACATCAATATGTAGATCTAGTGCGATCTCTTCGACTCATCATCACCATGACCACAGAAATAATTGAATACTTTTGATGACTAAATTATATATTTTGTTGATTTTTTAAAAACCAGTGCTGCATTCTTCACTGTCATTCACTGATGGCTAAAACTATTTCTGTATAACCTAAGTATTGGGTGTTAAGTTAATTCAGAATAGTCTGCAGGCAATATAGACTAACAATGCATTCAAGCATTTACGGTAATACATAGATCTGTCCTTTCACGAGAAGAAACGTCATGAAGAGTTTTGAGCAACCACGAAACTAATATGTTCAGTAATGCCGGCAGAAGTAGGCCTAACATGCTAAAAATGGTACATGTTTACATCACTGGAACTCTATTACGTATACACACATACACACACTAACGGACCTATCACTTGGTCTTTGTATACAAACACCTTGTAACATCCTTCGAAGTTTTGCAAATCAACACTTTCAGTTTCTGGCTCACATAGGCCTACACACAACACACAACACACACTCTCTCTCTTGCTGTAAACAGGTGACGTGCACACACAACACTGCACTGCTGATATGACACAAGACACGGAAAAACGAAATATGCTATATGTTGGCCCGTGCAAATTGCCTCTTCACACTCACCACATAAACTTACAGCGCGTGAAGGGAAAAGGGGGGAGGGGGGGGGGGGGGGGGGGGAGAGTTTTTTCTTTGGGGGGGAGAGGGGGGGAGGGGAAATCTCAACTTCGTACTTACACCGAAGCACACAGTGTTGTTCCGTTTGCTGGTCGTCAGGGTGGTATGGGGCAGGTCATCTTGTAGTTATTGTATTGTATTGTATTGTATTGTATTGTATTGTATTGTTATCCCTTTTAAGTCACAGCAGATTTCTCTGCGTGAAATTTGAGCTGCTCTCACCCCAGGGAGAGTGCGTCGCCACAAGAGCAGCGCCACCCATTACATTTTTTTTTCTTTTTCCTGTCTGCGTGTGTATTTGTTTTCCTATCAGAGTGGCCTTTTCTCTCTACAGAATTTTGCCACGGAAAGTTCTCTTGTTGCCGTAGGGTTCATTTATGTGCGCTCAATGCGTGTTGCTCACAGGACCTCGGTTTATCGTCTCACCCGAAAGACTCGCACCCAGACCACCACTCAGGGTCTAGTGGATGGGGCAACAGTTTCTGGCCCAAACGGGGATCGAACCACCACACACTTCAAACCTGGACTTTTCGCTTTCTAGGCAGGTGCGTTACCTCTAGACCACCGATCCTCCTTAAAGCCTTGAAAGTTGACACCTCGTACTAGCTGAGGGCGCTGGTTCAAGTCCCTGCCCAGATGTCCCTTCCTGGGGATTTTTCCTCCTGAGTTGACATTGGTACACGTTTGAGGGGATTTTCCCCCTAGGGTTAACGCCGGTACATATTTGAGGGGATTTTCCCTATAAGGTTAACACAGGTACATATTTGAGGGGATTTTCCCCTCTAGAGGTAACACGGGCACATGTTTGAGGGGATTTTCCGTACAGAGTTAACACAGGCACACTTTTGAAGGGATTTTCCCTTTAAGGTTAACACTGGTACACGTTTGAGGGGATTTTCCCTATAAGGTTAACACTGGTACACGTTTAAGGGGACTTTCCCTCTAGAGTTAACACAGGCACATGTTTGGGGGGATTTTCCGTACAGAGTTAACACTGGTACACGTTTGAGGGGATTTTCTGTACAGAGTTAACATAGGCACATGTTTGAAGGGATTTTCCCTGTAAGGTTAACACAGGTACATATTTGAGGGGATTTTCCGTACAGAGTTAACACTGGTACACGTTTGAAGGGATTTTCCCTGTACAGTTAGCACTGGTACGCGTTTGAAGGGATTTTCCCTCTCGAGTTGGTATTAGTACACGTTTAGGGGAGTTTTCCCCGATAATAAACATTGGTACTGAGTCCACTCCCTCGAAACTATTTTGAATGAGATTGGCCCAAACGGACGCAGAACATTTTTATACACACGGTAAAAAAAACACCCCAAAAACACACACCCTAAACCCCATCCACATCACATGAAGTAGCAAACAAGCAACAAGCATCAATCAAACAAAATGAATAAGAAAACGAGCACTTTAAAATGCGGAGAAAACACCCAACTCAAACAAGGAACGGACTGAGGAAAATTTTAGACAAAACCAAATGGAAAAAACCCCCATCAAAATAGAATAAAGCACCTGCATCTGTCATCAACAACAACAACAACAACCACTATCACCACCAAAGTGTCATTCAATAGGAGCCAATAGGACCGTATTTGTTAGTAACTAGTTGCTGCTATTATTAGCATCAGTTTGCCACTGTCACTGATTGTCAGACGTGTGTGCATGCGGCTTGTTGCGTTTTTGTGTGGATGTCATGCTGGTTCCAGATCGGTCGTTCTATTTACCAACTCGTTCGAGAAAACCAGTTCTGTATAAGAAATGGTGGGTGACATTTAAATGGCTGAACTGTGGTGCTTAACTCGACTTGTTGACTGTTGTTGTTGTTTTCTGTTTGTTTGGTGTGTTTGTTAGCATGTCCGTTTGGATTGTTCGTGTGGGTGTTTGTTTGTTCTTGTGCAAGAGTTTGGAGCATTCCACACGCGTGCGCATTCACACACACACACACACACACACACACACACACACACACACACACACACACACACACACACACACACACATTGAGACAGTCTCACACACATTGAGACAGTCACACATACATTGATGCAGTCACACATTTATACAGTCACACACATATTGATGCAGTCACACATATTGATGCAGTCACACACATTGAGAGAGTCACACACACATTGAGTCACACACATTGAGAGTCACACACATTGAAAGTCACACACATATTGAGACAGTCACACACATATTGAGACAGTCACACACATTGAGACAGGCACACACACATCGAGACAGTCACACATACATTGATGCAGTCACACACATTGAAACAGTCACACACATTGAGACACATTTAGACAGTCACACACATATTGAGACAGCCACACACATATTGAAACAGCCACACACATTGAAACAGCCACACACATTGAAACAGTCCACACACACACACATTGAAACAGTCACACACACATTGAAACAGTCATACACACATTGAAACAGTCATACACACATTGAGACAGTCACACACATTGAGACAGTCACACACATTGAAACAGTCACACACACATATCGAGACAGTCACATACACATATCGAGACAGTCACACACACATATCGAGACAGTCGCACACACATTGAGACAGTCACACACATATTGAGACAGTCACACACATATTGAGACAGTCAGACACATTGAGACAGTCAGACACATTGAGACAGTCAGACACATTGAGACAGTCTCACACACATTGTAACAGTCACACAAAAATTGAGACAGTCACACACACATTTAGACAGTCTCACACACATTGAGACAGTCACACACATTTAGACAGTCACACATACATTGAGACAGTCACACACATTGAGACAGCCACACACACATTGATGCAGTCACACACACATTGAGACAGTCACACATACATTGAGACAGTCACACACATTGAGACAGCCACACACACATTGAGACAGTCACACACACATTGAGACAGTCACACACACATTGAGACAGTCACACACATATTGAAAGTCACACACATTGAGACAGTCACACACACATATTGAGACAGTCACACACACATTGAGACAGTCACACACACATTGAGACAGTCACACACACATTGAGACAGTCACACACATATTGAGACAGTCACACACATTGAGACAGTCACACACATTGAGCCAGTCACACACACATTGAGCCAGTCACGCACACATTGAGCCAGTCACGCACACATTGAGCCAGTCACACACGTATTGAGCCAGTCACACACGTATTGAGACAGTCACACACACATTGAGACAGTCACACACACATTGAGACAGTCACACACATATTGAGACAGTCACACACATTGAAACAGTCACACACATTGAAACAGTCACACACATTCAGACAGTCACACACACACACATTGAGACAGTCACGCACGTATTGAGACAGTCACGCACACATTGAGACAGTCGCACATACATTGAGACCGTCACACACATATTGAGACCGTCACACACATATTGAGACAGTCACACATATTGAGACAGTCACACACACCTTGAGACAGTCACACACACATTGAGACAGTAACACACACTGAAACAGCCACACACATATTGAAACAGTCACACACACGTTGAAACAGTCACACACACATATTGAGACAGTCACACACACATTGAGACAGTCACACACAGATTGAGACAGTCACACACACTGAAACAGTCACACACATTGAGACAGTCACACACATTGAGACAGTCACACACATTGAGACAGTCACACACACTGAAACAGTCACACACATATTGAGACAGTCACACACATTAAGACAGTCACACACATTGAGACAGTCACACATATTGAGACAGTCACACACACATTGAGACAGTCACACACATATTGAGACAGTCACACACACATTGAGACATTCTCACACACTGAAACAGTCACACACATATTGAGACAGTCACACATACTGAGACAGTCACATACACATTGAGACAGTCACACACACATTGAGACAGTCACACATATTGAGACAGTCACACACACATTGAGACAGTCTCACACACTGAAACAGTCACACACATATTGAGACAGTCACACACACACATTTAGACAGTCACGCACACACACACACACTGAAACAGTCACACACACACATTGAGACAGTCACACACATTGAGACAGTCACACACACACTGGAACAGTCACACACGCATATTGAGACAGTCACATCCACATTGAGACAGTCACACACATCGAAACAGTCACACCCACATGGAGACAGTCACATCCACATTGAGACAGTCACACACCTATATTGAGACAGTCACACACCTATATTGAGACAGTCACACACCTATATTGAGACAGTCACACCCACATTGAGACAGTCACACACATTGATGCAGTCACACACATTGACGCAGTCACACACATTGAGACAGTCACACACATCGAAACAGTCACACCCACATTGAAACAATCACATACATATATTGACAGTCACACACATATTGAGACAGTCACACACATATTGAGACAGTCACACACATTTAGACAGTCACACATATTGAGACAGTCACATACATATTGAGACAGTCACACACATATTGAAACAGTCACACGCACACATTGCTGCAGTCACACACATTGAGACAGTCTCACCACACACATTCTCTCTCTCCCTCCCCCCCCCCCCCCCCCCCCCCCCCCCCCCCAACCACTCTTTCAAGTTTCAGGATTTATCATCACTGAAGTCGCTACTTGATGGCACTCATGTTGTAATCTCAGAGCTGGTCTTATCGCTACGTAATACACACGATGTGCTGGTCCCGCGCGCTATCAGCACCACACAGTCATACATGACTTGACTAACTGTGAGCAGCTAGCAAAGCCAGGGCACTGACACTGATGGCTCCCAGTTTCACCATCCATACTATAAAAGTTATTATCAGTCACCAGGTTCCTTTGAAGGCGGGGTTTGAATTTCGATGTGGAACGTGCATCCACTCCAGGTTAAAGCCTTAGTTAGACGTTAGAATGAACATGTTGTTGTTGTGCGTTCCCCAGCTTTACACCCTGGGGGTCACCCAGAACATGTCACACTCTGACATGCTCATCCCACCTGGGAATCACTGTGAGATAGGAAATACACCGGGTGAGAAGTTTGCGTGTATGGCTCTTTTCAAGTACCTCGCCAAATAGGCAGCCATACTCCGACTTCAGAGGATTTTTTCTCCTATAAAGGAGAGTGCAGGTTGTTATGTTAAGAGCCTGTCATGTCTGAAGGCAATCTGAACACAACATTTTAAACATAACATTTTAATGTAGGCCTTGGCAATTAGCTGACATCAATAACTGACACAACTTTTGGCCTGGGCCAAAGAATGAACAGGAGCCTAGTTTTCTGTGCCAGCTTCAGCCGACAATGGCAAGGGGAAGTCACCTGAGAGTATTTTTTTTCTTGTGACGTAATAGAATGACGTGTGCTGACGCTATCTAGTGAACACGCTTATTCTACACACGGCAACAACGGCGTCTGGGGGAATTAAGAGCGGGGGATTTTTATTATGATCTCCTGGGTCCACTTGAAAGTGCAGACCTGCCAGTGCCTTAATTCCCTTCGTGTAATCAATATACTCTTGAAGAAGATCGAATAGGCTTGTTGAAGATCTAGATCAAAACATGTATGTTAAAGATCTAGATCAAGTGTGCATGTTAAAGATCTAGATCAAAGTATGTATGTTAAAGATCTAGAACAAATATGCATGTTAAAGATCTAGAACAAATATGCATGTTAAAGATCTAGAACAAATATGCATATCAAAGATCTCATAATTCATGTCTGTGTTTGATGCATGCGAACCCATGCACGGAAACAGGAACATACCTAGCATGTATCATATATCTGGAAGGGCTCTGCCAGATTCAACTTGCCCATGAGAATCTGCTTTTCAAAAAATTCAGTAACAGTGCTCCGATGACTCCTTAGGGAATTAAGGGAGGTAAGAGAAAGTCAGGAGAGAAGAGAAAAGAAATACACACAGGCAGATCAACCTATCGATGAGAAAGGCTTGCCAAGACAGTCACACTGCAAGGAGGGAGAGAGAACGAGAGAAAGACAGAGAAGGAGATGGGAAGAGGAGGAGGAGGAGCAGGACAACATCCCAGACTGGACAGGCCTGAGGCTGCGTGAAGGCAGCACTGCCAGAGAGAGAGGTGGAAGGAAGGAGGACAGAGAAAGATGGAGAGGGATGGTTGTCGAGTCATGCATAAAGCCCTTACGGTCAAGCCATACAGAATGAAATGGGACATAATTTTTTAATGTAATGTATAATGTAACATGAAATGATACCATAGGAGATAATAGTAACGATTGAGCTAGCCTATAAATATCCACACACACACACACACACACACACACACACACACACACACACACACACACACACACACAGCAACTGATCAGGTCTGACTCCTGTCTCAGCACGAACTGTTCTCACATTCCATAAACAGTGGTCTGGGCACCAGTCTTTCAGACCAGACGATCAGTCAGAGAGGTCGCGTATGCCAACATAATTAACCGCACGTTAAACAACCCTCGACAGCAAGAAAGTTGTCCTTGGCAAAATTCAGTAGGAAACATGTACAGCCACTCTCAAAAAGAGAAAAAGAGAATAGACAGTGTGTATTATCTAATGACTACTGTGCCATCTACAAAGACTGACAGCAAACAGCTTCAATGTTGCGACAGCTGATTATTGAAGTCGTAAGCAACAGGGGACGGGATAGCTCAGTGGTCGGAGCACTCGCTTTCCCCCAGCCAAGTTAAGCAGCGTCGAGCGTGGTTACCACTTGGATGGGTGACCGTTTGCGCGCCTTGGCTTCAGTACAGTTCCCCCAGTTCCCCCAGCTGTAAATGGGTACCTGCCCTCTTTAGGGTCAGGGAAGGTAAAGCAGCGAGGGAGAGGAGATGGGCGCCGCCCTCAATATGCTGGCCCTAGAGAAGTGAGGTCTGACGCCTCGCTCCCCTACGACCTTATAGGTTATGGGACTCCTTTACCTTTACCTTTGAGCAACAGGCTGAAAGTCGGTATCCAATTAAAAAACAACAACAAAACAACAAACAAAGTCTGAATGAATAAATAGATCGATAGATTAATTTTTCCTGTTGTTTTGTGTATGCGACCCCCCTCCCCCCCCCCCCCCCCCACACACACACACCATAAAGGTAGCCACATACCGACTTCGGGATGTGACCAAATAATAATTTCTCCTGTCAAAAACCAGCGTGTATACATTAAAACAGGAAAAATCCCAAGCCAAAAAAAAAGAAAAGAAAAGAAAAGAAAGCTGACAGGTAAACATATATGATTAAAGAGTAATCTCTCTCTCTCACTCTCTCTCTCTCTCTCTCTCTCTCTCTCTCTCTCTCTCTCTCTCTCTCTCTCTCTCTCTCTCTTTGCACACTGGGAATACATGTGAGAAGAAGCCTTGCTATGACATTTTTTGTGTTTCCTTCCTTGGTAAGCACTCTGAGGTTCACCAAGATATATATATATATTTTTTTAATATAATTTTTATTTTTTTTATTTATTAATTATTTTTTTAAAGAAAGAAAAAGAAAGCATAAGTTAGGAAAAAGAAAAACTACATGGGAAGCAATCCATCCACATACTTCGATTTACGGAAAAAGTTTTTTCCCTTACTCACTTGTGGGAAAAACCTGACATTGGTAAGGTTTTTTTCATGACGGGAGAAGATGGGTAAGAATATAAAAAGGTAGGTAGATGATAGAAATAGATAGGAGGTAGATAGATAGATAGGTGGGTATAGATAATAGATGATAGTGGGTGGGAGGAGAAAATAGATAGTATAGATAGATAGATAGAAATAGGAGGTAGATAGGTATAGTGATAGATGATAATAAATAAAAGTAGGTTATAGATAGGAAGGTAGGAGATAGTAGGTGGGAAAAATTGGTAATAGATAGGTGGGTAGAGGTAAGAATAATCCTTTTGTTTTAAATTAGGGCAGTGTGTGTGTGGGGGTTGAGAGAGGGAAGAGGAGAGAGAGAGGGGAAAGAGGAGAGAGGGGAAAGGAGAGAAGAGAGAGAAGGGAAATTAAAAAAATGCAAATTCTTTTTTTTGAGGATAAGAATAGGCATCAATTGCTTTTTTACATCCAGTCCCCGCCCTGGGGAGCACTTAATAATAACCATATACTCATACTCTCACACAGTGAAACAAAAGGACAAAAAACAACTTTAAAAACCCCAAAAAAACAAATAAAGGAAAAACCCAAAACAAACCCCCCCCCCCCCCCAAAAAAACAAAACACCACCCAAAAACCCCCCAAAACAACACCCCCCAAAAAAACAACCAAAAAAAAAAACCCCCAAAAACCCGGACAAAAAAGAGGGGGAAAAGGGGAGAGAAAAAGAGACGACGAGACGACGACAGACAGAGAGAGACAGACAGACAAGACAGACAGACAAACCAGCATATGGGCAGAGTTTAAACAGAGAACAGGGGGGGGGGGGGGGGGGGGGGGGGGGGGGGGGGGAGGAAAGGGGGGGTAACCCCAGCCCGGGAAACACCCAAAAGACGAATACCCAATAACACCACCAAAACATGTGCCCCTTTCAAGCTAATCACCACACAACCCAAAAACACCACACACCAAAAACACACACAACACACGCCGCGCGCGCCGAGGGGGGGAACGACCACAGCCGTTGGCTTGGCTTTAACCCAATCCATCCTCCCTCCATCCATCCCCCACCCACCCCCCCATCCCCTCCATCATCCATCCATCCCCCCATAATCTTTTTTATCATATTCTTTTACTATATATCCCTCCATCCATCCCCTCCATCTATCTATCACATCATCTATCTTCTTTTCTATCTATCACTATCAAATTATCTATCTATCATTATCAATCTATTTTAATCATCTATTTATTATCTATTATCTATCTATCTGTCCATCCTTTATTTTTGTTATCCATCTATCTTCTATCTATATACTATCCATCCATCTTATCCTTCCTTATCTATCATCTATCTATCTATCTATCTACCCTATCTATCTATCCAAATCCATCACCACCCATTAAAAATCTATCCACCACTATCTATCTATTATCAACTATCTACTATCTGTCTGTCTGTCTATCTATCTATTTCTATTATCATCTCTATCTATCTACTCCCTGTTCAAATCTCTCTCGGGTCTATTTATCTATCGTTGTCTTTTCCTCTGTCTGTCTGTTTGTCGCATCTACCTATCTTCCATCTTCTGTCTGTCTGTCGTCTCTCTCCCCTCTCTTCTCTCTCCTCTCATCCTCTCTCTCTCTTTTATCTATCTATCTATCTATCTATTGCTAGGGGTTTTTATTTATTTTATTATCATATAATCCTTAAGGGGGGGGACTGGATTAAAAGCACATGGGTCTTATTCATTATCCCCAATAAAAAAAAAAAAAAAGGTCTCTTTCTCTCTTGGGGGGGGGGGAGTGGAGGGGGTGGGGTGGTGGTGGTTTTGGGTTTTTCTTTATTTGTTTTTTGTTGTTTTTTTTTGAAAAAGATTTTTTCCCCTGTTTCTACTGTGTGAGAGGATAAGTTTTGGATTATTTTTAAAGGTTACCCTACGGGGGGGGATGGATGAAAAAAAAGCACATAGTGCTTATTTCATTATTTTCAAAATAAAAGAATTTGTCATTGTCTTTTGCATTTGTCATTGTCATTCTCTTCTCTCTCTTCTCTCCTCTCTTCCCCTCCTTCTCTCTCTCTCTCTTTTCTCTCCTCTCTTTCTCTCTCTCTCTTTCCTGGCTGCCTGTCCCTCCTGCCTGCCTCCCTCCCTGCCTCCCTGCCTGCCTGTTGTCTATTATCTACTACCTACCTACCTACCTATCTATCTCCCCCTGTTGTCGCAATTTATCTTTCTGTCTGTCTGTTATCTAACCATCTCTCTCTCTCTCTATCTACCATCTCTCTGTGTCTCTCTGTCTGTCTGTCTATTTATCAATTTATTATCTGTCTTTCTGTCTGCCTGTCTGTTTTCCTGTCTGTCTGTCTATCTATCATCTGCTGTCGTTATCTTATATCTTCTTCTGTCTATCTACCTATATAGGACAGAAACGTCACGTCCCAATTAAAGAAGGGTTTGTTTGTTCTTCGGGCTTGTTGCCAGTTCCAGTTTCTGTTGCCTAAAATTAAAAACACAAAAGAAAACAAAACCAGACGAAAACAGCAACAACAACAAAGACAAATCGAAACACACCCTCTTAGTGCTGATATCGGTTTGGTAATGTAAGATTAAGTTACGACAACAACACCCTTCCCCTCCCATCCCATGTCCTATCTCCCTCCCAATCCTCCATACTTACCTAATCTGCTGGAAAACTTACAGATCACATCAATAGTATACAAATCCCAAAGTTTGTAGATAATACTGTCTTTCTTCTTCTTATACTCGCCACCCCCCCCCCCCTCCCCCCTTCCTCTGTCTGTCTGTCTGTCTTGTCCTTCGGATGAGACTATAAACCGAGGTCCAGTGTGCGAACGCATGCAGAACATCTTGCGCACACGTTGAAACCCGTTCTGCTTTTTGGAAGAGTAGGCCATTGTGTGCCGGTGGGACCGGATGACAACATTTACAAAACCGCATACACACAGGGACTGCATGAAAAAAAAGCACATGAGTGCTTATTCCATTACCCTCGGAATAAAAAAATGAATAAATAGATAATAAGTCAATCAATCTCTGCCTGCCTGCCTGCCTTCTGCCTGCCTGCCTGCCTGTCTGTCTGTCTTTCTCTCTCCTCCCCTCTCCATCTCCCCCCCCCCCCCCAACCCCTCTCTCTCTTCTGCTATCTCTGTCTTTGTTTCTTTGTCTCTTAGTCCCCCCCCCTCCCCCATCTCTCATTCTTCCCTCTCTGGTACCTGTCCTATGTATGTGACTGTCTGTCTCTCTTCTTTTCTCTTTTCTTATTGTTTGTGTTATTGCCATTTCCTTCCCACTACTTGATACATTATTGGGATCGGTTGCTTACTTTCAGAATGAATGGCTAACTAGTTGATTGTTTCACTTATTTTGACTGAGGGCTGTATGGGGAAGTCACCATTGTAGGATCAGTGTTTTTCCTCAATAAATTAATTACTAAATCAGTAAATTAATTGATAAATTAACCTCTCTGTCTGTCTGTCTGTCTCTCTCTCACTCTCTGAGCATGCTCACGCACACGTGTAGTAGTAGTTCTTCAGTTTAACGTCCTTCCACTGAATAGTGATATCAGACGGGGAAAGTGTGGGGTGTGTGTGTGGTGTGTGTGTGTGTGTGTGTGTTGTGTGGGGTTGTGTGTGTGTATGGTGTGTGTGTATGTGTGTGTGGTGGTGTGTGTGTGTGTGGTGTGTGTATGTGTGTGTGTATGTGTGTGTATGTGAATGTGTGAATATGTTATTGTATTTTTTATTTTTTTATTTTTCTTTTATTTTCGAGGATAATGAAAAGCACTCATGTGCTTTTTTACATCCAGTCCACGTGTGTATCGTTTTGTAAATTTTGTCATCTGTTTCCAATGTTGTGTGGGGTATGTATGTATGTGTGTGTGAGTATGTGTGTTTGTATGTGTTTGTGGGGTTGTTATGGTTTTTGTTGGTGGTGTGGTGGGGGCGCGCACGGATATATAAAAATTTTTAATATATATATAATAAATTAGGTGGGTTGTTTGTTTGGGGTGTGGTGGGGGTGTGTGGTGGGGTTTTGTTGTGTGGTGGGTTGGGGTCAGACCCATAAAATTTGGGGGGGGCACCCTTTAAAACGGACACTCAAACATGTTTTGGGGGGTCTGTATGCAAATAGTTTTTTCTTTCCAACCCCTCTCCCCCCCCCCTCCCTCCCCCCCTTTTCCCCCCCTCCCCTTCCCAAAGTGGCTTTTGGCTGGCGGGGGAGGGCATAGGGGGGGTTTGGAAAGGACGGGTGTGGGGTGAGGTGTGGGGTGGGGTGTGTGTGTTTTGTGTGTTTGTGTGTGTGTGTGGTGTTTTTGGGGTTGTGTGTGTGTGTGTGGTGTGGTGTGTGGAAGAGGAGAGAGAGGGTTGTGTTGTGTGTGTGTGTGTGGGTGAGAGAGAGAGAGAGAGAGAGGAGAGAGAGAGAGAGAAGAAGAGAGAAGAGAGAGAGAGAGGGGAAGAGTGGTGGTTTGTGGTTTTTGTGTGTGTGTTTTTTAGTGTGATTTAATGGTGTGTGTGTTTGTTTTTTAAAAAGTGTGTGTGTTTGAGTGGTGTGTGTGTGGGTTGGTGGTTGTGATGTTTGTGTGTGAGAGAGAGTTGTCTGGGGTGTGTGTGTGAGAGGAGAAGAGAGAGAGAGAGGGGGGGAAGATGTGTGTGTTGTTTTTGTGTGTGAGAGAGAGAGAGAGCGGGAGAAAGAGAAAGAGAGGAGAAGAGGAGAGAGGGGGAGGGGGGTTTTTGTGTGTGTGTGAGTGTGTGTTTTTATTTGGGGGTTTTGGTGGGGTTTTGTTTGTTTAAGTGTGTGTGTTGGAGTTTGTTGTGTATATGGTGTGTGTGAGAGAGAGAGGTGGTCTGTGTGTGGGAGAAGAAAAGAAGAAAGAGAGAGAGTGTGTGTGTGAGGAGGAGAGAGAGAGAGAGAGAGGGGTTTGTGTGTTTGTTTGTTTGTTTTAAGTGGGGTTTAGTGTGTGTATGTGGTGTGTGTGTGTGAGAGGGAGAGAGAGAGGAGAGAAGGAGAGAGGAGAGAGTTGTGTGTGGTGTGTGGGGTGTGTGTGTGTGGGGTTTTGGTGTGTGTGTGTGTGGTGTGTGTTTTGTTTTTTTTTAAGTGTGGTTTTTGAGTGTTTTGGTGGTATGTGTGTGGTGTGTGTGTGTGGTTTTTAGAGAGATGTGTGTGTGTGTTGAGAGAGAGAGAGAAAGAAGGAGAAGAGAGAGGAGAGAAGAGGTGTGTGTGTTGTGGTTGAGAAGAGAGAGAGAGAGAGAGAAGAGAGAAGAGAGTGTTGGTGTGCGAGAAGAGAGCGAGAAGAGAGAGAGAGAGAGAGAGAGAGAGAGAGAGGTTGTGGGGGGTTGTTTGTGTGGGGGTTTGTGTGTGGTGTGGTTTTTAAGTGGGTGGGTGTTTGTTTTTTTTGTTTAAGTGTTGTGTTTAAAGTGTGTGTGTTGTATGTGTGTGTGTGTGTGTAGTTTGTGTGTGTGTTTTGATGTGTGTGGTTTTTGAGTTTTGGGTGTGTGTGGGGTTTGTGTGTTTTTTTTGAGTGTGTGTGTGTTTGAGGTTTGTATGAGTTGTGGTGTGTGTGTGTTGTGTTGATTGGTGAAAGATGTGGTAAGATGGTTTTAAGTGTGTGTTTTGAGTGTTGTGGTGTTTGAGGTGTGTGTGTTGTGGTGTTTGTGTGGTGATGTGGGGTTTTTTTTAAGTGTGTGTGGCGCGCGCGCGTGTGTGTATGAGTGTGTTTTGAGGTGGCGTGCGTCTTTTGTGTGGTGGGGTGGTGGGGGCGGCGGCGGTTCGGGGGTGGGGGGTGTGGGTGTGTGTTTTTGGTTTTTGGTGTGGTGATTAGTGTTGCGTGCGTGCGGCGTGTGTGTGTGTGTGTGTTTTTTGATTTTTGGGGTTGTTTGATATTTTTTGTTTTTTGATATGGTGTTTAGGTGTGTGTGTTGTGTGGTGTGTGGGTGTTGTGTGTGTGTGTGGTGTGTGTTGTGTTGTGGGGGTTGAGGTGTGTGTGTTTTGAGTTGTGTGTATGAGTTGTGTGTTTAAGTGTGTGTGTTTGATGTGGGGGTTTTTAGTGTTGGTTTGAGAGAGAGAGAGAGTGTGTGTGTGTGTGTGTGTGTGGTGGGGTTTTGTGTGTTTGTGTGTGTGTTTTTGAGTTTGGGTGTTTGAGTGTATGTGTGTGTGTGTTTGAGTGTGTGTGTTTGAGTGTGTGTTTGTGTGTGTGTTTGAGTGTGTGTGATGAGTGTGTGTGTGTGTTTATAGTGTGTGTTGGTGTGCGCGCGCGTGTGTGTATGTGTGTGTATGAGTGTGTGTATGAGTGTGTGTGTGTGTGTTGTGTGTGTGTGCGTGCGTGCGTGCGTGCGTTTGTGTGGTGGTGGTGGCGGCGGCGGCGGCGGTGGCGGTGGTGGTGGTGGTGGTGTGTGGTGTGGTGTGTGTGTGTGTGGCGCGCGCGCGCGCGCGTGGTGGTGGTTGTTTGTGTGTGTGTGTGTGTGTGTGTGTGTATGAGTGTGTGTGTGTTATGTGTGTGTGTGTTCATGATGTGTGTGTGTGTGTGTCTTCATGTATGTGTGTGTAGATATATGTATGTGTGCATGTGTGTGTATACATGCGTGCGTACGTCTATCTATCCGTCTGTCTGTCTGCCTGTCTGTCTATCTGTGTCTGTGTGAAGGTGGGAGGGAGGTAAGGGGAAAAGAAAGGAAGGGGGTGTGGGTGAAGGCATTGTCTTTTCCTGTGGTAGTGACCGACTGTCCTGTACTCAATGCCATTGTATTTTTCATTTTACTTTATTTATTCTTTTATATCGAGGATAATGGAATAAGCACTTATGTGCTTTTTTTACATCCAGTCCCCGTGAGTATGAGGTTTTGTAAATTTTGTCATCCGTTCCCACCGGCACACAATGGCCTACTCTTACGAAAAGCGGAACAGGATTTAACGTGTGCGCAAGATGTTCTGCGTGCGTTCGCACACGGGGCCTCGGTTTGTAGTCTCATCCGAAGTATCGTATGGTCAGGTCTGTTGACCCTATGTGTGGCTGTTGTGTTGTGTTGTGTTTGTTGTGCTGTGTTGAGTTGTTCTGTGTTGAGTTGTTCTGTGTTGAGTTGTGCTGTGTTGAGTTGTGTTGTGTCGAGTTGTGTTGTGTTGAGTTGTGTTGAGTTGAGTTGTTTTGGTCGTGTCGTGTTGTGCTGTGTTGAGTTGTGTTGTGTCGAGTTGTGTTGTGTCGAGTTGTGTTGTGTTGAGTTGTGTTGAGTTGAGTTGTGTTTGGTAGTGTCGTGTTGTGCTGTGTTGAGTTGTGTTGTGTCGAGTTGTGCTGTGTTGAGTTGAGTTGAGTTGTGTTTGGTCGTGTCGTGTTGTGCTGTGTTGAGTTGAGTTGAGTTGTGTTTGGTCGTGTCGTGTTGTGCTGTGTTGAGTTGTGCTGAGTTGTGTCGTGTCGAGTTTGTGCTGTGTTGAGTTGTGTTGTGTTGTGTTTGGTCGTGTCGTGTCGAGTTGTGTTGTGTTGCGTTGTGTCGTGTCTGCCTGTGCATTGAGAGAGCTCCTATTCTGATGGCGTGAAAACTATTGTCAGAGGGCCCTCAATCATCTATAACCCCAGAAAGGGATCTGCATGTCTGCTTATCTGTGTGTCTATTTTTGTAGCGTGAAAACTGTGGTAAGAGGGCCCTAAATCACATACTATATAATCTCAGAAAGGAATAGTTCAACGAGCTGACATGTCGACCTGTCTCTCTGCATGTCTGCTTATCTGTCTGTCTCTCCGTCTGTCTCTGTAATCTTTGTTGCCACCTCAGAAAGGGGTAGTGGTTGATACGTCTGTCTGCATGCGTGTCTACTTTTCTGTATGTCTGTCTATCTGTCTGTCTTCCTCTCATTCTTTGTATCTCTCAGCTCTTTGTCTGTCAGTCTGTCTGTATGTATGTCTGTATGTATGCCTGTTTGTCTGTCTTGTCTTCCAGTACCCTCATACATTGACAATACATGTGCGTCCGTTCCTACGGGCACGACCGCACGTGCATGCACACGCACGCACACACACATACTTGGGAATGTACACACATACAGAAACGCACACACAAACACACATGCACATACACGCGCATGCGCATACTTGTGCATGCACACACACCCACACCCACACACCAACACCCCCCCTCCCCCCTCCCTCCCCCACACACACAACCACACCCACACCCCAAACTCAGCTTAAAAGCATATCCCAAGTCAAAGAATAGGGAAAGCCGATAACTATCAGCTATTCTTATCTGATCACAGACACAGACACACACACACATAGAACTACACACATACAGAAACACACACACAGAAACACACACACACACACACACACACACACACATAGAACCACACACACACACACACACACACACAGAACCACACACACATAGAACTACACCAACAGAAAAACACACACACGGCCCACACACACGGACACACACGCGCACACAAACACGCACCACACACACACACACACGCACACACACACACACACACACACGCACGCACGCACGCACGCAAAGTCCTTCGGATGATATTATAAACGGAGGCCCCGTGTGCGAACGCACGCAGAATATCTTGCGCACACGTTAAATCCTGTTCCACTTTTCGTAAAAGTAGGTCATTGTGTGCCAGTGGGAACAGATGACAGAATTGACAAAACCGCTTACACACGAGGACTGGATGTAAAAAAAAGCACATAAGTGCTTATTCCATTATCCTCGATATAAAAGAATAAAAAAAACAAAACCAAAAAAAAAACCGCGCGCCCCCGCATACACGCACGCACCGAAACGCACACAAACACACAGACACACACACACACACACATACAAGATTTTGGGTTTTTTCCCGGGAATGATGATATAACTCATTTATTATCTTATGATGATATCAAATGCATAATTCACAAGAATATAGAAACGTTGTATCACTTATCTACAGGTTTAAACTCAATGCTTTTAGATCTAAATTTTCAAAATCCGCAACGTGTATCTGTGGAGAAACTATTACCCAATGCTCACGTTCTTTTACAATGTCCAGATCTAAAAACCTTTTTTACCCGTCTTCCCAGTCCGTTGCTTAGAGCAAATACTTAAAGACACCCCTTTAATGAAAGATATTGTATTGTCATTTAACTCATGTCCTATTATCAGATACCTATAGTACATTGTATTTTTTTAGATGTAGAAATTGCAAAGTTAGTGTTTGAGTGTTATTTTCTATCTTTTCAAAGTTCTTTTTTACGCTTTATCTTATTAATAATTTGTTAATTGTCAATTATTAGCTATATGCATCCCCTTAAAACACACACACCACACACACACACACACACACACACACACACACACACACACTCACCAAAACACACACACACACACACACTTTCCCGTCTGATATCACTGTTTAGTGGAAGGACGTTAAACTGAAAAACTACTACTACTACTACACAGACACACACACACACACACACACACACACAACAAACCCACACACACATAGAACTACACACACACAAAACACATAAACTCCACACACCATACAACACACACAAAACACACAGAACTACACACACACCCCACACACACACACACACAGAACTACACACACACACACACACAGAACTACACACACACACACACACCACACCCCACACAACAGAACTACACACACACACACACACACCACAGAACTACACAACACACACACACTCACACACACACACCACACACAGAACTACACACACACACACACACACACACCCCACACAGAAACTACACACACACACACACCAAAACACACGAACCCACACACAACCACACACACACACACACACACACACAGAACCACACACACACACACACATAGAACTAAAACACCACACACACAGAACCACACCACACACATAGAACTACACCACACAGAAACACACACACACGGACACACGCACACACACACACGCGCACACACACGCACACGCACACACACACGCACGCAAAGTCCTTCGGATGAGATTATAAACCGAGGCCCCGTGTTCGAACGCACGCAGAACATCTTGCGCACACGTTAAATCCTGTTCCCCTTTTCGTAAGAGTAGGCTATTGTGTGCCAGTGGGAACAGATGACAGAATTTACAAAACTGCTTACACACGGGGACTGGATGTAAAGAAAGCACATAAGTGCTTATTCCATTATCTTCGATATAAAAGAATAAAAAAACCAAAACCAAAAAAAGCCGCGCGCGCGCGCACACACACACACACACGCGCACACACACAGACACACACACAGACACAGACACACACACACACACACATATATATATATATATATATATATATATAACACACAACAAATCTCAGCTAAAAGCACACCCGAAGTCAAAGAACAAAGGAAAGCAGATCACTGTCACCTTTCTGGTCTGATCCCTCTGTTTGCAAGTGCCAGTCATCCACCCAACTGTGTCTACATGCAGTGTGTGCGTTAGAGCGCGCGCGCGCGTGTGTGTGCGTACGTGCGTGCGTGAGAGATAGATAGATAGTGTGTGTGTGTGTTTGTCTCTTTGTGCGCACACATACACACACACACACGCGCGCGTATATACTCACATGGGAACGGATGACAACATTTACACAAATACATACACACGGGGACTGGATGGAAAAAAAGCACATAAGCGCTTATTCCATTATCTTCGAAATAAAAGAATAAAATAAAATAAAATAAATGAATAAACATGCGTGTGCGTATACATATCTTTGTGTATATGCATGCGGTTTGTCCATCTGTCTGTCTGCCTGCCTGCCTTCTGACCTTTTGCAGCATGTCCACGTGCCCATGTGTCCGATGTGGCGAGCAAGGAGCCGTGTTCATGGAGAAGAGTGACTAGGTCACTAACCTGGAAGCAGTCAGAGAGAAAAACAACATCGCCACAGTCATAACAATCTCTTCCAATAACGTTGCCACTACCCACACACACATTATCTTCGCTTCATCGCTTTCCTTCTCAACGTACTGTCAGGGACAAAGGAAAGAAGAAGAAGAAGAAGTGGGGTAAGGTACGTACGTACGTACGTGTGTGTGCGTGTGTGATGCGTGTGTGTTGTGTGTGTTCAAATTCATTTAACGTCTTTCACAGTTGTGTGTGTGTGTGTGCGTTGTGTGTGTGTGTGTGTGTGTGAGTGAGGGAGAGAGAGAGGGAGGGACGAGAGAGAGAGAAGAGAGAAGAGAGAGAGAGAGAGAGAGAAGAGAGAGAAGGAGAAGGGTGAGAGGGAGGAGAGAGAGAGAGGGAGGATGGGGGAGAGAGAGAGAGAGGGAGGAGGGGAGAGAGAGGAGAGAGAGAGAGAAGTACATAGCTGGGAGCAGTTTACACACACACGCACGCGCGCACACACACACACACACGCACGTACGCACGCGCGCACACACACAAACACACACACACATTGTATACATTACATAACTTGAACTTTCGTTTCAAACAGACAAACAGACAGAGAAACAACAATGCTTGAAAACAAAACCCAACAGTTCTACAATGATTTTAAAACTCTTTACACTAGTTATTTTTCCAATACGTGGTCTTTTAAAATAGCGGATTTCTCCCCGGTCGGATTGCAGCTACCTTAATAGTGGATAAAAACGGTCAGATATGCAAAATCTAACTATTGGTGAACCTCTGAGCTCTAGCAGAAGAACGAAAAAAAAACCCAGAAAAAAAGGAACGAATTTTTCTTATTCTACAGTTTGCTAAATGAGAACACAAAACTTTGCCATTAACAATCTGTCCTAAGGCAAAGAGGAATTTGAACTTTTCATCCAAACATTTTTAACAGAAAATCTCTCAATAAGTAGAAGAAGGCAAGTTTGTTTAGTTATTTTATACATACAATTCCTTTAGAGAAACGGGAAAAAAACCCTAAAAGGAATCACATTAAGCTCTTTGTTTAAAATCACTTGAAAGCCAATAAGAAGATATTATGAACTATTTCTTCATAATTCCTCTTCAGAAATTGATCGTTATATTACTTTCCAAAGATGAGGGTTTAAGAGGATTTGAGAACAATTAGCTTCAAATAATCATGTCTGTATTACGCTCTGCAGTTACCTTCAACAGCTTTTTAATTGGTTAAGTGCCAACATGTTCTGGTATATTCAGTATATGGATAAATATAATAAATACTCAAAAATACTTTACTAGAATCTCTTAAGGAAAAATATCTCTTTCATTTGTTGAACTGACATGATTTTCTATCAGGCATTTTCGCAGACAAAATAAAGTGTAACTGAACCATAAGAGATTGTCATGAATGCAGGGGTTCTATCATTCAGAATGGATAAGATTTTCACAATTTATGATGAACTTACAACCCAGATATTTTGTTGTTATTCTAGGGTGTTCCCTCACTTAACACCCTGGGAAACATCCCAAATACACGCTCTGTGTCAAATACTAGGGTTAAACAAGGGCATGCAAAGTTTGGTGGTTTTCTGGGACTACACTGAGTAGTTTGATTTTCTCCTCATTAAATATCACTTTCCCCCTTTTGGCCTATTCTCGAGTTGCTTGCTCAGTCAGAATCTATCATTTCTGCAGGGGTAACCAGATTAGGCAGAGACAGACAGACAAACAGCAAAACGTTTTACAACAGACTCAATAATATGAAACACTGTCAGTTACAAACAAAAAAAACCCAAAAAGTAATGGGCCAAGGACAGAGCCTTGAGGAACACCAGCAGGGACTAACTGCATGTATGATTTTTCGCCTTTTATAAATACAGCTTGAAATTGGTGAGAAAGACATTCTTTAAAAAAAGCTAAGTAATTTGCCACCGATACCTCTGCCTTCAAGCTTTTGCATGAAACCTACTTGCAAGACACGATCAAAAGCTCTAGAAATATCAAAATAAATAACCTGAGTAGGGATTCTGCGGTCCTATACGCTGCACAAATCATTGTAACTGTTTATTAACTTGTTTACCACTGAGTCTCAAGAAATGAATCTAGACTGTACTCTGTCAGTAGACTGTTTAAGGTTGTTGCATATGTGTGTATGGAAATATTTTTCTAAGAATTTCTTGACACAGCTCAGGAGAGAGAGAGAGAGAGAGAAGAGAGAGAAAAAGAGAGAGGGAGAGAGAGAGAGAGAGAGAGAGCGAGAGAGAGAGCGAGAGAGAGAACAGAGAGAGAGAGAGAGACAAGAGAGAGAGAGAGAGGGGACGATAGTTGAAGCACAGTTCCTTGGCTCCTTTTTCACGCAACAGAGGAACCTTACTTTTCTCTAAACATTTGATCAACTTGCTAAGGGATGACCTATGAGATCCGAGCAGAAGCAATACAGAGTCTTTTATGTATTCATGAGAGGTCTTTTCTGGCTGCTGTACTTTTATCAAGATTACTACATCTCTTACTTCTGCAGATGTCAATACAAATACTCTGATAGGCCTAGCCAGAAACGAAGTTAGCCAGCCGGAAACCAGACCACAGATAACCAACAGCACCCCCCCCCCCCCCCCCCCCCCCCCACCCCCTCCTCCCCCCCCCAAAAAAAAATCACAGCAGTAGCGCCTCCAGAACTGCTGTAGTGATCAGGGACTTGCTGCATGTCTGGAACTTTCTCTTAGAGCCCTTCTCTCTATTGTCCGCGTGAGGTGACCGTGCATAAAAGGGCTCTTCTGCAGTCGGTGTCGATCTGCCGTGTCAATAGTCACACTCTTCGCCTTTGCGAGCCCGTTCCCCGGTACTCTCCCTTAACTGGTCAGGGAGGCGGAGTAAAAAGGTTAATCTTCTGTTAACAACTGTTTAGTCTGCCAGTGGGTTTTTGTCTGTCGGTCCCGTCTGTGTTTGTATTTCTCTTTTGTCCCTTCTGTGCGCATTTCTCTCTCTGTCTCTTGTGTCTCCCTTTCTCTGCACCTCACCTCACCACACACACACACACACGCACGCACGCACACACACACACACACACCACACACACACACACACACACACACACCACACACACACACACGCACAGAGAAAAAGCAAAATGTATTGCTTATTCAATGTATATGGAAATAAAAATTTGACTTGACTTGACACACACACGCACGCACGCACACGCACACACACATGCACGCACACACACACGCACGCACGCACGTACACACACACATTTCTATGCCATTCTCCTGAATTTAAAAAGCACAAAGCAAAACAAAACCACAACATCCCGGCAGTTTTCACCCCTTAAGATGAAAACCAAAAACAAACAAAAAGCAGCCCAAAGCAAAAAGAAACCCAAGAATGAGGGGGATAATCAATTTGACGGGTGGTCATATATATACATATATATATATATATAAATGCAAAAAACAAGTTCTTCTAAAATATACTTTTAAAATGCATTGTATGAAAAAGATAGGTGTGAACCCTCTCCTCCCCCCCCCCCCCCCCCCCCCCCATCCTACCCCACCAGAAAAGTTGTATTATTATCAGAAAACAAGCCATCTTGCAAATAAAAGCATAAGCCTCACACTATTTGTTGACAGTATTACCGTCTTTACTTAAAAATCTCAAAGTTTATTATCCGATGCATTATTATGTCTCACTTTGCCAACTTGACCCGGTGGGAACGGATGACAAAATTTACAAAACTGCATGCACACAGAGACTGGAAGTAAACCCAAAAAAAGCACATGATGTTTATTAGATTGTCCTCCAAATAAAAGAACAGATGAAATAATCAATAAATGTGTCTGCATCATTGGCATATCAGTAAATTTTGAGTGTCCTTGTAAAATTGGGATCTGTGTGCCACGTTCACCTTGCCTAAGAGAAGTGGTCTGTCATAGTCAACTTGCTTAAGAAGCGTGGCCTGACAGACAGACAGCTTGCCTAAGAGACGTGGTCTGACTCATTCAGCTTTCCTAAAAGATAGACAGCTTGCCCTAATAGACGTGGTCTGACTCATTCAGCTTTCCTAAAAGATAGACAGCTTGCCCTAATAGACGTGGTCTGACTCATTCAGCTTTCCTAAAAGATAGACAGCTTGCCTAAGAGACGTGGTCTGACTCATTCAGCTTTCCTAAAAGATAGACAGCTTGCCCTAATAGACGTGGTCTGACTCATTCAGCTTGCCTTAATAGACGTGGTATGACACATTCAGCTTGCCCTAATAGACGTGACCTTACAGATTTAGCTTACCTAAGAGACGTGTCCTGACAGACAGACAGACAGCTTGCCTAAGAGACGTGACCTGACAGACAGGCAGCTTGCCTAAGAGACGTGACCTGACAGACAGACAGACAGCTTGCCTAAGAGACGTGACCTGACAGACAGACAGCTTGCCTTACAGACGTGACCTGACAGACAGACAGACAGCTTGCCTAAGAGACGTGACCTGACAGACAGACAGACAGCTTGCCTAAGAGACGTGACCTGACAGACAGCTTGCCTTACAGACGTGACCTGACAGACAGACAGACAGCTTGCCTAAGTGACGTGGCCTGACAGACAGACAGACAGCTTGCCTAAGAGACGTGACCTGGCAGACAGACAGACAGCTTGCCTAAGAGACGTGGACTGACAGACAGACAGACAGCTTGCCTAAGAGACGTGACCTGACAGACAGACAGACAGCTTGCCTAAGAGACGTGACCTGACAGACAGACAGACAGCTTGCCTAAGAGACGTGGTCTGACAGACAGACAG
>CM054158.1:27226462-27228962 GCA_028751875.1 Rapana venosa
AGAAAAGATAATGGTTCCGATCAGTTTTGCCACATGCAGTCAACCAGCATTTGACAAAATATATATGCAAAATATCAGCTATTACTGTATTGTACTGCATTATATCGTATTGTATACGACTTTAAGTCGCGGCAGATTTCTCTGCTTGGAATCTGAGCTGCTCTCCCCGAGGAGGGCGCGTCGCCACAAGAGCAGCGCCACCCATTATTATTTTTTCTTTGTTTGCCTGCAACTGTATTTATTTCCCTATCAGAGTGGCTTTTTTCTACAGAATTTTTGTTTCCAGGGACAGCTCCCTTGTTGGCGTGGGTTCTTTTAACGTGCGCTTAATAATTATGTATAATAATAATAATAATAATAATAATAATAATAATAATAATAATAATAAATGGAATTTATATAGCGCTATATCTTGCAGAGACAAATCAAAGCGCTTGCACTCAACTCATCCTTACACAGTCATACAACCAGTGACAAGCAATAGTTCCATCAAGTCCAAATGTGCACACACGCACACACACACACACACACACAGGTCACACACCCTGGCAGGGCAATACAATCTTGGTTGTTGAAGGCAGGGAAAAAAAACTATGAGATGAGGCAGGAGAGGAAAATCTTAGGTTTGAAATAAATATGTCTTGAGACTGGATTTAAAAGTGTCATAAGAAGGCTTTTGGCGGAGAGGGAAGTGGAGATCATTCCACATCAATGGACCAGAAATTGAGAAAGAGCGACGGCCGATGGTGGATTGGTTGAATCTAGGTATTTGTAAGGACAAGGTATCTGCAGCAGAGCGGAGAGAACGAGAAGGAGTGTACAAGTGAAGACATTCACAGAGGTAGGCGGGTGCTGTTTTGTGGAGACATTTGTAACAGAGGGTACTGATCTTATAGTTACTCTCTGTGGCACAGGCAGCCAGTGGAGAGATTGCAAGAGAGGGGTAATATGCTCAGATTTTTTCTTTCTGAGGATTAGACGAGCTGCAGAGTTTTGTATACGTTGAAGGGATTGGATAGATGATGCTGGCAGACCAGCCAACAGAGAGTTGTAATAGTCCAGACGTGAAAGAATGAGAGACGCAACAAGTTTGGATGTTGCATCTGTGGACAGGTACTTTCGAATTACACTAATACGCCGTAATTGATAGTAGCAGGACTGGCAGGTCTGAGTGATGAATTTTTGCATAGAGAGTGTGTTGTCAATAATGACCCCTAGATACTTCACAGCAGTGGATAAAGGGACTGATGCATTGCCAAGTTGTATTGAAGCTGTTGTGATGGAAGAGAGTTTGTGTTTGGTCCCTACAAGCATGGTTTCTGTTTTATCTGCATTTAGCTGTAATTTGTTCTGTATCATCCAATTTTGGATATCTTGAAAGCAGTGGGCCATATTTGTAAAGAGAGAAGGCAGATTTTCAGGAGTGTCGCTGCTTAGAATCTGAGAGTCATCTGCATAAAAATGATGGTTGATCTGAGGGCGGTTAATTATATGTGACATGGAGCAGTGTAGGGGGTGAAAAGAACAGGGCCCAGAACAGATCCCTGTGGAACTCCACATTCCAATATTGCAGGTACTGACTGAATCTTGTTTACTGTGACTGTCTGAATCGGTCAGTAAGGTATGAACTAAACCAGGTAAGGGCTGTACCAGTAACACCAAATGTTTTTGAAGACGGGAGAGAAGAATAGAGTGGTCAATAGTGTCAAAGGCTGCAGATAAGTCGAGTAGAGTAAGAAGAGAGATTTTCCCTGAGTCAGAAGCGAGTAAAGTGTGTTTAAGGTATGGGCAAGGGTAGTTTCAGTGCTATGGTTGACGCGATAGGCAGACTGAAACGCAGGAAGGAGACTGTTGGAGAGAAGGTGGTTGTTGAGCGTTTTAGAACTACTTTTTCAAGGACTTTAGAGATAAACGGTAGGTTGGAAACAGGTCTATAGTTCTTCAGAATGTTGGGGTCAAGGTCATGCTTTTTGAGTAGAGGTGTGACTATGGCAGTTTTTAGAGCTGAAGGAACATTTCCAGAGACAAGAGATAAGTTTACTATATTCGTAATAGTGGGAATAAGTTGTGGCAGGCACTGTGCAAAAAGAGAAGCAGGTATGGGGTCAAGATCACATGATTTTATAGTCATTCCTTTCAGAATTATTTCGATTTCTTTCTATATAATTTTCTTTCTTTTTTCTATTTAATTTTTTTTCTTTCGATTTCTTTCTGTATAACACGCGGGACCTCGCTTTATCGTCTCATCCGAAAGACTAGCAAACAGACCACCACTCACGGTGTAGTGGATGGGGGAAAGGTTTTAGTCCCAAACGGGGATCGAACCACCACACACTTCAAACCCGGACTTTTCGCTCTCAAGGGAGATGCGTTACCTCTAGACCACAGATCCTCTCGTTGGTTTCACGTAGGAACATCCAACAGTTCTGAAACTAACTTTTCTCGCAGGCTTCTCTCTTCTCTGCCTTCTCTTACTGGGTGGAAGGCTGCACAGCACCTG
>CM054158.1:27233962-27241462 GCA_028751875.1 Rapana venosa
CAGACTCCACTCTCCCCAAAAATTCTTGGGGTGAGACTATAAACCGAGGCCCCGTGTGCGCACACGTTAAATCCTGTTCCGCTTTCCGGAAGAGTAGGCCATTGTGTGCCGGTGGGAACAGATGACAGAGTGTACAAAACCGCATACACACGGGGATTGGATTAAAAAAGCATATAAGTGCTTATTCCATTATCTTTGATATAAAAGAATTTAAAAAAGAATTAACACACACACACACACACACACACACGTGAGAAATCTCTGGAACAGATGTGAAGCAACTCTGTACTGCTGTGTGAAATCGCCCTGTGGTTGAAGAAGTGTCCCATTAGTAGTTTACTACAGCGCCTATCACCATGTCAGTATGTACTTTGTTTACGAAAGAAAGACATTGCTATTGTGTTATCCCTTCATTTCTAAGCAGTTAGTTTTGATTGTTCAGGGTTTTCCGTGTTTACCTCGAGATGAATAACCACTATTTCAAATAAAAACGGCTTTAAGTTCTGTGAGCTATCTAGCTCCCCCCCCCCCCCCCCCCCTCTCTCTTTCTCCCTCCCTCTCTCTCTCTCTTCTCCTCCCTCTCTCTCTCTTACTCCCCTTTTGTTTTAGAATTATGTCTAAGTTTAGACTGGTGTATCAGACATAAATGTTCATGAATTTAGATATATAGAACATGATGATGATGACCTCAGGTTGCTATGCCCATTATGTAAGCAAACAGTGGAAGTTCATTTTGTGCTGTGCTGTCCAGTATTAGAAGATTAAGACAGAATTACATTACGGTAAAGTATAGTAGACAGCCTAATTTATTGAGATTCTGTCTACTCATGGCATCTAGTCACCCTGAGATTGTGCGCAGCCTTGCTTTATATTTGCGTAAAGCCTTTAGAATAAGAGATATCTTGGTTTCTTAAGTCTTATTTTTTTGGAACTGATTTTTATTGTGATGGTTGTGGGTATACAATGACATTTTGGTTTTTTTGTGTGTACTTATTTTTCTCACTAAAATACTAAGCAGTTTGGCAACCTCCCTTCATGTATGGGCCAATGGCCTTTGTGTGAATAAATCTTTGAGTTCAAGTTCTCTCTCTTACTCCCCTTTGTTTTCTTGTTTGCGTATTGGGGGTTCTTTCTCTATTCCTGACCTTTTGTCTAATATCACTTAAAGCGCTTTGATTTCTTTTTTTATACAAGATTAGCACTATATAAATTCCATGCATTATTATCCGTGTGAATAGACATTAAACTGAAGAATGAACACACACACACACACACACACACACACACACACACACACACACACACACACACACACACACACGTGTTGGGTGATTATCATTAGTATTGTAAGTCTATTATAATTTCATTATCAATGACTTATTTGACTGATTTTGCTTGCTTGATAGTTATTGTGTGAATATATTATATTTAAAAAGCGCTGCTTGAAGAGTATGAGCGCATATGAGCACACGTTTGCGTGGGGAGAGGAAGGATGTCATTGCAGGCAATATTGTCAGTAATGACTCAATGAATGCCTAGTATTTTCTAACGTTTTGTTCCTGTACCTTTTATTTTCTAAATTATGAACGTGAAATAATGGATGATATAGTAGGTGAAGTAATTTGTTTGTTTGACGTTTTATGATTTTAATTTTTTGTATTCTTAAAACATTCTTTACCTAAGTGTATGCAGCGTGCGCGTGCGCGCACATGCGCAGGTGTGTATGGTTGTATGTGTACGTGTGTATGTATGTGTGTGTAATTTGTATTTTCCAATGTATTATTTTATTGGTTTTCCTCTTTTTACTGGTGCAATTTATTGGTAAAGGTTGCAATAATGTAGTATTTCAGTATAATTATTAAGAAATTTGTTCTTAGATAGATGGTTTGATGAAAAAAAGCAAATGCATTGCTTATTCAATGTACCATCTGGAAATAAAATTTTGACTTGACTTGACTTGACTTCACACACACACACACACACACACACACACACACACACACACACCACACACACACACACACACACACACACACACACACACACACACACACACACACAACACATCTTATCTTTTTTTCTCGCTTTTTTTCTTTAGATAGATGGCTTGGTGAAAAAAAGCAAATGCACTGCTTATTCAATGTACAATCTGAAAATAAAAGTTTGACTTTGACTTTGACTTTGACACACACACACACACACAACTCTCTCTCTCCTATCCTCCTCATCTCTCTCTCTCTCTCTCTCTCTCTCTCTCTCTCTCTTTCTTCTCTTCTTTCTTTCTTTCTTTCTTTCTTTCTCGTACACTAAAAAATGTACAAGGCCAAAAAAAATCTAAAACTTTGTCCTGCTTAAAGTGCTCGAGTTAAAACCCTTGACACATCCATTATGGAAGCAAGCACTCGGGCTGTATTTGCCCAGCTTACAGCGGCAATGTCCGCCACAATGTCCGCCACAGTGTCCACTACAGCATGTCCACTACAATGTCCACTATATAAGCTAATACAGCAGGGGTCACCCTCTCTTGGTCAAGGCCGCTGCTTTAAAAAAAAAAACCGCCAAAAAACCACAGCTGTCAGCGTGTAATTTTGTTGTGTCGAGTTAAACCTTAAGTCACCGTCCTAATGAGCAAGGTGGGGAGCGAAGGCAGGTTGGAGGGGGTAAGGCGCATGTGTAGTTTCCATATACATATCATAATTACTATATAATTAATATGAGTGGTAGACTCTTGGTCAAGCTGCCGTGCTAAAAAAAAGATGTGCGAAAAAAGTCCCGTTATGTGCAATATGTTGTTAATAAGTTATTAGTGGGACAAAACTCGCAGAATATTATCGACTGGTGGCAAAGTAGGAGTAGCGACAGGAAGTTTTGAAAGGTATGAAGTAGATGAGACAACTGAAATATATGAAATTAGATTAAATATACTATCAAAATATCAGCAGTTCGTGTGTGAAGTTTGTAGGATCTGGTCTACATGATCGCGTCGATTTTGTGATCGGCAATTAAAACTTTAGCATAAATTATGGACCAATTATACAGCCTCTTACAGAATGAACACAGCATTTCCAATATTAGAGGCAGATATGGAAAATAAATAATTTATAAAGACAAACTCATCTCATCTCTCTCTTCTCTTCTCCCATGACGCCTACAATCTGCTCATTGCTCTTCTTCTCAATAACCCAAATTCTATCATAATTCTGCAGATGACATGATCAAACCGGGTTTATAAGACGGGCTCATTAAAAGAAGAAGTAAAGCACATGAACATTATTCCATATCCTCGAAAAAACAGAACATTTCAGGCTTTATATTTGTTGCGTTAAAGGATTCACAGATATAAATTTATAATTATTATATTATTATTATTACTCTTATTTCTATCATTTCTTTATTTTATTATTATTTTTTTTCATTTTTATTTTCTATAAACTGAGCCACATGAACTGAAGTTTTCGGAAAAAAGCTGATCGATAGGTTAGGGTAGTTGATAATCACAAACCCAGAAAACAAGACTCCTTCAACGCAGATGAGTCACCGTCCGTCTACTCGATGACACGATGACGCGGTCGAAGTTAGCTGAAAGATGAACTTATACTGAAAGAGCTGACAGACCGTTACAGCTCTTTGATAAGGTCACACAGCCAATAACACACAGAATACTGGAGTACTGCTACCAAGCTGAGGATGGGTAACTAGATGACTTGGCTCCGGTACAGTCCCCCAGTTCACCCAGCTGTCAATGAGTACCAGCCCTTTTTAGGGCCAGGGAAGGTAAAGCAGCGAGGGAGAGGAGATGGGCGCCGCCCTCAATATGCTGGCCCTAGAGAAGTGAGGTCTCTGACGCCTCGCTCCCCTACGACCACATAGGTTAAGGGACACCATTACCTTTTAAATTAGATGACTAACAGAATATAACGATAGTTTCACGAATACCAATACTTTACTATCTCACAAACAGATGAATTCGTGTGGGTCACAAGCAGTGAATAAAAACAGCAAACAGGGAATCGTTTTTCACAGAAAATACCACAACACACAGCACAAAATCCTTGACATTCCGCATACATCACAGATAAAAAAGCACCCACACATCAGCCATACTTCAGCCAAACAAAAGTCACCAGTGTAAAATTACACGCGCAGTCACGCGTGCAGGGTCTATGTAAAAAACAACAACTCTAACATAAATCTTATCATTCTGTAAAGGAATGTTCAGGTACTTTAAGAGTATTTCAACACGTTATAAAATTATACTGGCAATTGTCTAAAAGATACTAGATACGTGTTGCATAAAGTTTATACAGATAACAGGCAACATTACAGTTCAATATCATATTGTTGTCTACTTTAAGTTAAAGTTCCTATCATAAAAGTTATCAGACGTAACACCCCCCTCAAAACACACCACCACCCCACCCCACCCCACACCACACACACAATATTACAGGTGCAGTATCAGAATATAAAGTTTTAGAGACGATAAAATCTCCAATGTCCTTTGACCTTAACTCCAGGTGAAAGAGAGAAGAGAGTGGTGATCATAGGTAATACCTGGCTGATAGGAGTGATAAAGCCATGGCTTTACTTTCATGGCTGGTAAGACCTATGGTAAACCGCAGTTGTCAATACAGGACAGTATTTTCACAGTTATCAGCTCACTACTTTTCCCCTTCCTGTTTCACTTCATTTGATGTCTGCACATCATGTTGATCTTGGGGATGATGAAAATCATCAGACACGGATTTTGATTTTTAATTAAATTGTGTGTGTGTGTGTATGTGTGTGTGTGTGTGTGTGTGTGTGGGGTGTGTGTGTGTGTGTGTGTGTGGGGTGCGTGCGTGTGTGCGCACGCGCGTGCTTGTATAGATCTATCTATCTATCTATCTATCTATCAATCTATCTATCTATCTATAAATTATGTGTGTGTGTGTTTTCAGGTAAAGTATTGCTATGTGTACAGGGAAAGTTCTCAGAGTAATTCAAAATGAAACAACTTTGGTAAACATTTCCTGACAATAATCTGTTAACACAATATTCTTTTGACATTTCCTGACAATATTCTTTTAACATTTCCTGACAATATTCTTTTGACATTTCCTGACAATATTAAAACAAAATCTTATCCATGAAGCGTTTAATGACATTGAAAAGGATCGATGTGACCAGGTAGGTACTTTGGAACAAGTTATTTTTAGAAGTCATTTTGCTATCCCATGGTGATCAGGCAGATTGGGCTTTGCCAGTCTCTTTGACAACATGACTTTGGGGAAGAACTGAACGCAAAGAGGCACCAAAGAAAATATTGGTTCTAGCCCTACTTGCCCAGTGACCCTACTGTGCAGCACTCGGCAAGGTCTGCTGTAGATGCCCCGTCCCATCCCCACTCTCCCGACGACCAAAGTGGTCAGAGGACTGAGTGAGTATGTAGGTCTACTGCAATGACTTTCAAGTAAATAAAATGATATAGATTTGTCCGTTTTCCTTGTTTATTTATTCAAACAGGTTTATCGCTAACACACGGCGCTGGTAAACGCGAATCTTCAAGAACAGATCGTATTTTCTTTACATAGTATGTACATGAGTCACATTTCCTTTGGTTTTAAAGCCAGCGTCATTACTTTCTCTCACTACTATGTTTATTTTATTCTGGGCTGGATCAAGATGAAAAGATGTACACGTCAACCTGCAAGGCGAGGTATTGGAAAACAGTCATACACGAAAACTTCTCACCAGTGTGTGGTTCATTATCGTACACTGATTCCCATGTGGGATGATGGAGTCAGAATGCATATTCTAGACGTTCCCCAGGGAGTTAAGCTGGGGAACGCACAACACCAAAACGCTGCACAATAAGCCTCTCATAATATGTATCATTCCCTCTTAAAAACATGGCCTTTTGCTGCAGACAAAACACCATACATGAGCTATTTTTTTTTTAATAAAAAGGTTGAGCCCACAGATCCGTGTAGACTTCGATCTCGATAAAGCAGACACCACTATCTGCATCACTGTGTAACCCGGCACTTAGGCCTACATCATGCTATCAGCGCCCATATGCTTTCACTGACTTCAATAACTGAAGGGATTCAAACGTTGTGCCAGACTATCAGGTCTCAGGTCTGTCTCGCTCAGAGAGACAGAAGCTAGAGCTGAGTGGACTGGGTGCACGAATTCCAAAGGGTGAGGGAGGCGGGGGGTCAGGCACAGCGTGGGAGAGAATATTATTGTTATTTTCAAACCTTTCTGGAGGAAAAAGGGCAGGAGAATGGACCTAGAAGGCAGAAAATAGACAGGAAGGAGGTGACAGAAAGAAAAGGAACCAGGCAGAAACAAAGAGAGGGATAGAAAAGAGGGAATTCCTTGCACAGAACTTCCAGAAGGAGGTGGGAATGCTACTGATACTGACAGGCCCCCGGCATCCCAACAAGGAAAGCATCATCTTTGTTTTCAGGACATTCTTTGAGGCATTTTCTGTCTTTTTGCTGTTGAAACATCTGCACTCCCGAAACCAGTCTTCCTGAGAACAAATCGTAGCCTTGAAGCCATCCTGCTTCTTAAGGTTACGACTTCTTCTCAGGAAGACTGGTTTCATGAGAGCAGATGTTTTAAAAAAGAAAACAAGACGGAAAGGGCCGCACAGAGGGTCAGACACAGACACTACAGAGGGTCCCTAACAGTACAGAGGGTCCCTAACACTACAGAGGGTCCCTAACACTACAGAAAGTCCTTAACACTACAGAGGGTCCTTAACGCTACAGAGGTCCTTAACACTACAGAGGATCCGTAACACTGCAGAGGGTCCTTAACACTGCAGAGGATCCTTAACATTGCAGAGGATCCTTAACACTGCAGAGGATCCTTAACACTACAGAGGATCCTTAACACTGCAGAGGATCCTTGACACTGCAGAGGATCCTTAACACTACAGAGGATCCTTAACACTGCAGAGGATCCTTAACACTGCAGAGGATCCTTAACACTACAGAGGATCCTTAACACTGCAGAGGATCCTTGACACTGCAGAGGATCCTTGACACTACAGAGGATCCTTGACACTGCAGAGGGCCCTTAACATTGCAGAGGATCCTTTACACTGCAGAGGATCTTAAGGATCCTTAACACTGCAGAGGATCTTAAGGATCCTTAACACTGCAGAGGATCCTTAACGCTGCAGATGATCTTAAGGATCCTTAACACTGCAGAGGATCCTTAACACTGTAGAGGATCCTTAACACTGCAGAACACTGCAGAGGATCCCTAACACTGCAGAGGGTCCTTAACACTGTAGAGGATCCTTAACACTGCAGAGGATCTTAAGGGTCCTTAACACTGCAGAGGATCCTCAACAACTGCAGAGGATCCTTAACACTGCAGAGGATCCTTAACACTGCAGAGGATCCCTAACACTGCAGTAAACTCTTCAGTCTCAAGTTGTGAAAGGAGGACAGCTACCAAACAGTGCGCACGCGCGCTTGCTTGCGTGTGTTTATGTGTATG
>CM054158.1:27246462-27286462 GCA_028751875.1 Rapana venosa
AGAGAGGAAATATATTTTGCTTTTTTTAGGAAAATCAAATTTCTGATTGTACTTCTATTTCTTCCGAAATAAAGTTTTCAGTGTTTTGTTCTTAAGCACATATTTAGCACATGCTAGTTGACGGTAATCTTCTAAAGGCAAATGCCGACTTCGTTATTGTTCCCAGGCTGAGGCGTGATAAGGCACACCAAGAGCAAGCCTGTATGTTTTGGGCAGTCTATACTTTGTAACTTTTTTAAGTAAATACTTGGAGCACTGAAAAAAATACCTTTTGGGCCCATACGATAATTTTGAACGAATAAGAGAAGTAGCTAAATATTTCAGATTTAATGTGTCTTGGCCCCAGAACTGTTTACTTCCCTCTTCAGAAAGTTTAAGCCTTTCTTTGTTTTAGTTAAATTGTGTTCAATATGTGCTTTCCCAAGTTAGCTTAGAAGTGAGAATAACACCCAAAAACTTTACAGTATCTTTATACTCAATCAGGTCGGTCCCAATTCTAAATGCTGGTACCCTCATCTGGATTACTGCTATGTTAAAAAGCTTGTGTGTGTGTGTGGTGTGTGTGTGGTGTGGTGTGTGTGTGTTGTGGTGTGTTGTGTGTTGCGTGCGTGCGTGCGTGCGCGCGCGCGTGCATGCATGCGAGTGTGTATGTGTATCTATTTAGTATTGTTTTCCTCCCAATGATGCACTTATTGAGTTTTGTAGATAAATGCTTTTTCAAGAACACATTGAAAGACCAGACTTGGTGTGTAGGTTGCTATTTGTTTTGTCCCCCCCCTCCTCCGCCCCCCCCCCCCCCCCCCCCCCCATGATGGACTTAAGGGTTTTTGTTAGTTTTGCTTTTTCAAGAACCTTGTAAGACAAAACTTTGTGAAAAAGCTCTGCCCTTCTTTCTACCAGTTCTTTCATTCATTCATTCATTAAGACAGTCAGTCATCAGTTATTCATTCACTCATGCACTTCATCAGCTAGTCAGTCAGCAATCATTTACTCATTCTCTCTCTCTCTCTCTTTTTCTCCCCTTTCTCCCCTCTCTCTCTCTCTCCCCTTCTCTCTCTCTCCTCTCTCTCTTCTCTCCAGATCCGCCACGATCATAGGTAGATAGATAACGAAGAAATCAAGGGCACCAATAATATATAATAATCATGTCAACACACTCATAAGTGATACTGTCATCTCACAAACAGGCCTTCCCTTCCCGAGCTGTGTGTGTGTGTGTGTGTGTGTGTGTGTGTGTGTGTGTGTGTGTGTGTGTGTGTGTGTGTGTGTGTGCGTGCTAGGCAAGGTTCGGTTATTGTTTCTCTCTCTCTCTCTTCTCTCTCTCTCTCTCTCTCTCTCTCCTCTTCCCCCTCTCTCTCTCTCCCTCTCTATCTGTCTCTCTCTACATCTCTCTGCCTGTCTTTCTCGTCTCTTTCTGTTTGTCTCTCCGTCTCTCTCTCTCTCTCTTCCATCTCTCTAAATCCCTGTCTTTCTTTGTCTCTTTTGTTTGTCTCTCGTCTCTCTCTGTCTCTCTCTCTCTCCATCTCTCTGAATCCCTGTCTTTCTCTGTCTCTTTCTGTTGTCTCTCCGTCTCTCTCCGTCTCTCTTCTCTCCATCTCTCTGAATCCCTGTCTTTCTCTGTCTCTTTCTGTTTGTCTCTCTCTCTCTCTCTCTCTCTCTCTCTCACACACACACTCACACACACACACACACACACACACCCCAAACACCACAACACAAACACACACCCCACACCCCACACACAACACACACAAATACTCAACACAAAGAGATCGATAGCTAATCAAAGTACAGCGGACCGATCAGGTACAGTAATGACCAGACTGCAAAGGTGGGAATGGTGTTGTGGTAGGATCACCGTGGCTGTAATGTGCACGCAGGTATTGTTCCCGTGTTGATTGATGGATACTAAGGACAGATGGGGGTGGCTTACCTCCGAATTACATCGACCTTCTTTCGCTTGATTGGGGAAAAGAAACTTCGTTGATAGTCTTTTTTGGTAAGGGGATGGTGTGGGTTGTTTTGTTATTGTTGTTTTTTGTTTAATAATAATAATAATAATAATAATAATAATGTATGGGATTTATATAGCGCTGAATCTTGTAAAGTAAACAAATTTAAAGCGCGTAGTGTGAAGTTCACGTGTTTTGTGTTTTTGGGTTTGGGTGGGGTGTGTGTGGTGGGTGTGGTGGTGGTGAGGGGTTGGTGTGGTGTGTTTTTGTGTTGTTTTGGTGGGTGGGATATGGGTATGGTTTTGTGTATGTGTGTGTTTGTGTATGTGGGTGTATGGTATTATGTGTGGGTGTGTGTGTGTGTGTGTGTGTGTGTGTGTGTGTGTGTGTGTGTGTGTGTGTTGTGTGTTGTGGCGCGCGCGCGCGAAGTTGGAGTGTTGCGTACGTATGTATGTATGCATGCTTGATTGCATGTATGTATGTATGTATGTATGTTTTGTATGTATGTATGTATGTATTTATGTATTTTATGTATGTATGTATGTTATGATGTTGTTGTATGTGTGTGTGCATGCATGTATATATGTTATTAGTATTATGTTGTATGTGTTAGGGGGTGTATGTTGCCGGGGCGCATTTAGTACGTGTTGCATTATGGTATGCGTGCGCGAAAGTTTGTGTGTGTAACGTTTTCTCTGTGGAGACAAATCTATCATGACTGAAGCGTATACACCGCACTACAAGATACGACACGACACGAAAACCCTTCCACACTACACTACAACTACCTAACTACCACACCACACCCACTACACCATTCCAACTACACTTACACCCACACTACACCATTCCCACACTCACACCTACACTACCACACCCCCACCCACCATTACCTACAACTACCACACCACACCATTCCACACCTTCATAAAAAACACCACACTTAACAAATTCCAAAACCACTTCAAATTACCACCACACACCAAACTGCACAATTCCACACTCACCCTTACCACACTGCCCCACCTACATCACCCCCACCACCACCCAACTCCCTAACCACCTACCAACCACACCCCCATCACCACACATTTTCCCCACTACACTCACTACAAAACACTATTTACATACTTCAACACACTACTTTACTTGCACTACATACCTCACTACACTACACTACATTTCACTACACTACACGCATTGCACTGCAAGCACTGCACTTCACGACACAACACGGCATTACACTGCACAAACTACACACATACTCTACACTACACGACAACATAATATACTACCTCCATACTTACACTACCAAAACTACCTACACTATATACACTACACTACCAAAAACACCCATACATACACTTTCATAATACACTACACTAAACCCTACACTTATAACTACATACCCTACTACACTACATAATATTACTACATAACCTACATTTCACTACACTACAACCACCCACACTACACTACATTTCACTACCTTTATAAACTTAAAACAAAAACTACACTCTTTCATTTCACTACACTCTATACCACACTACATACATACTTACATTTTCACTACATACACACACTACACTATTTAAAACTACATTACATACACTACACCACAAACATACACTACACTTACAATCATACGCTACACTACTTCACTACACTTATATAAACTACACTACATACATACACTACACACATTACTACACTACATATACCCACTTACACTTACTACATTACATTACACACATACACTACACTACACTACACTATATACACTACACTAATACACTAACACACTACATCCTACACTACACAAACTACGCTACACTACACTATATCATACCTACAATATAAACACTACATACACTACACCACACTACATACACTACACTACACAATACGCTACCACTAACTATTTACACTACACTACATACATACACTACACTACACCAATACACTACCAAAATACCCCTTCCACTACGCTCGCTACACTACCTATATTTCCTGCCACTGCACTACATTTCACTACACTACACTACACTACACTAAAATATACACTCACTACAACACTCACCACATAATACACTACACTACACACACACCACTACATGCCCAAAAACTTATATAAACTACACTACAAATACATACACTTACCTACATTATCCACAACATACATACATTACATTACCCACATACAACTACACTACACTACACTATATACACTACACTAATACACTACACCACATACATACACTACACTACCAAACATACGCTAACTAAATTTTATACACTACAACTATAACTACATACTTTCACTACACCACACTCATTTCACTACACTAACATCATAGCTACACTACACTATATACACTACAACTACACTACATACACTACCTACATTTCCCCATACACTACACTACATACACCCTTTACTACGCAACGTACACTACACTATATACACTGCACTGCACTACATCACACACTTTCATCAATATTTTTCTACACACACTACACTACACTACATACACTCACTACACTACGTACGCTACACTATTACACAAAATTACACTACACTACATACACTAGACATACACTAAACTAAAACTTTCACTACATACACTACACTACATCACTACACTACGTAACGCCACAAACAAAACACTACCACTACACACATTATACTATACTACATTCACTACATAACTACACTACACACCAAACTAAATACACTACACTACATACACTACACTACACTACACTACCCTAAAACCATACTACACTAAAACCCACACTACACTGCAAGCACTACACTACACTGTACTACACTGCAGTACAATGCCCTGCACAGCAACACTACACTACACTACACTACACTACACTAATTCACTACACTATATACCTACAATGCACAACACTACACTGCACGAAAAACTACACACACTTCCCTATACTATATGCACTACACCCACACACCACGCTACACTACACTACACTTCACTACACTCACCACACTACACTACACTACATTTCTCTAACACTGACTACAACACTACACCACACTACACTACATACATACATACACTACAACGCTGCATACACTACACTACCTACGCCACACTACACTATACACTACACACATACCTTCACTGCATACACTCACTACGCTACGCTACACACACTTTCCTATATCACTACACATTTACACTACACTACACTACACCACACTACACTACCCACTACATACCCTACACTATATACATACATATATACACTTCACACGCTACATAACTACACTAAACCCCTACACTACACCACTCTACACTCCTACACTATATAAATACACTATATACACTACACACCTACACCTACCCCTACACTATTCACTTACACTATTACACTACACTATTACACTACACTAACCACACTACATAAAAACTAAAATACACTCACTATATTCACTACACTACACTACGCTACGCTCACTACTCTACATTTCACTACACTACACTACGCTACGCTACACTACTCTACGCTTTGGCCTACACTACCACTAACTAACTACATACGCTCGCTACCTACCACTACCAACACTTTACACTACACTACGCTAGGCCACTACACTACACTACACTACACTCTTTATCTCTGTCTCTCCACATTTGTTTCATTTTTCGTTTTTGTAAAACCTTTTCCGATGTTTTGTTAGTACATAAATATTGTTATTTTCCAAACCAGTTTGGCCCCGTTCTGGTGTTTGATTCATTCATTTATTCATTTATTCTCTCTCTCTCTCTTTTCTCTCTCTTTCTCCTTCTCTCTCTTTTCCTCTCTTCTCTCTCCTCTCTCTCTCTCTTGTGTATGGGAAAATCATTTATTCTTCATATCTCTCTCTCTCCCTTCTCTCTCTCCCCTCTCTCTCTCTCTCTTTTCTTCTCTCTCTCTCTCTCTCTTCTCCCTCTGGATGTAAAAAAAACATGAGTGGGTTATTCATTATCCTCGAAAAAAGAATTTGTCATTGGTCACTTCTCTCTCTCTCTCTCTCTCTCTCTCCCCCTCTCTCTCTCTCTCTCTCATCTCTCCTCCTCTCTCTCTCTCTCTGTCTGGGCCTTAATGTTGCTGGGAATTTTTTTTTTTCTATATCATTTACCCCCCCCCCCCCCTCTCCTCCTCTTTCCTTTTTGTTTGGCCCCAACCCGCTTCTCCCACTCCTTTTTTCTCTTTTCTGTGGTGGACACTTTCCCGCTATGGGCTTGCTTTTTTCTTTCTCCTTTGTTGTTTGTTTTGTGGTGTTTTTTTTTTTGTGGGGGCCGGAAAGACGGCCATGCAAAAATTGTTGCAGGTACTGTTACAAGGCGTTTGGGTTGTGTGGCCCTGGGTACGGCCATATCGATCGTTTGCAAAACACGGGAGGTGGGCAGGCGGGGAAAAAGATAAAAGGCCTGAAATAGCGGCACGAATTCCCTGTACGTTTGCCTCTACAAAACACCAGTAGGAACAAACAGAAGAAAATGATGAGAAGGGAGGGGAAGGGGGGGGGGGAGAGAAGAATGATGAGTGAGTGAGTGAATGAGATTTGTGCCAGCATGGCTGAAATAAAAACAAAACAAAACAAACAAACAACAACCCCAAACCTTAAAGAGTAAAACTTGAACAGAGCAAAATTCAGAAGAAAGCATCTGAGACGAAATGGAGAGAAAGATTTGTTTTCCAATTTCTTCTTCGTTGTCCACGCTTAGCAGCAACTATTGTTGTCTGTCAAAATGACACAATGCGTCACGCTGCGTTTTAAATGCTCTGCCCAAATCGGCCCAGCGGGATCTGACTTCGGGATAGAGAGGAATTGTATCTTTTAAGTCTTTTTTAAAATAAAAAGGCAGAGAATGACCAAGAGGCAGAAATAGACAAAAGGTGACAGAAGAAAAGGGAACAAGACAGAGCAAAGAGAGGTAGAAAGGGAATTCCAGTACAGAATTTTTTTTTTCCGAAGGTTGGGTGTTATTTTACTGCAGGCCCCCCTGGCATCCCAACGAGGGGAGGGGGGGGGGGAGGAGATTGTGCATATAAAATGGGAATGTTGAAAATTTCTTCTCTGATTCTTGTCTGCCTCTCCCTCCCTCCACCCCTTTGTGTGTGTGTGTGTGTGTGTTGTTGTGTGTGGGTGTGGGTGTGTGTGTGGGTTTGTGTGTGGGGGTTGTGCTTTTTTAGTTTGTTTTTTTACATGATGTTATCCTGAGAGGGTGGGGACTGGTGGTAAATACCACGATTGTTTCATTATCCTCGAAATAAAAAATTTTATTTGATTTTTATTTTATTCTGTGTTGTCTTCTTTTCATTGTTTTCTCTCCTCTCCCATTCTTTCCCTTAGTTCTCTCTCTCTCTCTCTCTCCTCTCTGCCTCTCCTCTTCTGTGTCTGACTCTCTACCCTATTTTTTTCTCCCCTCTCTCCCTTGTTGTTTGTGTCTGTTTGCAGTGCGTGCGTGGGGTGTGTGTGTGTGTGTTGTGGCGTGTGTGTGTGGTGTTGTGGTTGTGCGTGCGTGCGTGCTGGGTGTGTGTGTGGTTTTGGTTCTGTGGTGTACGTGTGTTGTGCGTGTGTCTGTGGGTGTTTCTCAGCTCTCTGTGCTGTCTTGGGGCTGTGTGTCTCTTTCTCCCTTCTAACCACCTCTCTCTCCCTCCCTCCCCCCCCTCTCTCCTCTCCCTTTGCAGGTGGGGGGGGGGCCAGCCTGCTCCTTTCACCTAAAAGCAGGAAGCTGTGGTACGCCTGAAAGTGGCAGTTTTTCCAACCTTTCTTCCTTCCTTCCTTCCTTCCATGGAGAGGAAGGAGAGAGAGAGAGGGGGAGGGAGAGAAGAGAAGAGAGAGGGGAGAGGAGAGATAGAGAGAGAGATCCATCGATCCGACTTCAACCGTAGCAATAAGGTTACAACAAAAGGAGGATGTGTGTGTATATTGTGTGTGTGTGGCTTTGGTGTGTGTGTGTGTTGTGGTGGTTGTGCGCTGCGTTTGTGTGTGGTTTTGTGTTGATGTGTTTGTTGGTTGTGTGGTTTTTGTTGTGTGTGTTTATATATGTGTATGTGTGTATTGTTATTGGGTTTTTTTTGTGTTATTGTGTTATTTTTGTGTGTGTTCAAATCGCATACACAAGGGATGGATGTTAAAAAAAAAAAAACCCCACTGGGGTTTATTCTATTTCCTCGAAATAAAAGAATAAAATATTAAAAAACTAGCTTGCTATTTTGTGTGCGTTGTGTGCGTGGCGCACGCGCACGTGTTGCATTCGTGATGTGTGGGGCAAAAGGGCCGGGGGGGGAGGAATGGTATCTGCGTTTTAAATAAAAAAAGAATCCATCAGGGAGGGAGGTAGCTCAGATCTGCTGGGGTAAAACGCACACATCGAAAAACAGGTTTTGGCTTTTTAAAGGGGTGAACGAGGAGGAGAGAGAGAGAAGGGGAAAGGGGGAAAAGAGAGAGAGAGAGAGAGAGAGCGAGAGATGGAAAAAAGGGGAGAGAGAGGGAAAGAGAGGGGGGGGGGGGGGGTGGGGGGGGAGAGGAACAGACAGACAGAGACAGAGAGAAATGGGGGGGGGAGTGAGAGAGACAGAGACAGAAAAACGAAAAAGGAGGACAACATACAGGACAGAGGGGGGGGGGCGACAGACAACATACAAGAAGAAGAGAGGGAGGCAGACAGACAGACAACACTGACAGACAGATAGAGACGATAACAGAGACAGAGGAAAGAAAAAAAGACAGGGGGGGAAAACGGACAACGAGAGACAGGACAAGACTTTGAACAGACAGAACGGGAGAGAAGAGAGGCAAAAAAGAAACAAAAACAGACAGAGAGACAAGGGGGAAAAGGTAAAAGACAGAGAGGAGGGAGAGACAGTACAGGGAGGAAAGGAAAACCCAAACAGCAGTGTTGGGAGGATGTTCCGGGCATTGGAAGGGGGAAGGTTTTTTGCCTCCGTAATAATGCCACCAAAACATGCGCACCAATTTTAAAATGTAAAAAAACCTGCAACTATGCAACAGTACCCCCTTTTCCCTCTTGACACTACGACGCCACACAAAGCATGACGCACGCGCGCGCGGCCGCGCCACACACACACACACCCCTCTCTCCTCCTTTTCTCTATTTTCTACCCCTCTCTTTTCTCTCCCTCCCCTCCTCTCTCTTTCCCCTCTTCTTCTCTCCCCCAAACCTTCCCTCCCTCTCATTTTTTTTTCTCTCCCTCCTCTCTTTTTTTCTTACCCTCCCCCTTGTCTCTCCCCCCCTCTCTCTGCCCCCCCCCTCTCTCTCTCCTCTCTCTCTGCCCCCCCCCCCCTCTCTCTCTCTCTCCCCCTCCTAGTACTCCTCCTTCATCAAAATGAAAGTCATGTACAAACAGTAGTGGCAGGGTGGGGGTGGGGGGAGCAGACGTTAAAAATGAAGTCCCTGTGCACTTCTTCACCTATCGTTTTCAAAACTGATTAATCCTGTGTCTCTAAAGAGGAATCACGCAGAAAGCTATTCAGGACAGAAAAGAGACCGCCGGGTTTATTCCGTCCAGAGCCACACAGAGGGCTCTGACCCGACATGTTTTTCTGTTGTGATGACTGCACTGTAAGCTTGAAAATGTACAGGGAAATGGTCTGGACTTGGTGTTCCACGGATGTGTGTGTGTGTGTGTGTGTGTGTGTGTGTGTGTGTGTGTGTGTGTGTGTGTGTGTGTGTGAGTGAGTGATATGAATGAATAAATAAATTTTTAAAAAAATATATATGTATGTGTGTGTGTGTGTGTGTGTGTGTGTGCGCGCGCGCGCGCGCGAGTATGTGTGTGTGTAGCATAAAGGGGACGGGATAGTTCAGTGGTCGGAGCACTCGCTTTCCCCCAGCCAAGGTTAAGCAGCATCGAGCGTGGTTACCACTTGAACGGGTGACTATTTGCGCGCCTTGGCTTCAGTACAGTCCCCCAGTTCACCCAGCTGTAGTCGGTACCTACCTCTTTAAGGTTTGGGAAGGTAAAGCAGCGAGGGAGAGGAGATGGGCGCCGCCCTCAATATGCTGGCCCTAGAGAAGTGAGGTCTCTGACGCCTCGCTCCCCTACGAGCTTATAGGTTATGGGACACCTTTACCTTTACCTTTTATAAAGCATAAAAGGCAAGGTCTTGTTCACTAAGAGCGGCAGGGCTGGGATAACATAGTAATTGTGGTGTGGGCTATAAAGTTTGGTCATGACAGATTTCTGTAAGAAATTTGACCTGCTCTCCCCAGGAAGAATTATGCATTACAATAGCACCTACTGTGTGCGTGTGTGTGTGTGTGTGTGTGTGTGTGTGTGTGTGTGTGTGTGTGTGTGTGTGTGTGTGTGTGTGTGAGTGTGTGCGTGTATACATGCGTGTGTGTGTGCGTGCGTGAGTGTGTTTGTGTGTGTGCGTGTATACATGCGTGCGTGTGTGTGTGTGTGTGTGTGCGTGTGCGCGCGTGCGTGCGTACTCGCATGTGTGCATGTGTTTTGGGTCATCTTTTCTATATTTGAGGTTGTTTTGTTTGGTTTTGTTTTGGGGTTTTTTGGGTAGGAGGGGGTTAGGGTGGGGTGACGGTATTTCTCGCGTTTGTTTTTCGAAAAGAAAACTTATCTATCTACATATCATACACCCGTTTCCTGTAAGAGTAAAACATGTACAGAACTCTACCAGAGACAAATTCACTGCTGCCATGGATTCTTTTACGCGTATAGACTCACTCATCAATCAGAAAACTAAAACCATTCCGCCTTTTGTGGGTTTTTTCTGCAGACCGAACTTCACCAGCCATGACGGACACCACCACCACCACTGCAGCCGCCAACAAACCACGGCGTCAAACAGCCTCCGCCCCTCCTCACCCTCCCAACCATGCCTCCTCCTCCTCCTCCCCCAGACCCCAGCAGTTCCTCAGCTACATGCACAGGCCTCCCCGCATCATGCCCAACTACGGCAAGAGGCCGCGCGGCGTGTTGCCCAAGTCCAGCGTGTCCCGCGTTCTGCTGTACGACAACGTGACGCAGCAGCAGATGCTGGACGTCAAGATGACCTATCTGGAGAACGAGCAGCTCAAGACGGGGCGGTTGATGGACATGCATCGCAAGTGAGTGGTGTGTGTGTGTGTGTGTGTGTGCGTGGGGGTGTGTGTGCGAGAGTGAGCTATAGAGAGAGAGGGAGGGAGGGAGGGGGGGTCCGAGAGAGGGAGAGAGAAAGAGAGGGGGGGGGGGAGAGAACTCTTAACTCTAAACAGGTTTAATGTACACTGGCCTTTGGCCACAATACATACAGTGAGCAAGGCAAAAAGGCAAGTGAAAGAAACGAAATGCAAAAAGAGATCGTCACATTTTCCATCTAAGCCAGCTCTCCTGGTGGCATCACACCAAGTACATCAACCAAATAAACAAAACAATAAGACGATAAACCTTGAAAGCAGAACACGAAGTCAGCGCATAATTATAAGATAATCAAAAGAACGGCACATCAAGCAGCCACAGTGACTTATAATGGAAACAAGGAGTAGCCTACAAACAACAGCACAGTTACAAAATGCTTTTCTTTCGTCTGTTAATAGCATGAAAAACGTACCTGGAGAGAGAGAGAGAGAGAGAGAGAGAGGGGGGGGGGGGGTAACTCATGCAATATCAAAAAGTTTGGGCAGAGAGACAGAGGGGGGGGGGGGGGGGGGATAACTCGTGCAATATCAAAAAGTGTGGGCAGCTAGCAGGAAAAGCAAGTTTGTCACATGTCGCACCAAGTCATTTTAACTCCATCTCCAAAGCAACACTTAAACTTTTGATTTTAATATGATAAAATGCACTTGGCCAAGGCCACAGATATGAGACCTCTGACTGTCTAGTAATGTCCCTGACCTCAACTAACCCTTACTACCCAAACTTGACCCCAGCACTTCTACTACTGCCTGGTTGTTGTTGTTGCAGATCCTTCCTCACGCGCCGCCTGCAGAAGGAGAGACAGATGGCAGAAACAGCACTGCACGTGGACCACCACTTACTTGAGCAAGGTCTGCTGAGCAGCACCAACCCCAGACACGCTGACCACCACCACCACCACCACAAAACCCGGGCTGAATCCAACCGCGCCTTCAACCCCTACCTCGCACCGGAAAACAACAACCACGCTTCGCAAACTGCTTCCTACGACGTCACAGACGCTCACGTGACCTGGGACCCGACCAATGACGTGGCGGCTGAAGATTCACCGCCCCCGCCTCAGAATGGCGATGTCACTGGGGAAGAGATGTCGTCGGTTCAGTTGCTGTCGGTAGATCGGCAGAGAGCTGTCACCAGTGACTGCCTCACTCTGCCCCACTCCCTGCCCGTCAAACCAGGCTCGCACAGGGCTGCCCAGACGGCGCAACTCCTGAAGGGTCAGGGCGACTCTCTGCCCAGCATCCACCCCTCACCGGCGCTGAACGGCAAAGTGACCATGGACACTCAGCAGCAGAGCGGCTTCACGCGAATACTGCACACGTTCCACGACAGCTGGGAGGGCGGAGGGGGCGGCGAAGTAGGTTTCGGCACAGCCAGGAGGAAAGGAGGGAACGCGGCGAGAGGCGGGAAGAGGAGGACGATGGAGGACGAGCGTTACAGGATGCTGGAGCGGATGCTGGTGAGGATCGAACCCCCCAACGAGGGCTACCTGGAGCTCAGCCCCAGCTTCCACACCCCGCGTCAGCCCATGACCTTCACCCGACCTTCCTCCCTCCACCCGTCTTTATTACGTCGTCGGTCTGCCTCTTCCTCCTCCTCGCGCTCCTCCTCCTCCTCCTCCGCCTCCCGTGCCTACAGCAGATCGTTCAGTATTCAAATCTAGAGCATGGCGGATTGGTATCATCACGAACCAAGTGTAACCATTCAAAACCAAGCACAAACCTCCATTATTTCCTACCACGCTATCAGTATTATAGATTCATTTTCTGTGTTGGTCTTTGTTGATGGCTCATGATCGGCATTTAAAAACAATTCATTTCATTGTAAAGCACCCATGTTGAATTAATCTGCTAGCTTATCATGCATTTTGAAACAGTTTTTCGATTTTCAAGTTTAGAAATCCCATTATCTCACTTATGACCATTACAATTTTAGCTAATATGATTCTTTTTTCATGAACTTACACATGGTGCATTTGTCCAAAGTTGTTGTTTTTTCATTTTCGCTTGTTTTCTCTTGTTTTTTTCTTGTTTTTTTCTGATATATTGTAGGAAAACTCGTTTTCAAAATACTGGTTTGATTGTTGTCAGCAAATCAAATATCTTTTCTTAACTTTGTTAACGTGCATTCATAGGAGTTATGATTCTTTGATAATGCCAAAATCAAATAACAGATAAACTCTTTAGGTACGAATACCTCGATATCCGGGAACACAGGGCAGAAACTGAAGGGTGGTTGAAGTGTGTGTGTTCTGGCGTTATCTGTATTTTAAAACAAACTGTCCTTTGAAGCACGGGAATGTCAGCATTGAAGACGGGACAGGACTGCTAAGTTCATTGTCCTGAAATAACCAACCAAACAACAAAACCCAAACCAAAGGGTATGTAGGTTGGTCATATAAACATGACGTTCTGTATGCCAGTGTAATCCCATACAGGGCCTCAGTTTATGGTGTTCTCTGAAGGACTTCAGCAGGACTGGATGTTGACTGCAGGGCAAACATCTCCTGGAATGGACACGTCAGTGTAGACTTGAACCTGCACACTCAGTTACCCTTCGGTCACGAGTTTGATGTTCTAATCACTGGCTATTCCGCCTTGCAGGTTTTCATGCGGTCAGTTGTCATGTTTTGTTGTTGTTGTCACGGCAGATGTCTCTTCCTGAAATTCGGGCTACTCTCCCCGGGGAGAGGGCATCACTACTAGGGCAATACCACCTATTTTTCGCCTTTGTCTTTCCTATCTACACTTACATTTTGTTTTTCTATAAGAGTGGTAGGGATTCGTTTCTGTCTTTTTTCCTTTAAAAAAAAAGTATTTTGCTGGGAACAACTCTGTTGTTGCTGCAGGCTCTTTACTAACGCTAAATGAGCGTTGTACGTATATGAACTTCCGAAAGACTAGCATCTAGACCGTCACTCAAGGTCTATTGGGTGGGGGGTAAACTCAGGTTCAGAGATGGAACCCGCGTTACTTTTCAAACCCCCAACACACGTAATCTAAGCATGCGAACACAGCGCCTGTAGGCCCACATGTAGAGAGGTCGGTAGGTATGCATACATACACACATACACATCACCATTAACGGCCGATGACATGATTATGTGTGATCATAACTTAGCTTCACTCAACAAAATCCTCCAAGTTGGGAGCATGGCTGCCTATACTAATGGCCGGTTACTTCAAAAACAGTCATACATGATAACTTCTCATCCAGAGTGTGGGCATTTTTTTTTTACCATCTCACAGTGATTCCCAGTCGTGATGAGTTGATAAAGACAGAGGGCTTCTTGTAAGTGGCCCCTGGCTACAGAGTTACGTTGGGGAACGCCCAACATCAACAAAGTGACAGAAGCAACTGAACTTTGATGGGTCCCTGTTTCAGACACCCACTGACTACTGTAGAGGTCATTACCCGGCACTGCATATATCATATAGCATACATGTCGTCTCTTGTGGCCCTGCAGAATATGTGTTTGGCGATACAGGGATCATATATCTGTAATTATTTATGGCTGTCTAGTTCAGAGGACAGAGTGCCTTGTACCAGCCAAGGTGTTGAGTGTGGGTGATAAAGTGTGTGGTGTGTTGTGTGTGAGAGAGAGAGAGAGAGAGAGAGAGAGAGAGAGAGAAGAGTGCATGTGTGTAGTGAGTGAGAGAGAGTGTGTGTGTGAGAGAGTCAACGTCAAATTTTTATTTTTAGATGGCACATTAAATAAGCAGTGCTTTTGCTTTTTTTCATCAAGCCATCTATCTAAAGAAAAAAAAAGGGAGGAAAAAAGAGAGAGAGAGTGTGCGTATGTGTGTATGTGTTCGTGCATGCATGCATGCATGCGTGTGCATGCTCACATAGGCTTTATTGCATGAAATATTTGTGTGTGGGACAAAAACAACGCATGCATTGTTTATATGTTTTAGCATGCTGCTTATATGTGTGTATACTTAAGTGCTTGTACACATGTACGTGTTTGTGTACGTATTAATGTACGTAATTGTAAACAATAATAATATTATTTTGTTTTCGACTGCTTCAGTACACAAGCTTCTATCTGTGTGCAATCATGTGAGCTTTCCTACAACTAAGTGCACATATTTATTTCACAGATTGTAGAATATTACTGTAACAATACTGATACCACCTTATTTATTTTGTAATACAACTGCAATACAATAGTCCTGTTTGTTTCTTATCTGGTACTTGTATGTTTGTGTGAGAGGGAATGGCAAATCAAATATCTAAATAGTTTTACATATATACACACATGCACGCCAGCACGTACACAAGTATGCGCCCATGCACACACAAGTGCGCACACACGCATGCACACAGCAGTCCAAAAGTCCTTTGGATGAGACTATAAACCGAGGTCCCGTGTGTGAACGCACGCAGACCATCTTGCGCACACGTTAAATCCTGTTCCGCTTTTTGTAAGAGTAGGCCATTGTGTGCCGGTGGGAACAGATGACAGAATTTACAAAACCACATACACACGGGGACTGGATGTAAAAAAGCACATGAGTGTTTGTTCCATTATCCTCAACATAAAAGAATAAAATAAATAAATAAATAAAATAAAAATAAATAAAGAAGCATGCACAAATACATGCACGTGCGTGCACACACACACACACCTTGGCAATAATACTCTAGCTCTGACTTCAGAAGATTTCTTTCTCCTTTAAAGGAAAATGCAGGTTGTTGTGCTAAGCCTAGCCTGGCTGAAGGCAATCTCAACATAACATTTCACAATATAAAAATACATTATACTTTCATGTAGGCTTTGGCACTTCGCTTACATCAAGGACTGATGAAACTTTTGACCTGGGCCATGCAGTGAGAGCTGATTTTAAATAATGTTTTGGTAACATCGTAAATCATTTGTTGAGCAAAGCTAGGGGTGGGGACAGGTAAGGGTGTGTGTGTGTGTGTGTGTGTGTATTGACATAGCCAAGTAAAAAGTTAAGAAAATGCATTACAGAACAACATTATTTCTTAAGAAGTGTGTGTGTGTGTTGTGTGTGTTGTGTGTGAGACAATGACAAAGAGAGAGAGAGCAAGCAGAAGACAGAGAGAGAGAGAGAGGCAGAGAGCAAGAGAGAATGTATGTTTGCGTGTGTGTGTGTATGCACGCATGTACATGTGCATGTATGTACATGAATTCATATTTTTCTAAACAACAGCCCTTTAGTTACTGACATTCTCCCTTCCCGCCATCTGCCTCCCCCCCCCCCCCCCCCCCCCTCCACTTCTCTCTCTCTTTCTCTCTCTCATTTTCAACAAGAACTGAAGATGATTCAAATTTCAACACTTTTTTTTTTTTTGTTCCTCACAAAAACTGGCTCCAGAGATGAACAGGGTTTTTTTTATCCCCCAACTTTGCACAATAATATAATACCCATGGACGGAGAGAGAAAAGCACATAACAACAACATCACACATCCATACACACATCATTTGGTAATGAAGTCAGACCCCTGTCCCACTGTTTCACAAAACTATACACACCCTGTCTGTTGTATCACAATATTACCTCTTGAGAGTGCACACACATACACGCATGCATGAAGGGACAGACACATGCACATACACACGCTCACACTCACAAAGAATGGCAGTTACAAACTGCAAACTAACACTCACTCACACACACACACACAGAATGAACGGTTACAAACTGCAAATCAACCAACAAACACACACACACACACATTCATTATTTATGTCATCACACACTCATTTGAGATAAACCACATGAAGCACACGACAAATTCAAACAAAGACATAAAACCCAAACAAGCCCAAAGCCTCCCCCATCAAAGTGGAAAACCCAAACAGAACAGACCAGTATGAAGTTCAGAGTAATAACACAATAGAAAATGGAATGCACTCAACTCAAAGGGAAAAACCCAAAGAAAAAAACATGTATCACAACCATGTAACCTGCAAACAAACAGTATAAACACTTCCAAAACCAAAATACCGGATCAGAATGAGAAACTGAATCAAATACACTTGCACAAAATGTACAGACAATATCAATAACACTCATACCTTACACAACGTTTTCCCTGGCAAAATCACACATTTACAGTAATAATAAAAAGAAAATCTCGAGAGTAGATCGTTTCCAGTCCCCATCACAATAACTTAACACAATGACATGTTAGTAAGCTGTATCACTGAAGAATTATGGATTTTGACATCTTTTCTTTTCTTGGTTTTTCAAAAAAACAACAAACTTTCAAAGAGCTGCAGGTCAAGAACAACTATGAGAACACCCCCCCCCCCCCCCCCCTTATATTTCTCTGAAACTATCAACACATTTCATCAAAGATTTGATCAACATTTTTAACACTGACGAATTAAATTGTCCTGTTATGAAAACAGAGAAAGGCTTTTTGTGTGTCATACAATAAAAAAAAATGCAATAGGTTTTATTATATTAGACAAACTTTTGAAGGGAAGAGGCAGTACCAGATATCCATTCAACATTATTCTCATCTTAATTGCTGCTTTGTAAGTACAGAACCCCCAATATCATTATGCTGCACACAACTTATTCTCTAAAACAAATGTCAAATCGATCATTGGCTTAAAAAAACAAGAAAACAACCCCCCCCCCCCCCCTCTAACCTTTTCTCATACACACTTTCTTCACCACAATGACAAACTCCCCCCCTACAATCAGTGTCTGTGAATCGGCCAACAAATATCTGTGGTTCCCTCTGCCATGGTCACGCAGCACAGCAATGTCCGCTGCAGCCTCAGGGCATGCCGGTGTGGATGATCTTGTACAGCGACGAGGTGTTGTTGTTCTTGATGGCTGCTCTGCAGGCGTTCACCACCTGAGTCTTGAAGCGGCCCACTGGAGAACACACAGGAGAAAAGCACTGAAAACAACCGTCCTACGTAAAGCTGGTGAATACGCTTTCTTCTTCTTCGTAGTCAAACGCTCAGACAGCAGTTGTCTGTCACATGAGCAAAAATGCATTGCGCTGCCATTAAGCACCTGACAAGTCAGGCCCAGGACATTCAACTTTGGCGTGATACAGTTTCTGAAAACCAGCCTGCTTACTCCAAGATTTTACTTCTTGTAGTCTCAACGCACCTTGGCTTCAGTACAGTTCCCCCAGCTGTAAATGGGTACCTGCCCTCTTTAGGGTCAGGGAAGGTAAAGCAGCGAGGGAGAGGAGATGGGCGCCGCCCTCAATATGCTGGCCCTAGAGAAGTGAGGTCTCTGACGCCTCGCTCCCCTACGACCTTATAGGTTATGGGACTCCTTTACCTTTTTTTTACCTTTTAGTCTCAACAGTCAGTTCCAAACCAAAGTTTGTCAAGATCTGATGAAGTGGGGGTGTCAGTTTATGGGAGCAGCCTTGCCAGTGCGTACCTCACTCTCCACTGTGTGCAGAAAGTGATGTAGGCCTACACATGTCAAAGATATCTGATTTCCTGTTAGCATGGATCACAGAAAAGCAAGAACACCCAGCACACACCCATGGGTTATGCATGTAGTTGGTCAAGAGTCTGCTAAAGGGGTGTCTTGCAAAATGTGGTTTAGTATTGATCGAATGCTGACCAAGTGACAACTTGAAAAACAACAACCAACCCTGAAAACTGAAGAAACTAAACTTTTAAATTCATGGAATAATAGTTGTGGTTAGGAGAAACAGGAACTGTTTTGGTGTTTTTTTAACAGGAAAATATTTTTGTGCCTTGTCTTGTGGTCATTTCTCAGTTTTGTTGTTTTTGAGTGTTCCCCATCTTCACCAGTTGGGGGTTATGTCAAATACATCCCACCTGACAATCACTGTGTGACCCCAAGTACGTAGCAGAATGAGATAAAAAATCACATTTACTGCAGTTTATGACAAACACATACATACACAGACACTCACACATGTGCACACACAGATACAGATGTTATCATGTAAGTAGCCTTACTCCACAGGATTGCTAAACTGGCAGCTTGCCATGGTTGAAAATAATACGGTATAGCATCAAAGCAAGGCAATATCTGAAATTTAAAGCAGACCTCAGTGCTTTGCTTACAAGAACACACGGTCTTAGTTTTTTTCAGGTGGGAGTAGTACTGTCCTACCCCATGGTTCAACATTTTTCTTTACACTTTAACCAACATGCAGACAGCACGGACGGGTGGGTTCACATCACCCACACCTAACACCACATCTAGCCTACTCATCTACAAATCCTTGGGCCAAGATGAGACAATAACCCCAGGTCCCATGTGTGAACGTATCCAGAACATCTTTCACACATGTTAAAACCTGTTCCATATTTTGGAAGAGTAGGCCATTGTGTGCCGGTGAGAATGGATGACAGAAATTAACAAAAGGGACTGGATGTAAAAAAGCACATAAGCGCTTATTCCATTATCCTCGAAATAAAATTTTTTTTAAAAAAGAGCCAGATTCTCAGGGCGACACTCTCCAGCTCCTGACCCACCTCTCAAGCGGCCGGCCTTCTGGATGATCTGGTTGACCTGCTTGAGGCAGGAGAGCAGCTCCTGGTGGTTGTTGCAGCGGATGGTGTAGCCGTTGATCAGGTCGCGGTTCAGGTCAAACAGCTCCATGTAGCCCTTCCGCATGCTTCGCCTGCCAACACACCACCGCCGTCATCATCACCATGTTTGAAGAAAGAAACTGTCTTGAAGTGTGAGAGAAAAATCAGGAGAGACTGAAAAGTTGTTGCCCACTTCACATCCTTTTGTTACTAGTTACCACAATTCATGGATAGTTAATGTTATACACATAACTATCTATATGTATACACAAAAATAAGCACCCATGCGCACGTCTCAACTTGGCTACATATATAAATCCTATTTAATCTGACGCACAACACACAGACCCAAAATCCACATCCCACCTACACCCATCACACAAAACACACACCACACACACACACACAACACACACACACACACACACACACACACACAACACACACACAACACACACACACACACACACATACACATTACCCCCCACACACACATACCACGCCAACCACACACACTCACAAATTAAAGAAATTGTTTCTATGACATTGAAAGATCCGTTACTTTTAGAATCATCTGTAATGCTGAAAAGCATCCTAAACAATGATATACTTCTTTGCAAAATTTCTGAATGTCTGCTACACAGCCCAGTCGTTATCTTCCTGTGATTGATCACCCTGTTTTAAAGCTTTTCATTTAATGACTGTTCTGTAAACCTCTCTACATGCCCTTTGTTTTTTACCCCATACTTTGTGCTAATATCTATGTAGAATATGTTAACGTTCCCAAAGTCCAAACTTTTTGGCTAGTTATAGTATTAACTGTTAGTTTTCGGAGTTTTTCTTGTTCTATTTGTTATCCTTGACTGGTTGAAGATTTAGAAACATATTCTTGATTATTCCCCTACAGTTCTTTCAAATAGTAAGGCCCTAGGTTCTTTAGAACTGTTTGTTGCTTAGATCATTTTATTGGCACACACACACACACACATGCACGCAAGCCTCCCACACATACTCGCATGCTCACACGCAAACAAGCGCACGCATACACACACATACACACATGTATACACATACAAACACACATATATACATATGCAACGCATGCACTCATGCACATATACACGCAACACACCCACATACAACACACACATACTAACACAATTTCTCTGATAATATTTATACACACACGTGCACGCCAGCACACCCCAAAACACTCACACCCTCATAAACGCACACATTTCACTCATACACTCACACTCTCTAACTCATTCACACACACACACACACACACACACACCCACAAAAACACACACACACACACACACACACCCCACACACATGCACATACACACACCACTCATACATGCACACACATACACGCACACATGTATAAAATATAAAATACACACACTCACACACACACAAGCACGCACACACACATGCACACACACACACACACTTAACCATCTAATATCACTTTTTTGGGGGAAGGAACGCAACTGAAGAACTAACACACACTCACTCCCCACACTACCCCTCCCCCACACCCCACATACACACTCACTCACTCAAACCCCCCCCCCCCCCCCCCCCCCCACCACACACACACACACACACACACTCACATGTCTCCCATGAGTCGAGCGTCCTCAGCTCTCACCACCATGCTACGAATCAGGTTGGAGTGATCCGCCATTTCCGCTGTCAGTTTCTGACGCACGCGATGGAACTCATCCACCTGAAAGCCAAAATCATTGTTCCCCGTCTTGAAAACTGTTAATATTCCCAAAGCTGGAATGCAGCTACCTTCATGGTGGGCAAAAATGGTCACATATGTAAAATCTCACCATTAGCAAACCTCAGAGTTCTAGCCAAAATACGAAACAACAAAAAAACAGCCTGCTGATAACATTTATCATATCAGAAATTTTAAAAAAAAGAAAAGAAACTCTGCTAATTCATTAAGATACGAAGAGAGAGAGAATCCCCACGGTCAGAATGCGGTTACCTTAATGGCAGGAAAAAATGGTTGCATGCATAAAATTTCACCGTTGGTGAACCTTGGGGGGATCTAGCTCAGGAACAGGGGGAAAACGAAAAGAAAAAGAAATAACATCTTTCATAGTCTAACACACTTAAGAGGAAATTTGACCTTTCTAGTGTTTCAAGCAATTTTGGTACTCCCAGTTTCAAAGAGACATAGGCATGAGACACTGATTTACTGAATAATGTAATGTGGAGTAACGTTTATATATCTGTAAAACCCTTTATCTAAAAGAGCATAAACGTCAAGGTCACACTCAGAAAATAGAAAAATGCAAAACCACAAATTTATTTTATATATATCTATATATATATATATAATATATATATATATATATATATATATATATATATGTATATATATTATATATATTTATTTATTTATTTATATACCACACAGAGTGAAAGCATAACAACCAACATATTTAGATGTTCCCCAATATTTCAGCTTTTGCCTTCCTCAGGGTGGGGGTTTATTATAATGACCACTCTAAAAGCTTGAAAATCATCTTGGTGTCAGCAGAGGTGTAGTGCACCAACCTTGATGAGGATCTGCTTGAGGGTCTCTATCTCTATGGGGAAGTCAGCAGTGGTCAGCAGATCCTCCACATTCAGGAACTGGGCCAAGGCCTGGATGACGTCCCCTGCCAGGTCCATGTCCTCCGTCATCACTGCCAGCTGTCAGGGGACACAACCACCCTTTGTTGTAAACATGTAGGCATTCTGTCAGGGGACACAACCACCCTTTGTTGTAAACATGTAGGCATTCTGTCAGGGGACACAACCACCCTTTGTTGTAAACATGTAGGCATTCTCTCAGGGGACACAACCACCCTTTGTTGTAAACATGTAGGCATTCTCTCAGGGGACACAACCACCCTTTGTTGTAAACATGTAGGCATTCTGTCAGGGGACACAACCACCCTTTGTTGTAAACATGTAGGCATTCTGTCAGGGGACACAACCACCCTTTGTTGTAAACATGTAGGCATTCTGTCAGGGGACACAACCACCCTTTGTTCTAAACATGTAGGCATTCTTGAACAGACAATGTACTTTAACTATTTCCCCGCCAAGTTTCTGACAGAAGAACTCTCTGCAGCGCCAAGTATTTTTCAGTGCTGTTGCTGATTTCTCTGCATTCAGTTTGTGTCAGAATAACAGGGTTGGTTTTTTCTCTCAAAACTTCCTTCAAGGACAGTATGTCTGCTATCACATGTGTAAGTCAACTGTGTGTGTGAAACCTTGTTACTGTATAAAAAAAAACTGTCCTTTTTAACATGGCCTCCGTTGTCAACAAAAGTCACCTATGGCAGTGGACGGTAGAGTCTACTAAAGTTGTCTATGGTGACATAAGAGTTACTAACACAAAGCATACCTTAGAGCAACTAGAAGCTTAAAGCTTTCAACTTGCATTAGCGCCCTTGTCAGGACATTGGATGATATGGTTTCATATACAGCATCAAACTTACGCAGGTGATAAAACGAAAAGTATTCTGGCTTGATTCACACACACCAAGATATAGAACAAAATAAAACATAACAAGATTCTTTCTCCTTCTTTCATTTTGTGTTAGTTTCTTTATTCATTGTTCTTTCTTTCATTTCTTTCCACCTTCCTTCCTTCCTTCCTTCTGACCTGTCCTGACAGGTTCATCTTGAAGACCAGCGGCCCTGAGCCCCGCAGCGACATGAAGGCCACACTGACGTCAGCGTCCCCCGTCACGTCCTCGTTCAGCAGAAAGCTCTGGTTGATCCACATCAGCAGCTGCACAACCACAGTCACCACCGTCACCACAGTCACAGTCACCACAGCCACCGTCACCACAGTCGCTGTCACCACTGTCGCCATCACCACAGTCACCGTCACCACAGTCAACGCTGTCACCACAGTCACCGTCACCACAGTCGCCGTCACCACCGTCACCAGTCACCACAGTCACCGTCACCACAGTCACCGTCACAACTCTAACCGTCACCACAGTCACCCCTGCCGCCGTCACCACAGTCACCATCACCACAGTCACCACTTTCACTGTCTGGCTGTCATCCTACCATGCTCAGCTAAACAAACATGGGGGACGGGATAGCCTAGTGGTTAGAACATTGCGCTCGCAATATGACAACCGGGGTTCGATTCCCGTTCAAGGGGATATTTTTTATCCTGTTGGTAACATCAGTGCAGATTCCACTCTCCCCAAAAATCTTTCGGATGAGACTATAAACCGAGGTCCTGTGTGCGAACACACGCAGAACATCTTGCGCAAATGTTAAATCCTGTTCCACTTTTTGTAAGAGTAGGTCATTGTGTGCCGGTTGGAACAGAAGACAAAATTTACAAAACTGCGTACGCACACGGTAAAAGGTAAAGGTAAAGGAGTCCCATAACCTATAAGGTCATAGGGGAGTGAGGCGTCAGAGACCTCACTTCTCTAGGGCCAGCATATTGAGGGCGGCGCCCATCTCCTCTCCCTCGCTGCTTTACCTTCCCTGACCCTAAAGAGGGCAGGTACCCATTTACAGCTGGGTGAACTGGGAGAACTGTACTGAAGCCAAGGTGCGCAAATGGTCACCCATCCAACTGGTAACCACGCTCGACGCTGCTTAACTTGGCTGGGGGAAAGCGAGTGCTCCAATAGTGCTTATTCCATTATCCTTGATATAAAAGAATTTTTTTTTTTTTAAAAGAAAAAAAGCCCATAATTATGTGTAAGTCGTGTAATGTATTGAAAGACGAGGTGCAATTTATAAAGAGTTGTGTTCTATATAGTGATCTAAGACATAAATATTTGGCATCTATTAATCAACCTTATGTGACTTTCTTGAAATATGGTTCTGTTTCTACCATTCACAATCTAAGCTTCTTTCTTGTCAATGCATTGAAGGTATGACAGGATTTTGTTGAAAATTTGGATAACGGCTAATGACAAACTGTATGATGAACAGGTTTTTCAGGTAAATTATCTTGTCTGAAGTTGGATGGTCCCATGTTCACATCAGTCATGTTTTGGCAGTCACCATATATGTCATTATTTTCTGTTTTGACTTTGTTTTGCTACGCTTTATTTGACCCCCATTCTAGGGGCTGGAGGTCTGAAGAATAAAGTCTGTTCATTGCTCTCTCTTTCTCATCTCCCCCCCCCCCCCCCCCCCCCCCCCCCCCCCCCCCATCCTAAGCCAAACGTACACACATTCTTCCACTTCTTGCTCATTTTTGCTCTCAGTTGCCTTGTCTGTTATTGTCTGTGATGGTTCCTCATGCCTTGATTTTGATGTCTTCTTGTGCTTGATTGTTTACAAGGTTTTTAGGTCATTCTCATCTACATTTTTTCGTTGTTGCTACTTTTATACGATTTATTTCTTCTTCTTTTTTTCCAAGTTTGTCTTAGTACTCTGGATTGACGCATTCTGACAAAATCAAATTCGGACTAGAATTTTTATGTCCTGATAAATTTTGTTTGTGTGCAAAATATTATGCTCTAGGAAATAGTGTTTCTTACACCATATTCCCCACAGCTTAAGGCTGTGCCCACCCTGACCCATGGCCCCATCAAGAGAACACCCACATTCATGCGGTGTGGAGAGTTCACTCCTGATCCAAGACAGTGGGAGATCTTCACACAGCTAGCTCTGTATAAAACACCTGCTTTGGGGTTTGTTTTCACAAGATATAGCCCTATGTAAATTCCGTGTATTATCATCATTATTATATGTGTTGTCATCCTCTTCTTCCTCAGCAGCAGCAGCAGCAGCATCAGCATCAGCAGCAGCAGCAGCAGCAGCAGCAGCAGCAGCAGTAACAGCAGCAGCGGCAGCAGCAGCAGCAGCAGCAGCAGCAAGAGCAGCAGCAGCAGTATCAATCTCATCACCATTCTTCCTCCTTCAGATGAGACTATAAACCAAGGCCCCGTGTGCGAACGCATGCAGAACATCTTGCGCACATGTTAAATCCTGTTCCGCTTTTCGAAAGAGTAGGCCATTGTGTGCCGGTGGGAACAGATGACAAAATTTACAAAACCGCATACACACAGGGACTGGATGTAAAAAAAAGCACATGAGTGCTTATTCCATTATCCTCGATATAAAATTTTTAAAAAATAAATAAAAAGTCATCTGAGCGCTTTGATTTGTTGCTTTACAAGATTCATCGCTATATAAATTCCATACATTATTATTATTATTATTATCATTACTGACTGACTGACTGTCGCCAGCCAACAGCAGTCAGTGGCTTACTCTCTGAGGCCTCTCGTTCAGCTGCATGGTGACAGAGCTCCGGGGCATGGGTGGTGTCTCTGTGCACAGGGAGTACATGGAGAAGCGAGGCAGCTGCCGGGTCAGCTCAAACACGTGGAACTGCGAGCTGCAACAGGGGCGTCCATACAGCTCTAGACCTCACACATCAACAGCCATGACACTTGTAAACAAAATATACCATCAAAATGTAATGCAAAATTATATATATTGAAAAAAAAAATCACTGATGTCATGAGCAAGATGAAAGTAAAAGCTTGTAAATCAGTCTTCACCCACAACGTGGTGACCATCCTGGGTTGACCCTTATGGTTGGCCTGGGTGTTGATACAAGGAACAAGAGTAGAGCTGATTTTATACCCTGTTTTAGTCTGTACATAGCGGCACAGTTTTAAACAAATTTAAAATTGTACAAGGTGACAACCCTGATGGCCTCTGTGATTGATAGGGCTATAAACAACAGGATTGGATAGAACTGGATTGAATCAGTTTTCCTTTTTGCCTACAGTGATACACATGTTTTAACACATGTAAAATATGTCTTATCTGATGATCATTTTGCTTTGTCTAAAGAGAAGAAAGAGGCATGTGGATTCTTTGCTATCTTGTTCCTACATTCACTAACTTACATGCCTCTTTTCTCAGTACACAGACTTATTTATATATTTTCTCTCTATCTAGATGAATGGAATTTCATGTCTTTTCCCTCTCCATATAAATGAAGTTAAATACTCTTTCTTTTCCTTTACAAATATATCCTCATGCCCCTTCTATCCCTGTTTAAAACTATATACCTTTCTCCCTTAAACAAATATATCTATATGTCCTTTTTCCTATCCACACAAACGTATCCATGTTTTCCTTCATCAGAGAACAAAAGAAAAGATAAGCCCCATCTTCTAATTTCTTTCTTTTTTTTATTTACATAAATTTATAAGCTGCTTCAGCCCTCCTCTAAACAAATGGACTATTCTCACCTGCTTTTGTGACCAATCAGGGCCTTGATGTGAAGGTCGATGGGCACATCCTTGGGGGGTACAATGGGCACTCGTAAAGTTCCGCTGAGACTGTTAGGACTGGGGTGCCTGTAACAGCCATCATGGCATCAGAGTTTTACCTGCAACCCCTGATACTGCAGGTCACAAAAATGAATGTGGGCAAAGTACAAGTAAAACACACAGCCAGCAATGTTTCACTGTACAGAGTGCTCATAGTGAAGAGAATAAAAAAGAGGCAGACCACCAGCTTGTCTCATTGGCCACATCACTGAATCCTGGTGCATGAGAATCCATGAAGTCAGCAAGGGCCAGCAAAGACAGGAGCACATGGAGAAGGAGGACAGCACCACTGAGTACTGTGGCTAATGCCAAACTCGGTGATGCCGACAGGTGAGACACAGTGAAGAACCAAAACAATAACTTTAAAAGTCGCAAACCAATATCCAGTCATTTGAAATAAGCGCTACATGATGTCTTTATATACAGAACAATGCTAGAGTTGTTAGTTATCAATAACTATCATACAGCAGATACAATTTGATTACTAAGTATGAGACCACAACTGATTTCAAACTATGGGAAGATACAGAGGCTGCATTTCAATGTCTGTCCAAAAAGCTTTGCATTTTTTAAGATCACAGACAGCCAGGTAGATGTGTTATCTCTATGACTTAAATAGACAGACTTTCAGCTTGTTTCATGACCTGACTCTAAAAGCATATCAGAAGTAAAATGGCAAAGATAATACAGGTATTCTTGATTACTGAAAAGAACGTACCAGGAGTCAGACTAAGTAGCAAAACACCCCACCCCCCTCCTGCCCCCAAAACTCACTAAATAATATGTGAAAGACTCAAAACTTCAGATTAGATAAAGATTGATGTATAAGAGTTGAACAACAGGACAAAGACATTAAGTTCAATTAAGAATTGACAGATTAAATGAACACGACACAGGACTCCATGTTCAGTACGTATCAATGGATAGGATGTGACTTACACAACATGGCTTTCTCCTTCAAAAATTCCCTCAGCAAATATCAGCACTGCTCGGATGATGGTATCTGAAATAAGACAATCATTTTACTGTGTTAATTTCATTTTCTACTTTGTCTCCATGAACAGATTGATAACATAAGATAATCAAATAAAAATAATAATAATAATAATAATAATAAATGGAACTTATATAGCGCTGTATCTTGCACAGACAAATCAAAGCGCTTGCACTCAACTCACTCTTACACAGTCATGCAACCAATAGCAAGTAATAGTTCTAACAAGTCCAAATGCACAGGTTATACACTTTGGCAAGGTGATGGAATCTTTGGCTGTTGAAAAGCAGGGATAGCTATGAAATGAAACAGGAGAGGAAATTCTTAGGTTTGAAACAAATATGTCTTGAGGCCAGATTTAAAAAGTGTCACAAGAAGGTCTTTGGCGAAGAGAGATAGGGAGGCCATTCCAAATCGATGGACCAGAAACAGAGAAAGAGCGACGGCCAACAGTGGACTGGTTGAATCTAGGTATTTGTAAGCACAAGGAATCTGCAGCAGAGCGAAGGGAACGAGAAGGGGTGTACAGGTGGAGACATTCACAGAGGTAAGAGGGTGCTGTTTTGTGGAGACATAATCATGATATCCAATTTGGTTTCCAGCAAGGTCAGAAAAGTCTAGTGGTCAGAGCACTGAATGAATGACTTAATGATAATAATAATAATAATATATGGAATTTACATAGCGCTGAATCTTGTAAAACAAACAAATCGAAGTGCTTAACAGACTTGACAGTAATCTGAAGGCACAGGCTTGAATCAATACCAGAAGTATCTGGTTGAGAAGACCTGTACACGAAGTTAGCATCAGTTCAAACTCCTTTCCCTTGAAAACCCTTCAGAAGAGTCTATACACTGAGATGCTGCATATGAATGCATACACACATCTTAAATACTAATCCATCTTTCACAGACAAGTATGCCTGTTGTGTTTGCATGTATTGTGGCTGGAGGTACAGATGATAGAAACATACCAAGCATGCCATCTGAAACACACAGAAAGCTGGACTCTGGGAAGTTCAACTTGCCCATGTCATACGGCCTGAAAAATGTCAGTGCAGTGCCCCAGTGACTCCCCAAGGAGTGACAGGAGAAGTGAAGTGAAGTGACAATGACCAGCAGAGCTGACTAGCACTTCAGGTCTTTGATGCCACCCTGAATGAGGGACTGAATCTAAACAAACACTTCTTCACCTGAAGTGTCTCTGTATTTTCTTCTTTTCTTTCTTTGGTTTTTTTTTTCCATTATGTATGTCTCATGATTCAGCAAATTTTCAGAGACTAGGCTTCATTCTAGGTTTGATGATCCCTTCACAAGTGAAAAAATCTAAACATGTGCTGCTTATGTGTTGTTTTAAAAAAAATTTGAAACGGTGTTCAGTCTACATATATGCATGCTTGTTCACATACACACACACACACACACACACACACACACACACACACACACACACACACACACACACACATACACACACACACACACACATCCACACACACTCATTTACATCCCATTATCACAATGCACTTTAAACATATACACCACACCACCACAGTGTACAAAACAACAAGGACACATTTTCTAAAGACTCACCATTTGTTGTACTGATGTACAGCTCCACATGTGGCTGTGAAAAATAAAAATAAACAATAAAAAAGATACAATCTGTTACACGTAAACAAACTTCCACACTGAAAATCATTCAGACTTAAGCAACAATGTAACAGTAAATAAAATTCTACTTTGAAAATCACCCCCACTGAAGCAATACAGTGACACAGTCAAATCAATCAATCAATCAATCAATCAATCAAACAAATTCACTGACTCCAAGATCAATAGAAATTCCACTAAATGAATGAACATATGTTTATGCCGCACAAAAATTCTACACAACCATAGACTGTAAACATGTCTGTTCATGTTTGTATGCATATGCGTGTACATATATACATATACATGATTATTTATCTGTGCTGTGCATGCATAATCAGTAGTGTAAACCACAGAGAGTCACAACAGATATCTATGCATGAAATTTGAGCTGCCCTCTACAGGAAGAGAGCACACCACCGCAAGAGCAGCACCATCATCAATGCCTTTGTGCCTTATTGGCACGTAGGGCAGCAACAAATCTTCTCCACTCCTGTCTGTCCTGGGCCAGCTTCTGAATGGTTCCCCAGGTATGTTGGAAAAGAGCAGCACCACCCATCTAAAAACACTTTTTGTTTTCTGTATGCATACATAGTTGTTTCCCTACAAGAGTGGTGTTTTTTCTACAAGAATTTGTCATGGGATCTTTTACGTACACTAAATGTGTTGCAAATGGGACCTTTATCTATTGTCCCATCTGAAAGACTAGCACCCAGGCCACCACTCAGGGTCTTGTGGGTGGGGGAAAATTCAGCTTTAAATGGGGATCGAACCCCTCACTTCTTGCTGAGAAAATGAGTGCATTACCTCCAGACCACTAATCTGTGTTTTAACGTAGTCATTCAACAAGTGGCGTGCATGTGTGTGTGTGTGTGTGTGATTGTGTGTGTGTGTATGTGGTGTGTGTGTGTGTGTGTGTGTGTGTGGTGTGTGAGTGTGTGAGTGTGTGAGTGTGTGTGTGTGTGTGTGTGTGGGTGTGTGTGTGTGTGGTGTGTGAGTGTGTGAGTGTGTGTGTGTGTGTGTTTGTGTGTGTGTGTGTGTCTGTGTGTGTGGTGTGTGTGTGTGTGTGTGTGTGTGTGTGGTGTGTGTGTGTGTGTGTGTGTGTGTGTGTGTGTGTGTGTGTGTGTGTGTGTGTGTGTTGTAAGGTCGTGACAGATACTCACTGGTTTATTGTTGTCCCCAGGGTTGACAGACAGGGTGGTCTGCAGCTGGGTGTTGGCCTGCACAGGACACCAATGAAACATGTTTGTAAATGTTTGCTTGCTTGCATGCAGCATAAACACACACATGCTCAGGTACACACACACACACACACACACACACACACACACACACACACACACACACACACACACACACACACACACACACATACACACACAACTTCACCGTCTATCATTTTAAAACTTGGGAAGATCACAAACTGCCCGATCTTCAAAGACACCTCTAAGTAAGTTCTAATCTACTGTTTGTCTACTGAGTATTTCTATGACCATACCAATCATCAAACGCTGGTTGAAAGACGAAAAGTTGGAAAATGCTCTATGAATTAATTCAGCAGAAAGTAGTAAAACAGTATCATTCAGAAAAGTGGGCTTTTCAATAACATGGGATTGGCAACTATCTATGCTTTTCAGCATAAAAAAAAATTAAAAACTGATATTTCTTTTTTGGTTTTCAAATTCTGCTGACTACATTCTGTTGCATTCCTTTCAACAAGCCAATTCAGCCACCTGTCTCCTAAAACTACATCCAAAAATACACCTGAACCACAGCAATGACAGCCAGATTGTATCAGTTAGTTCCTAACCTACTTAAAAAGAAAAAAAAAGAAGAAGAAGCAAACAGCGGAAAACTGCTTATTCAAGCAGCTTGCCAAGACGAACGGAGTGCTTGCATTCAAGCTTTCATATCTTGTAGAAATGGTCACATATGCAAAATCTCACCATTGGTGAACATTAGAGCTGAAGTTGATAACCCCCCCCCCACCCCCCCTTCCCTTTCCCTAAAAAAAAACCAAAAATCTTTTGAGGAAAATTTCAATTTCAAATCATCCATGGCACTCCGACAGTCAAAGAAAATAATAATAATAATAAATGGAATTTATATAGCGCTGTATCTTGCACAGACAAATCAAAGTGCTTACGCTCAACTCATTCTTACACAGCCATGCAACCAATAGCAAGTAATAGATTCTAACAAGTCCAATTGCACACACACACACACACGTTATACACTTTGGCAGGGTGATGGAATTTTTGGCTGTTGAAAAGCAGGGATAGCTATGAAATGAAACAGGAGAGGAAATTCTTAGGTTTGAAACAAATATGTCTTGAGGCTGGATTTAAAAGTGTCATAAGAAGGTCTTTGGCGAAGAGAGATAGGGAGGCCATTCCAAATTGATGGACCAGAAACAGAGAAAGAGCGACAGCCAACAGTGGACTGGCTGAATCTAGGTGTTTGTAAACACAATGAATCTGCAGCAGAGCGAAGGGAATGAGAAGGGGTGTACAGGTGGAGACATTCACAGAGGTAGGAGGGTGCTGTTTTGTGGAGACATTTGTAACAGAGAGTACTGATCTTATAGGTTATTCTTTGTGGCACAGGCAGCCAGTGGAGAGATTGCAAGAGAGGGGTAATGTGCTCAGATTTTTTCTTTCTGAGGACTAGTCGAGCTGCAGAGTTTTGAATACAATGGGATATGTCATGTAAAGTAAACTCAATTTTCATCAATATGTACAACATACTTGATATTTTTTAAAAACCTGAACAGTTCCCTTTAAAACCTGCAGTGACAGTCAATGACAAGAAAGTTGTGTCGTGGTAAATGCATATTGTTAACTTGGGTTCCCCAAAGTAGCCATAACTTGTGTTACCCTTTTCCTCAAAGATCACACCTTGTTTAGAAACAAAACAAACAAACCACTCATGCAAACCACTCAAAAGTTCAGGCAAAAGCAATTTCAAATGAATTAAAAATTCAAATGCAAACAAAACCAAATACCAGTTAGTTATGACACCAGCTCTGTGTGTGTGTGTGTGTGTGCGTGCATGCGTGTATATGTGTGTGTGTGAGAGTGTGTGTGTTTGTGAGTGTGTGTGTGTGTGTTTGTGAGTGTGTGTGTGTGTGTGTAAGCATTGCAAAAGGGAAAAAAAACAGAGCAAAAAAGAAAACACACACACACGTGTCCACACTTGTACACACAATCCCTTCCACACTCACCCACCCATACATACCTCCCCTCCTTCTCACCCACATACATACTCAACCCATCAATCCTCACACACACACACGCACACACACACACACACACACATGCTGAGATGGGATAGCCTGGTGGTTAGAGTGATGTATTCGTGATCTGCTGACCTGGGTTCGAATCTCATTCAAGATTCCTCCAGAGTTAACATCAGTGCCGACTCCACTCTCCCCAAAAATCCTTTGGATGAGACTATAAATCAAGATCCCCTGTGCGAACGCACATAGAACATCTTGCAAACATGTTAAAACCCTTCCATTTTGGAAGAATAGGCCATTGTGTGCTGCATACACACAGGGACTGGATGAAAAAAGCACAAGAATGCTTATTCCCTTTTCCTCAAAATAAAAGAATAAATAAATAAAATAAAAAAAAAAACACACAAACAAAAACATCACTACCACATGACACACACACAACACACACAGGGACCACACACAGAAAACAGCACCCACACCCACACACACAGATCACTTTATGGGAAGGACAAAAATTGAAGACAAATACTACTACTGCGCACTACAAACACTACAAACACACACACAAAAAACCCCACACACACACCACACCACACTACAAAACACCACACAACTACCCCAAAACATACCACACACTACACACACACCACAAACACATCTATTTAATTTTCTATAAAAAACACATTTTGTATTCAAAAACATTAAAAAAAAACAACAACAACAACTGAACCCAAACGTGGCATACAGGTCACCACAAACACACCACACAAAACACACAACACTAACAAAACAACACAACAACACAAACACAACACCACCAACAAAAACACACCACCAACACAAAACAACCAACACAAAACACACACCAAACCCTTTCAGAATCATGCCCATGGGGGCCTTCTCATACCGCCACCTGCCCCCAACATGGTAGCTGGGCAATTCCCCACCCCCACTCCTCCCCAGCTCCTCCACCTCCCCACCCCCGCCCCCCATACCCACTCACCACCACCACCACCTCCACCCCTGCCACCACCCCCCCCACACCGGGCCCCCGCCGCTGCCGGGGTGCGCTGCCGCCACCACCGCTGAGCAGGCCCCCTGGTCCCCCGGGCCCCCCCCTGCCCCCACCGCCCCCTTTTCCCCCATCAGGGGCGCCGCATTCCCGAGTGGACCCACTTTGGCGTTTTCCCATAGTTCTTTACTCCCCATAAATTCCCCGGGGACATCAAAACCACAAAAAAAAAAGAGAGAGAGAGAGAGAGAGAGAGAGAGAGAGAGAGAGAGAGAGAGAGAGAGAGAGAGAGAGAGAGAGAGAGAGAGAGAGAGAGAGAGAGAGAGAGAGAGAGAGAGATAGAGAAAGAGAGAGAGAGAGAAAGAGAGAGAGAGAGAGAGAAATTATTATTTTAAAAAAATATATATATTTTTTTAATAAGTGATGGTTTTTAATGAGGTTTTGTTCAGGAGGGAGGGTGGAGAGTGAGTGAAGGGGGGGGGGGGGGGGGGGGGAGAACCGAACCGAAAGATTTATCACAAAAAGGCATTGGCCCGGAGGGGGGGGGGGGGGGGTGTGCCGAGCGCTAGTATTTAGTGAGAAAAAATGGAAGCATAAAAAAAAGTTAGGTATAACCACAACCACCAAATAAATATCAGTTTCAAAAAGATCAGTGACTTATGAAATACCAAGATGAAGGATAGGGAGAGAGAGAAGGACAGACAGACAGACAGAGACACAGACAGACAGACAGACAGTGTGTGTGTGTGTGTGTGTGGTGTGTGTGTGTGTGTGTGTGTGTGTGTGTGTGTGTGTGTGGTGTGTGTATCTGCCTGTCTGTTTGTCTGTATATATGACTCTCTGCATGCGTAACTATGTATGTATGGATGTTGCATGTATGCACACTGAAGTATGTGTGCACATCCGAGAATGTATATATGTCATCTGATTTTGCAAGTTTATTTCTTTCTGCTCTCTCTCTGTCTATTCACTTTCTGCCCACTGACCTGTTTTCTCTGGCTGAGTTCACGGATGGTGTCCTGCTCGATGTTGGTGTCCATCAGGTTGCCCTGCTGGCCCTGGGGGGCTGGGTTATAGCCTCGCACTGCAAATCACACAGGACTTACTGCACCCCCAGGTATCAGTCACAAAGTCATAGGACTTACTGCAACCCCCAGGTATCAGTCACAAGTCACAGGACTTACTGCAACCCCCAGGTATCAGTCACAAGTCACAGGACTTACTGCAACCCCCAGGTATCAGTCACAAGTCACAGGACTTACTGCAACCCCCAGGTATCAGTCACAAGTCACAGGACTTACTGCAACCCCCAGGTATCAGTCACAAGTCACAGGACTTACTGCAACCCCCAGGTATCAGTCACAAGTCACAGGACTTACTGCAACCCCCAGGTATCAGTCACAAGTCACAGGACTTACTGCAACCCCCAGGTATCAGTCATAAGTCATAGGACTTACTGCACACCCCCAGGTATCAGTCAAAAGTCATAGGACTTACTGCACACCCCCAGGTATCAGTCACAAGTCATAGTACTTATTGTACCCCCCAGGTATCAGTCACAAGTCACAGGACTTACTGCACACCCCCAGGTATCAGTCACAAGTCATAGTACTTATTGTACCCCCCAGGTATCAGTCACAAGTCATAGGACTTACTGCCCCCCCCCCCCCCCCCCCCCCCCCCCCCCCAGATATCAGTCATAAGTCATAGGACTTACTGCACCCCCCCCCCCCCCAGGTATCAGTCACAAGTCACAGGACTTACTGCACACCCCAGGTATCAGTCACAAGTCACAGGACTTACTGAACACCCCAGGTATCAGTCATAAGTCATAGGACTCACTGCACCCCCCAGGTATCAGTCACAAGTCATAGGACTTACTGCACCCCCCAGGTATCAGTCACAAGTCATAGGACTTATTGCACCCCCCAGGTATAGGTCACAAGTCATAGGACTTACTGCACCACCCCCAGGCATGAGTTACAGGTCAGTCATGTAAAAAAAAGTCATACACAGACCAAACGTGACATGCAGGTTATGCTGAAATAGTACAATCAGCTGATTCATGAAACAGATGAGAGCTTTGCTGATCTCATAGAGTCAACAGGCGGTGGGATAGTCTCTGTGGTCAGAGCAGTGAGCTCATCATCTGATGGTGCAAGTTTGAGCCACAAGGGGTTTGTTCTTTTTTTCTCTTCTGGAGTTAACATCAGCACCGACTCCAATCCATCATAAGTCCTTTGGATGAGATTATAAACTGAGGTCCCCTGTACAAATGCACACAAAATATCTTGCACACATGTTAAATCCTGCACTGCCTTTTGGAAGAATAGGCCAACGTGTGCAAGTAGGAACGGATAAGTTTTTTGTGTGTTTGTTGTTGAGAAATGCATGTACACTGCTGTTGTATTTAGACATGGTGTTGTGTTAACTGGAGGCAAACGGTTGCACGTGCAAAATGTCACCACCAGTCAACCTCAGCGCTCTAGGGAAGAAACAGGGCAGAACAAAATCCAACAAATAATTGCACATCCCACACACAAAAATCTACAGTGATGTGCATAATACATTAGAATTTATAGACCTGGTTTATTTCACAGAATCAGCAAATAATGCTATTCAATGATAACTTTATTTTGAATATTTGTATAATCATTATAAATAAATCAACAGTTTGATACTTTACATTGCACTGATCTTTATAATTATAGCTTCTTTTTTTTTTAGCAATATATGGTCTCTTTGCTTACCTCTTGTCTATGACTATTTATTCTGATGGTAATGATAATGACAATGGACAAATATAGAATGCTCTCATATCCCCATGCATAGGTGCCAACCACAAAAGTGCTTTACATTAAAAATACAACACACACTAAATATATACCAGCATAAATGTAGCACCACTCACTAAAAACATGAAGACATAACATTACACATGAACTGCTTTGAAAACAAATGAGAATGTTGTATTGCAACCTACGTCTACATCACTTTCAAAACAACAAATGATAAAACTACACAATACACACACACACACAACACACACACACACACACACACACACACACACACACACACACACACACACACAGGTCTCTATCTATCTATGTATCTACCTGTCTATCTATCTATATCCTACATAAGTAAAACATATATACTTTACACACACACACACACACACACACACATACAGAAGTCTCTATCTATCTATGTATCTACCTGTCTATCTATCTATATCCTACACAAGTAAAACATATATACTTTACACACACACACACACACACACACACACACACACACACACACACAGGTCTCTATCTATCTATGTATCTACCTGTCTATCTATCTATATTCTACATAAGTAAAACACACACACACACACACCACACACCCCACACACACACACACACACACACACACACACACACACACACACACACACACACACACACACACAGGTCTCTATCTATCTATGTATCTACCTGTCTATCTATCTATATTCTACATAAGTAAAACACACACACACACACACACACACACACACACACACACACACACACACACACACAGGTCTCTATCTATCTATGTATCTACCTGTCTATCTATCTATATTCTACATAAGTAAAACACACACACACACACAACAACACACACACACACACACACAACACACACACACAAACACACACACACACACACAAACACACACACACAACACACACACAACACACACACACACACACACACACACACACACACAACACACACACACACACACAACAACACAACACACACACACACAACACACACAACACACACACCACACTCCATCCACAGCGACACAGATGAGTGTTCAGTGTGAGCAGCGTCAATCCTGTAATCCCCCTGTGCACCAACAACTCCAATTATTTAAAAAAAACAACAACCCCAAATCACTGCTACTTGACAACATCGGTTCATCTTTTAACCAGACTGATCATACAAGCTATCAGAAGTATGACTGAACACAAAATTATGAACTCAGTGACTTTGTGCTGAAGCTTAAGAGCCCCACAGCTGTCAGTTTCCCTCACTTCAAGCTGCTCTCAGCTGCTATCTATTCCATCCCATCCCAGCCCAGCTGGTGCTAATGATAGCAGGAACCGACCACACTTGGACTTGGTTGAAGGAAGGGGCGCGCTAATTTTAGCACCCGGTCCTGGACTTTGAGTTATGCTGGATTTGCATGCTGTGCCACTGTCAGCTCAGTGTGATGTGCTGAAACTTAGGCTGTGATGACAGCTTGAACTTTTACATTCCTTTCTTTTTTGTGTGTGTTGCTTGGCTAGAGCTGTGAGGTTCACCAACGGTGAGATTCTGTGTATGTGACCATTTTTTCCCACCATGAAGATAGTCACATTCCGACTTAGGAGATGTATGCTGGGTATGTTTGTGTTTTTGTCATCCACCGAATGCTGACATAAATTACAGGATCTTTGGTGAGCATTTTGATCTCCTGCATGTGTACATACATGAAAGGAATTAAGGGACTGGCAGGTCTGCTGCACTTGCAGTTGACCTGGGTGATCATAAACATCCCCACCCTTCATTCACCAGACACCGCCAAGATTCAAACTCATGACTTCATGGACCCATGAAATTGAAGTTGAACTGTCTTAACCACTCAGCTATAGTATCCATATTTTCCACTCTAGAAGTGCTGATTATAATTAAATTACAATATTATGAATGGTAGAAGAAAATCAGTGACAAAGAAAGGAAGAGAGAAATGGAAGGATAAGGCATGGCAGCATTATGATGACAAAATATTGGCTTTTTTTCTATTTCAATCCCTTTTCTTTTTTCTGAATATCTCTCTGACTCATTTAAAAAAATGATTATCTACCTTGACGATGCCAGCCACAGCCTGGTTGAAGTTGTCCTTGAAGATGACTTCCCCTGTCCTGTCACTTCTGGCATCGACCTGCAAACATGATACATCAATGTGGTGCTGTGGCCTCTCTCCAATGACAACACGATCAAACCAACAAATAAATAAAAACTGAAATATATCTTTTAATATGTACAGACAGACAGACAGATCGACAGACAGACAGATGCTCACTCACATACACACACATGCACGCATGCACACACACAAACAAAAAAACAACAAAAACGCACACACACACTCGCACGCATGCACGCACACACATACACACCTTGCCGTTGCTCCATCCAGTGATGAGTTCCTCCACTCCGTCAGAATCCAGATCATAGCCTTTGATGGAGATGGCTTGGTTCTTCGACTATAATGTCAGCAACAAGTGAATGAATGAATGAATTAGAAAATGAATAAAACAAATAGATAGATAAGTAAGCAAACAATAATCAGAAAGTATATGCACAAAAGAAAAAAGGTAAACGGTAAAGGTGTTCCCATAACCTATGCGGTCATTGGGGAGTGAGGTGTCTGAGGCCTTAGCTGCTCCAGAGGCCAGCATATTGAGGGCGGTGCCCATCTCTTCTGCCTCACTGCTTTACCTTCCCTGATCCTCAAGAAGGCAGGCACCCATTTACAGCTGGGTGAACTGGGGAACTGTACTGAAGCCAAGGTGCACAAAATGTCCCATCCACTAGTCAAATGCTTAACCTTGGCTTGGGGAGAGCAAGAGCTATCCTGTTCCCCACATAAGAAAAAGCTACTAAACCTGATGGTCTAATCCACACATATAGATGTGCATACACTGTTTTACACATTATAAAGACACGTAAATGCACACACAATACATGTTAACACATTAATGTATCTATGTACATGTGCACACATGCACAAATGCATGACAGCATGCACATACAGATGCATATGCATGCATGCATGCACATTTTGATATTACAATCTGTGATGATGCATAAAATGAAATTAATATCTCACACACCCACATATTTTTACTTTCTCATTCACTCAAACACTAAAAAAATCAAAATGGAAAAAAGAAAAGCAAACCAAACTGACCTTGACCCTCCAGTACCTTGTAGCACGGTCGTAAACGCCAACAGTCCCATTGGCTAAGGCATAACCAAAGCGACTGTCCTGCATCTTACATAAAGC
>CM054158.1:27291462-27423962 GCA_028751875.1 Rapana venosa
TTTTTGGCAGCTCTATCTGCCCACTCATTTGGAAAGAACCCAGTGTGTGAAGGCACCCAACAAAAATTCACACTTATGCCCTTTAATGTTAAGAGATGGATGATATGCTTAATTTCTAATATAATTTTCGAAGTTTTCTTATAACCTGGGGATTTTAATGCATACAATACCGACTTAGAATTAACGCAAAGAAGGATTTGGAATATATACAATGGCAAATCAAGAATATAAGTAAGACCCATTAATATTGCTATTAGTTCTGCTGTAAATATCGAGTGATATTTACCAACATAGTATGATTTTTCAATTTTCAACGCTGGTATAACAAAAGCAGAACTGTTTCTTGATTATCTAAACGTGATCCGTCTGTATAAATTTGTAAATGGTCAAAATACTTATGATGAATGTGGGATCGGACATCAGAAACCATTATATTCAAATTGTCATTCTTAGTTACATTAGACACCTCTATGTCAAAGTGTGCTTTATTCATCTCCCATGATGGGCAAGGTAAGATTGTTTCTCGTGTGTCCATGCTGTGTTGATTAACTTCAGAGTTTTGTACCAGATCAGACACATATGTACTTATGGGCATTAGAGAGGAAATATATTTTGCTCTTTTAGTAAAATCTAATTCTGATTGTACTTCTATTTCTTCCGAAATAAAGTTTTCAGTTGTTTTGTTCTTAAGCACATATTTAGCACATGCTAGTTCACGGTAATCATCTAAAGGCAACATGCCGACTTCGTTATATGTTCCCAGGGCTGAGGCGTGATAAGGCACACCAAGAGCAAGCCTGTATGCTTTGCAGTCTATACTTTGTAACTTTTTAAGTAAATACTTAGGAGCACTGAAAAATACCTCTTGGCCATACGATAATTTTGAACGAATAAGAAAGTAGCTAAATATTTCAGATTTAATGTGTCTTGGCCCCAGAACTGTTTACTTACCATCTTCAGAAAGTTTAAGCCTTTCTTTGCTTTAGTTAAATTGTGTTCATATGTGCATTCCAAGTTAGCTTAGAAGTGGGGAATGACACCCAAGAACTTTACAGTATCTTTATACTCAATCAGGTCGGTCCCAATTCTAAATGCTGGTAGCTCATCTGGATTACTGCTATTGTTAAAAAGCACAGAGTATGTTTTTTCTGTGGATAAAGTAAATCCATTTCGAGCATATAGTTATCGATGTTGTTAAGTTGGTTCTGGTATACCTTTTTAATGTAGTTTAACGCTCTTTTGGTGTGTTTCGTTTCATAGAAACATTCATCCACATGCATATATCATCTGCATATTGCACTAAGACGACTTCCTTTGACAATTTCTTAGGGAGATCGTGCAGCAAAACATTAAAATAAGAGAGGCGATATTACAGAACCTTGAGGTAGTCCCATATGAAGAGATCTAAAACTTGAATATGATTTAGTACTCTAACCTGTTATACTTCTGTTAGTCAAAAAACCTTTAATATAATGATATATATACCCAGAAAAACCCAGATTCTTAAGTTTATGTAGCAACTTAGCATGCCAAACTTGAACATATGCCTTTTTATATCAAAAAATGTTGCAAAGAACGTTTTTTTCTTCTTCCAAACTGAATTTTATATGCGTTGATAGCTTAACCCAAATTATCTATGGCAGATCTATCTTTTTGAAAACCCGCTTGATTGACTGGGATTATTTTATTTTTATCACAGAAGTACATAAGCCTTTTAATAATAATTCTCTCCATCAACTTGCATGTATGTGAGGTCAAAGCAATTGGTCTGTAGCTAGATTTGTCTGTTGTGGGCTTTCCCTGTTTATGAATTGGAACGACAATGGACTGTTTCCAACTTACTGGCATAACACCTTCAATCCAACATTTATTGAACAGTTTATGAAGTAGAAAATGAAGTTTGCTGGTAGATGTTTTAACATATCATTAGAAACTGCATCTAATCCGACAGATGTTTTTTTGTTAGAGAGAGACAATAAAGCATCTCTAACTTCATCCACTGAAATTGGAGCATTAATGTATGAACTGTTGTCAGAGATTGGGTCGGCATAATCTGTTTTACTTTCCTCTTCTGTTCTATATTTCTTACACTTAAGTGACAAGCCTTCAAGACACATTGATTTTGAAAACATGTCTGCAAATGCCTCTGCTTTTTCTAAATTTGATGGAAATTCTTTGTTCTCCAATCTCACTGGACAAGTTGGTAAACTAACACCTCTTTGTGTTTGCTGATGATGCCATATGAATGGAGAGATATTTTGAGTTACAAAGTTAACCATAACACTTGTGTGGCCTTTCACTTTCCAATTCAGGAGTTTATCGAGTGTAGCTTGCGTGTGATGCAAAGTGGGCAAGTCTCTGGATGAAAGTGTGTTGCGTTGTGCTGTGAAATCAGATGAAGAGAATGATGCAATGAAAAACAACATGGAAGAAAGAAAAAAAGTTGAAGAAGGTGAAAAAAGGAAAAAACTGTGTTGGCAAAAGGCATGCATACACATGTATGAAGATCCGGACATAGAGATTCACAAGCTCAAGAAACATGCAAACATGCATACATGTACCATCAATTTATGAACCTGCTTATAAACAAGTGCACATACATACATGCATGTACACACACACACACATTAAACACACACACATACATTAAACACACACACACACACACACTCACACACACCCACCCACACACACACAAACACACACACACACTCACACACAAAACAACCACACACACACACACACACACACACACACACACACACACACACATCAAACACACACACATTAAACACACACACACACACACACACACATCAAACACACAACACATTAAACACACACACACACACACACACCCCACACACACACAGACACACCACTTGGACCCACCTCCCCAAACAAAACTTACATCCTTATAGAAAATATCAGTATTTTTGTCCACGTCGTAGGCCATGACGTTGGTTGCCGTCCCAACCACCAGCGTCTCCCTCTCCGAGCCTTCAGCCAGACAGCCCGCGGCAAGGGACACAACTTGCTGGTTGATGTTGAGGAGGTTGATGTCCGACACCTCACCCCCACCCCCTGGCTTCTGCTGGCCTTTGAGGTGAGGACTGTGGATAAGAACCTGGAAATTAAAAAAAAAAAGAAACACACCAAACTTGGATTAGTCTTGCCTTTGATGACACATTACAAATTTGACAAACATGCTTAGAATTATTCAGCCGTTTCAGTGTCAGTTTTCAAGTTGGTTCGTTTTTTTTCTATTTCTTTCTGCAGTAGGTGTTGCTTAGCAAGAGATGAGAGGACAGGAGATTTTGACTTTAATTCCGTGAGTCCATTAATTCATGGGTTCCAATCTCAGCAGTGGCAAATAGGGCCAACTAAAAGTGCAGACCTGCCAGTGCCTTAATTACTTCCCTTTTTCCCCCATCTGGATGCTGGGGGCCTGTCAGTATAAACAGCATCCTCATCTTCTGCAAATTATGTACCAGGAATTCCCTCTTTTCTATATTTTTCTTTGTTTCTGCCTTGTTCCTTTTCTTCCTGTGACCTTCTCTGCTTTCTGTCTTCTTGGTCCATTCTCCTGCTTTTTTTTCCAGAGAGACTTCAAATATAACAATTTTCTCTCATGCCAAAGTTGGATGCGCTGGTCCTGATTTGTCAGACACTTAACAGCAGCGCAACACATTTTTGCTCATAATGTAAGACAACAATAGTTGCTTTCGAAGCGTTTAATGAAGAACAAGAGTTCCCCTTCATGTATACACATGCAGAGGGCCAAATATGCACATTAAAAATCCCATAATTCATGTCAGCATTTGGTGGGTTACGGAAACACAAACATACCTAATATTAAGATTGTTTACTTTTGTTTACCAGTTTTGTTGGAAGGTTTCTATTACTATTATTTATTAGCATTAATCTTGCTTTTGATGTAGTGATAAACTGATTCTGATTTTTGTGGGTTTTTTTTCGTTTCTTGGTCTATTCGACCATTTTTTTCCTCACCAATTAGGTAGCTGCATTCTGACTTAAGGGATATTCTGATTTCAAATTATTTGGTTAGACCAGAAGCTTTACAAAAGCACAAGAACACAAAAATGTTCCAACAGATTTGGCCCATGTGTTTTGACCACCCTCACTGAGCTTTACTGACAAATTACAGAGAGAGAGAGAGAGAGAGAGAGAGGAGAGAGAGAGAGAGAGAGAGAGAGAGAGAGAGAGAGAGAGAGAGAGAGAGAGAGAGAGAGAGAGAGAGAGAAACAGAGACAAAGACAGAGAGATAGAGAGCATAGTCTACTTACTTACAGATCTACACTAACCTTTCCAGCCGTTGTGCCACATGTCAGCGAGGGATGGGCACCATCAAACCGACCAACAGCAATCGTGCGAGGGCTGACCTTGTGGTTCAGCTTCAAGGTGAAGATGGGAACCAACATGGCTGCTTTTAACGAGTTTCTTCTCTTCACTCTCGGAGATGATAAACTGTCCCTGGAGGAGGAGGAGGAGGGAACAGATGCCCAATGCCTCCCACCAAAAACTGCTGACTTAAAAGGTTCTGTCCTGGAAAACAGAAATGAGGATAATTCCACAAATGTGACCCTCCATCGGGAAATGAGTTGGACTGCACCTTACCCATTTTTCTGCAAGGAGTTATTTTAGGCAGGTGCATGTCAGATTGTCCATTTTTCAGATTTAATTTGATTATAAACTATAAGCTCATGTCCACTTTGTACAGCACATAAGTGCTTATTCCATATCCTCGATATAAAAGAATAAAATAAATTAAAATGTTTTTTTTAAAAATAAAATAAATACTGAAGTATTAAGGCATAACTTTATCTTTTTGCTTTAAAAAAACCTGTTTAAACACACCCAATGCCTCATTCTGACGACCTATTATGATGCAAAATTCATCAGTTTTTCTATCTTGTCACTTCCTGGAGTCTAGCATTTCAAAATGTAACTACTTTTCATAGAACTGTCACAAGCCTTTGTTGGATCTGCTGGGCCCGACTTGCCAGGCACTTATCGGCAGTGCAATGCCTTTTCGTTCATATGACAGACAACAATAGTCACTGTCTGAGTGTTAGACAAAGAAGAAGAATTGTCAGATTTTCAACTTTAAGTTTTTTACCAAACAGCTTTTTCAGTGTCTTTTTTTAATCGCAGATTTATAGTGCATTAAAAATCAAAATTTGACCTCCAGTACAATGTGACTCATTATGTGGAGGAGGGTCGCAAATGAACAAATTTCTTGTATGCTTTTCAGATAAATTTGGATGATCTCTTCCTGAAGCTGGTTCCAGTCAGAGATCATATCTCAGAGTTGCAAAGATAAAAAGACTTTATTACTATTTGAACTGCTTAGTGGATATTTATATTTATATTTTTTTAAAATATATTTTATTCTTTTATTTGCTTTTTTACATCCAGTCCCCATGTGTATGCAGTTTTGTACATTCTGTCATCTGTCTGGAACCTTGTATGTTACAACAGGCATCACTGTAAGTTGTTGGGTTATTACTCTTAGAATTTTGTGTACATGTGTGTGTATGTGTGTGCGTGTTTATTTTATTTTTTTGAGTTTATTTTGAGGATAATGGAATAAGCACTCAAGTGCTCTTTTACATCCAGTCCCCATGTGTCTGCACTTTTGTAAATTTTGTCATCCGTTCCCACCAGCACACAATGGCCTACTCTTCCAAAAAGCAGAATGGGCTTTAATGTGTGTGCAGGATGTTCTGCATGCGTTCACACACAGAACCTCAGTTTATAATTATAGTCTTATCCAAAGGACTCTTTTTTATTTTTGTTGTTGTTGTTGTTTTTTGTTGTTGTTGTTGTTTTTTGTGTTGTTTTTTTTTTTGGGGGGGGGGGGGCGGGGAGGGGGGGTTGGCACTGATATTAACTCCAGGGGAAAATACCTCTTGGATGAAATTTTAACTCAGGTCAGCAGATCATGAGTGTAATGCACATCACTCCATCCCCTTTGAGTGTGTGTGTGTGTGTGTGTGTGTGTTTTCTTTCTTTCTTCTTCTTCTTTGTTACCATTATAATAAATATGTTCTCCATCTTATTCACTTTTTCTTTTGGGAGGGGGGGGGGGGAGGAGGGGGGAGTGGCAGTAGAGGTGTCATAATTTTAAGTCAAGTCAAAAACACTTTAATCATCCTATGAAGAGCAATTAATTACAATACTGACAGGCACATCAATACATATAATTATCTCGAAAGACATAAAAGAACTACATTTTGGTATGAACATTCCAAGATAACTTCAAAAGAACCACACATGTGCGTGTGCATGAGCACACACACACACACACGCATGCGCGTGTATGCACACACTCACACACATATACCCACACACACCAATGTAGGGATACAATGTTGTAAAAACCATTGATTGAAAAAGACATATATTGATATATACTTATTATTTATGCATGCACGCACTCCCATATGCACGCACACATGCGCACACCCACACACCAATATAAGAATACAATTTTATAAAGACCATTGACTAGAAAAGACATAAACTTAAAACACACACACACACACACACACACACACACACAATAAGGTATTCGCTTCTTCACGAGTTCTCTGTTTAATATTTTAATAGCAATCTGATTGGGATCTACCTTTGATTCATGTTAAGCTGCTATGTGACATTTTGGATAATGTTATATTAATTATTAATTATGTTAAACTAGTTATTATGTTATACAAGTTATGGTATTCCAGTAATGTGCTATTAATTTTGCCCTCTTGAGGGTTTTTTCCCCTCTACGCACACACACATACACACACACATGCTCTCTCTCTCTCTCTCTCTCTCTCTCTCTCTCTCTCTCTCTCTCTCTCTCTCTCTCTCTAATGATGCACTCCAACTTACACATGCTTATTCATACACATTCTTCCCCCCCCTTTTAATTTTTTCTTCTTTTTTTTTTACATTTCTCATAATCCTTTTCACTGTCGTCTAATATCACTTAAGTGGAAGGACGTTAAAGGGAAGAGCAACAACGATAAGATAGTGATGCATAAATAGTCAAGCTGTAACGTAAATTTGATTAAGTACAATTTACGCAACTCTTCCAATGGAAGTATCAGAAAAGAAAAGCTCCTCCAGGAGAGTCTTGTGCCACCAAGTAAAATAAGGTAAAATCTCCATGAAATTTTCAACTTAAGCGAGCTTACGAGCAAAGATATCTCAACTGATACAATTTTAATATTTCTAAAATCTCTATCCAAGTTTAAAGTGCTAAAACTTTTTAAAAGACCCTTTCGTGGTTCAATAAATTAGACTGCCCACCTCAGAATTCAGATCGTTTAAAACATGACATTTGAAGACAAGGCTCTCCGGTAAGCAAGGTAAACAAAATATGTCTACCGGTAGCGGAAGTAAAATGTGTATCGCAGCAAAAACATATCTTTAAAATAATCAATTGAAAATTGTTGTTTTCTGATGATTAGTTTCATATGCATTTGTATTGTTATCAATATACACATATATCTAAGACTGCAACATGAAAAATAGAAATTGGCATCACGCTTTAGCTGCGGTCTTGCAATATGGTAGCTTCTGTTGACGAAAGCAACGATTGGAGATGAAGGATGGTTTTTGGCTGTTGAAGCGATTATTTTTGTGTTGTTTTGGCGCTCTACCAAAGGCCACACTGATGTGGATACGAAATACAATTCAAGTGGCTGTGTCCTCTTTCGGCTCTTTGAACAGGTAGGCATTATAGAATATTTTGGATGTTGTCTCACTTGAAAATCTTGGAAATATATGAATGATAGTGAACAGGTGACTGGTGTGTTGCATATGACGTTGTCACCGGTGACGATGAGCTCTGTCTTTTGCAATAAGTTGCTTGCCAGCGTTTTGGTTTTTTTAAAGCAGAAAATATTGAAAAGCTGAAATGAAATCATAATGATAAATCCTGGTTTGAGTTGTGTGTGCACTGGTCTAGTGTATTGACTATATTGCACATGCATTCGTTCGTGTGTGTGTCACTGTGTGTGTGTGTATGGTGTGTGTGTGTGTGTGTGTGTGTGTGTGTGTGTGTGTGTGTGTGTGTGTTTGCTGTTTGTTTTGTTGTTGTTGTGTGTGGGTGTGGTGGTGTGTGTGTTGTTGTTTCTTTTCAAACTCAGCATATCTCATTATCTGAAGTTGGAATATGGCTACCCTAAGGGTGGATAACAATGGTTGCATACACTGATGCAGTCATACACAAAAATCTCACTGGTCAGTGGTCATTGATTCAGGAGTTCTAGCCAAGTAACCAGAAAAAAAACCCAGTCGTGGGTACAAGCATGGAGACATTAGATATTAATACAAAAACAGTTTCAAAACAAAATACAGCATCAGCAACCCTGTAGAACATTGGAGGAAGTTTGGCACAGCCACAGGGTGTTATTGTTGTCATATTGCTTTGGATCTTCATCTGCATGGGGGTTATTACACAGCCCCAGCATTGTTGGTTTTTTCTTGTCTAATATCACTGAGAGCGAACAGACGTAAAATCGAGGACAACAACAACAACAACAACAACAACAACAGCCCCAGCATGCAGACTTGTGTCATGAGTCATAGACTACTAAAGTAGTATAACCTTCATTTACTAGACTGCCATTGATTTGATGGTGTTCATTTTGCATGCTGGATATGCTACATATTATATAATGTTAGTGTTATGATCATCTTAGATGCCATTATTAGCTCAATAGCTGGTATTGCTGTCTGCTCACTTCTGGAAAACTAGAAGGTGGATGGGTTTTTAACTTAAATGCCAGTTATGGCTATTAGTATTAATATTATGCACAAGATCTTAATTCTTAAGTTGCCACATGGACCTCAGTTTTAAATCATGTAATTTTGTGTGAAGGATTTGGATCCACACTGAATTTTTTAATGAATTTTTTGGGGGAAGTATAATGAAGGTATTTGCTTGAGTTTTCAACTTTTCAGTTTTCATTCAGTTTTTCTGCATTCTTGCTTGATTTAAAGCTGAGCCTTTAATACAATTATCACATCAGCATAACAAAATCTGAAAATGTAACAGAACTTACTCTGCATAGCCTAGGATTTAAATAATATATGGCTATTCTTCGACTTCGAGCACCATACATGATACACTCATAGAATACTAATCTATAGATATATAGCCTATAGTATAGTCATACTGGTTTTGGCTTTTGCTAAACTAAGTTACTTATCAGGTAGATTGAGCACTCTGTGTAATCATTTAACTGAAAAACTGGTGAACACAGAACTGAATGTGCACATTGAAATGGTTCAGTGCACAAAATTTTATACAATGACATGATAAGACTCAAGCGTGCTTGCAACTTTTGTCGTGACACCATCATGTGTGTGCCACAGTTTCAGTTACTGAATTAGTAAAATTTTGTGCTGTTGAAAGTGTTATAAAATTCAGGTTAAAAAGAATAAAATTGAACTACAACAGTTGGAGAGGATCTATTCTAAGCCAACTAAGGTGAAGCTGAGTGCCACTACCAGTCATGTACATGTATACAATTGTATACATGTATACAAACTGCCAATTGCCATGCTTTAGTTTACACAAGTCATGTGAGTGTATTGCTGCATGTATGTGTTTTATTTATTTATTTATAAATTCTTTTGTTTTGAGGATAATTGAATAAGCACTTGTGTGCATTTTTACATTCAGTCACAGTATGTACATGCAGTTTTGTAATTGCCATCTGTTCCCACTGGTACACAATGGCCTACTCTTCTGAAAAGCGGAAGCGTGTGTTCAAATTTATTTAACATCTTTTCACAATGTGTGTGTGTGTGTGTGTTTTATAATTTTATTGTTGATTTTTTGTCCTTCGTTTGCCATTATGGCATTAAACAGTTTGTAAACCTTATTTTTCAGAGATAATGTTTTTGTTACTTTTACAGTTTTAGATTACAATAAAGTCACACATTTGTTTTTATAGATCTTGTTATGTGTGCATAGATTTAAAGATAATAAAGTACATGACATTTATAAACTATGATAAACTAAAACTTAAGTGAAGTGACTTATTTGGTTTGACTTTTAAATTTATTACTCATACTGGCTTGATATAAAAAATACTCAGAGATGGACTTTACACATAATTTTGATTCATTGTGAAAGTGATGGTTAGGTACTTCTAATCTACTGGAGACTGTACTTTTTACTTGATTGTATAACATAGTACATTGCATGAATTCAGCAGTACACTGGCAAAGTTAAGAAGCCATGAACTTGATCCTCACTTTTGTGTTGTTGTTTTTTTTATCCAAAGCAAAATAAGAAGAGAACATTGCTCTAGTCCTGAGGGTGAGACAAAATGGAGGTATTATGCACATAGTTATTTACATTTGAATTGACTTTTTTTTTAAACCTGTATTTTTGCTTCATCAGTTTGTTGCAAAGCGCTGTTCTTTATCAAACAAATTGCTATTTGTGGGTTGTTGAAAAGGCGGGTTGCTTTAAATTAGAAAGTACATGAATGGACTAATGCAAATTATTCTTTGCCACTTGGTTATTGTCAGTATGGTTTTTTGATGCTTAACTGTTATGATGATGGTCTCTGTGTGTGTGTGTGCGTGTTTGTGTGTTAAGTGCATATGTACGTGTGTGTGCATACAAATGTACATATTATATGCATGTGTCATTGTGTGTGCATACATATACATGTGTGTGTATGCATGTTTGTGTATGCATGTGTGTGTGTTATTATATGTGTGTGTGTGTAAGTGATCTGCATGATGTGTATTTTGTGTAAGTGGCTGCTAATTTCTAAACTTGTAATAGAATGAAAGTAAACATTTCAAAACATGACAAAAGTCATATTGATTTTTAAGATTTTCTTTAGAACTTAGTTAGTTAAGTACCTTTCTTTCCATCTATCCTGTATCCATCATTCCATGAGGAGCCATAGGCATTTAATGAGAAGGGCACAGCATTCGCCATATTCTCTATTATTGTATTATATGATTAATCTTCTGAAATGTCTTGTTACTCTGCCAGAGACTGAATAAAGTAGATTTCTTGTTAAAACCTCTTCAATTTATGGTTCCTTTTTTTTTCCCTTGTGCAAAGTTATGATCAGTCAGCTGCTCTCAAGTTGTTTGTTTCCCCAGGCTATCTAATCCTTCATCTCTTGCCCTTGTCTGGAGTTCTCATTTGACTGATTTGACTAGAGCTTTGAGCAAGACTGTCATGCTGAAACCTTGTCTCACACAGAAACACATTTAATGAAATTTACTCATAATGTGTTTTTGTTTTTTCAAGTGATGTGTGTACCTCTTCATTTCTTATGGATCTAGGTTGGTTAATATTCTTTTTGATGTTATTTCACTCCTGACTCCTGTTCATTGGATGTCAAATTTGGGCATATGCCATATATGGTGTTTAGCATCTTGCAATCCATGGTTTGCATGGATCCATCATTTTGGATCTGCTGTCAGGGCCAGTGATAGTGATATTGATGTACACATGTACACATGTAATGTGTACAATATATGTGTACACAGGAACTAGGAAGATGGAATACACTAAACCTGTGCACACATGAGCATTATCCTTTGTGTCATGGAGACTTTCTTGTCTTTCCACTGTTTCCAGTAGTTCCACCCAACTAGTATTTTATATGAATCATTTGTTTACAAATTCACAGTCTGGACAGTGTTGTCTTTGCTGTCTTTGAGTTGGAGAAAGGGGATGAAAAAAATCCTCATTTTGGGGGGTTATTTTCTAACATTGACATAGAATATATTATATTCTTATATATATATGTAGTGTGTGTGTGTGTGTGTGTGTGTGTGTGTGTGTGTGTGTGTGTGTGTGTGTGTGGCATTCTATCTCTTATTCACTGATTCAGTCAGTGAGCACTGTTGCAGTGTTGATGAATTAATCCCAGAAAAGTGATGTAAACTGCTGAATAGCCTTTTATTCCCAAAGTCAGAATGCAGCTACCTTAATGACTTAATGGTGGGCAGAAACATTTGCATCTATTTAAGCCAAATCTCACCATTGGTGAACCTCAGAGGTCTAGCCGAGGAATGAAAAAAAAAGCCTTTCAGCCATTTCATAGATCAATATTTTCCATCTGTATAATAAGAGTAAGTTTTGTCAGTAAATGATGAATTGTGGCTGCCCATCAACTTGGTCTTCTTGAAACATTGTCATGAATATAATTTAGTTGTTTGTGGTTCATCTAGCCTTTTATTGTGTGTTTTAATATGGTGAATTCTTGTTCTCTGCATGCCTAGACATAAAGACAGCAAGGCAATGTCACCTGTGAAATATTTTATAAATTACGTACCTTGATGATGGCTTTTCCCCCAGTGCAGAAAAATGAGACATGATCTCCAAGTGGATCAGATAATACTGAGATGTGAAACTTTTATTTAATGTGAAGAAAGTAAAACAAGCAAACAAAACCAACAAAAACCAAAACCAATAGTCAATAGCCTGATGGAACACACACACACACACACACACACACACACACACACACACACACACACACTTCTGATGATTATTGGCCTGAGGGTGCTTTATGATTGGCAGGTGCTTTTTAAGCATTGTGGGATTTGTGTAATGTTCATACTTGAAGTTTGCTGTTTGTGCACTAACCCCAGTGATGAAGCTTGCTTGAGGGATGACTCTCTTCCTTGTCTTTTGTTGTGGTTTATATATTATATATATTTTTCATTTTGAAGATTATATTTATAAAGAATGCAATCTATACATTTTTTTTTTAAAAAGCAAGTCTGCACATAATTTGTTTGGTTTGCTTGTTGTATCTAGACTTCTGTTCTTTGCATTAATTCCATATATATGTTATATGGTTAATTTGATTGTAACTCAGTCGCTAAATCATTGACATTGAGTTCCTTATAGTTGCCTGGATTCCCTCTGTTTTTGTTTGCCAAATTTTAAGTTTAAAAAAATTCTATGATTGTTTTATGAGGTTTTTTTCTGTAAGCGAAAATCCTTTTTTTCCTTCACAAAGGCATAATAAAGAAAATGGTGCCTAAATTCAAATGTGATACCCATAAAAACTGGAGTACAGTTGAGTGCTCCAGGCTATGAATGTATTTTTGGTGAGTCAGTCAGGGTAGACTAGGCTAGTCAACCAGCTTTTGCACATGATAACCACTGAAGTCAAAGCTGTGCAGGTCATTGAGAAAACTGAACTTTTTTTTGCACTCTCATTGCTATATATATATATATGCAGAGTACCAGAGCTTTCATGGACAGTATCCTCAGCATCCTGCACCTATTAGAAATTTTTAGCTTGAAATTTCATCTTTTCTGTCACTCGCTTTGCTTCTGCCATGTTCCTTTTTGTTTCTACTGGTCATTATATAGTATTGTTTCTGTTCTGCCTTCTTTCCCGTGCACATGCCGTTTTTCAAATTATTTTTGTTTTGCTTTTGTTTGCTTGTTTGACTTTTAGAGTATTCTCTGCAGTGTTAGTCAACTGAAGGTATTGATTTGTATTATAATTACTTTAAAGGTAGAACATAGAACTGATCACAGTTTGTTACTTGTTAATGTTGATGGTCATACCACAAATTAAAAGGGCTTCACCCCTAAAACCTATCAATCTCCTTCCCACCTATCCACCCACTTAAACCACTTTATGCATCATTGCCTTCAAGACCTCTGTATTGATAAGAAATAGAGGAATTCTGATTTTGCAGAAATGTTACCTTAAATTCTGTATAAAATCATGATTTTACAATAACCATAATCATACCCCAAAAAATGGTCACAAATAATATATATATATATATATATATATACATATACACACACACATACATACATAGCAATTTTTAATATCAAAGAAAACTATGAATTATGGCTAAAACACAGTAAAAGTGCTCCAATTCCATACCTTAAGTAAAATCCAGTGTGCTTAATGTACCCATCACTTGTTTTTATATAAAATTACATATATAACTATGTTGCTAATTTAAATTTGTCTAGAACTACAGTTGCACGAGAAGAACGGAAAGCTGACAACTTGACAAATGTTAAGTTATGAAATCTGGCCAGAAAACATTGATTATGAGCATGGCATAAAATCTAAAATCCAAGATGAATATTGTGGTCTGTCTTCAAGTTTATGAATACATAATGCATGCTAAATTATGTAAAATAACCTAGTAATAGAGTTGATAGCTCTTGAGAATGATTACAACACTGAAAAGATGTTTCTGCTTTGGCATGCGTGGATTTTGGGTTTGTTTGTTTGTTAGTTTTTGTTTGTTTGAAATCAAATTACAGAGGCAGGGTCAAGTAATCTATAGATCTTCGTTTTCTCCTTAGTACTAGTATAGCTCATACCTTTTTCAGTCTTTGATATGAATAAATGTGATATATTTTGGTATTTTGTTAAACTTGTTTTGTTGTTCGGCTAGATCTCAAGGTTCACCAAGGGTGAGATTTTAGCGTATGCAACTTCACCCCCCCCCTCCCTCCCCAATCCATTCCACATTCTGACTAAGGGGATGATGTCTAAATCATATGATGATATGTGCCACCAGTGTGCATGACATTGTGATGTGTTTATAAAAACATGTTTTGTCATCAGGCTTTACCACCACGAGTAGCCTACTGAGGCTACTCTTCCAAAAGGCAGAACAGGTTTTAATATGAGTGCAAGATGCGATGTTTTGTGTGCATTCACACATGGGGCCTTGGTTTGTAGTCACATCTGAAGGACTTTCTAGGGAGTGGAGTCAATACTGGTATTAACAACTCAGGGGGAAAATCCCCTTGAAGGGGTGTCTCACTGGAGGTTTGAACCTGAGCTTGGTCCCAGGCCATCAAATTGCAAACACAGCGCTCTAACCACTAGGCTGCACCCTTCCACCCTCCCATCCCCACCCCAATGTAATATATTTATATATATTATACACCTGATACATTGAGTTAATCAACACATTTTTACATATTACTGTACAACTTGATTCATCTGATCTTGATGAGCTTTTGAACCATGTATCATTGACAAACTTTCTGCTTTATTCCAATTGTTGAATGATTTTCCAGGTCCAGGAAAATAGTGCTGGTGATTCTGTTTGCCCTTGCTTTGCTGTATTACCTGGTGCCTTACCTCTTTGGGGCAAGCAAGAGATCTTTTCAGCCAGGTAAGTCACCTGCACGTGATTTTGACATCTATTTTCTCTTAGAAGTATCAACAGTAAACAGGGAATAGTCTAGGGATTTAAAGTGAGAAATGAGTAATGATACATGTGCGCAGTTAAAATGTTGGTTTACTTTAATTAAGATAATGCAAACAACATCGTGTAAAAACATGACAGAAATAATAAGTACTGAAAAGAACTAAGTAATGGTAAAAAACAAAGGCTGACACTTCAAACTATGCTAAGAAATGAGCCTTTGCAACTGTAGGTTAATGTGAAAAGGCTGCCTGAATCAATGAATAATAATGGTGCGTGTGTGTGTACGCACACACACACACATGTGCATGCATCTGTGAGAGTATACTTTTCTTTTTTTCGCCACCTCATCTGTGACGTTCCTGCCCTAGTATTTCAATCTTTCTGCCTCAGCCATACCCTCTAGATTTGTTATGTCACATCCTCAGGATCAGAAGGCCACAGTATCAGCCCACCATGGAGCTACTAACCAGAGGGGCCCTGCACTGTTGCTGGGTCACTTTGGTGGTGTTCTGTGGTGCATGTTCTGAACTAATGTACGCAGGACTTCACCCACAAAACCCCCTGCTGATGGCAGTAATCGCTCAGTCGTGGAGCCAGACTGAATAAGACATCTACCAAAGGTGGTGACTACCATAACATTCCTCCAACAACCTTCTCCTATGAACCTCCAACCCCCAGAGGCTCTGTTACAGACTCATCACAGGCACAGAACGTGACAGAAGTGAATGGGAAACCAAAACTGTGGCCACCATGAGACCAGAGCATCCAGGGCCACTGAATAAGAGACAGTTTTTCTTTTATCGCATGATGATCAGTGGTGATGCATGATGATTAATGGTGATGAGGTTGATGTAATGATGCTGCTATGAAAGTGCATCTGCTTTGACTGAGACTACCCCAGCATCAACTGGGACAGAGAAATACATACACCTGCAGTGTTGATCAGGCAATTTAAGCAACACTGTCAAAATCGCAGTCCTAAAGTGGATGAAGCATGACTTCCCAAAGAGCCCATAGCAAACTCTCTTACTCTAGGTAGGACTAGGAGCTGGCTGGAGTCTGAAAAATCCCTATGACTCTTATGGGATTTGAATTGAACCCACAACCTTCCAGCCCGTTACCCATGGCACTAACCACTGTACCAAGGCAGCTGGTATACTTTGTTGATTTTATCATAAATGAATACCAGTTTTCTGGAAACTTGTGTAGAAAGAAACACAAATCAAAAACAACAAAACAAAAACTAAAACTAAGGCCTGTTTGAGAGTTTATGACATATTCTCATTGAAATTAGCATAAACAGCAGCAACAACAAGGTTTTTTTTATAAAAAGATAAAGGCTGTTACTGTACAGCTAGTATTTTTTCTTTTCCATTCCTCAGCTAAAGCTCTGAGGTTTATCAGTGGTGAGATTTTGCATTACATATTAATATTATATATATATATATATATATATATATATATATATATATATATATATATATATATATATATACATGCGACCATTTTTGCCCACCCTTTAGGTAGGCATGTGCCAACTTCAGGGAAGATGTCTAAACATAACACCTGTGTGCATGTGTTTAAAATTGTTTCTACTGGCACAAAATGGCCTACTCTTTTGAAAGGTGGAACAGATTTTTAATGTGTGCACAAGATGTTCTGCATCTGTTTCCATACAGAGCCTCAGTTTATAGTCTCATCCAAAGGACTTTTGACTATATTTGAGGAAAAGGAGTCAATACTGATGTTAACTCCAGGGTAAAATCACAACAACACACACACACACACACACACCACACACACACACACACAACCACACACACACACACACACACACACACACTGCATAACCATGCATAATTTATGCTTCCAATTCAGCTCTAAACATGATTGATATCCAGAAAATGGACTGAGAATTATGTAATTTAATTATTCTTTGATGTTCTTTTCAACCAGATACAGTGGAAGAATGTTTAGAGGAGCGGCTATCGGAGTTTCACAGAGCGACTGCCAGTGGCGATGCCTTTGTGCAACATGAACACAAACATGAGGGGGAGACGCACAATGTCATTTATGTTGGTGAGTCCTCTGTGTTCCTTTTTTTTCTCATTTTTTTTATATTTCAAGGACAATGGAATAAGTACTCATGTGCTTTTTTCATCCAGTCCCTGTGTGTATGCAGTTTTGTAAATTTTGTCATCCGTTTCCACCGGCACACAATGGCCTACTTTTCCAAAAAGCGGAACAGGTTTTAACATGCGCGCAAGATGTTCTGCTGTGTGTGTGTGTGTGCGTGTATGTACGTATGTGTGTACAGCATTGGATTGGAGGAGGTAGGGGTGGGAATAGTTGTGCTGGAATTCATTTTAAAGAAAAATTCTGATTCTTGTGGCAAAGTATGTAAACCATTCATTGGCTGTGGGACTTGCAACAGAGGGGGAGGCTATTTTAAAGAAACAAACTTATTTAGTGTTACCCCTCATGCATTATATTTGACTTTCTTCTCACTGCAACATGAATCATTAGTCTAAAGACATAAGGTGATGACTTCTTTGAAGTGAGTCCAGAGCTGATTGTGTCGGATGTGAAAGCAACAACTCGCGTTAATCAGATTGCTAAAAATTCTATTTTTGCTTGCTGATGGGGAGTCACTTGTGACATGGAGTTTCACTCACTGGATGCCAGGTGTGCGCCTCTGCCTTAGTGTGAAAGCTGTTTTGTTTGTTGTTGTTGTTGCTGTTTGATGGTGAACTTGATTTTGGAAACAGCCTCTTGTGTAACAGCTTGTCAATGTTATGTGTATGTATCCACAAGTTCAAACCCATGCACACACATGCAAGCAAGCACGTGCTTGTGCATGCATTTACACACATGCACCGCACACTCTCACACACACACATTCTTTCTCTCCCCCTCTCTCTTACACACACACACACACACACACATATATATATATATGTGTGTGTGTGTGATTATGTCTATATATATATATAGAGAGAGAGATATATATAGATATATATATAAATAGATATATATATATGTGCACACCAATATAGAAAGCTATAAACCTTTTTTTTAAGCATCCTGACTACCTTCCCTGCCAGTTTGAAACCATTGGAAACTGTCTTTATTTCAGCTTTAGCTACAGGGGATGGCTTGTAAGCTTAGGCAGAGAATGTGTATGTGTGTTGGGGGGTGGGGGGGGAGTGACCTGATATGGTGAAAAATCAATGTGCAGTTTACATTCTTCTGCACAGAGTATTAAACACATAAATTCACGCTGTTGCTGTGTTTTCACTTTTAAGGTGCAACACCTGTGTCAGTAAAAGAAAAAAAAAAAACTAGGATTTTTTCCTTTCTCTCCCCCCAAAAAAAAACAAAAAACAAAACAACAACAACAAACCCACCCCAAAACAAAACCAAAACAACAACAAACAAACCCCCAAACAAAAGAAAAGCTAATTGCACACACACACACACACACACACACACCACACACATGTATATACACACAGATACATGCAGGCATGCATGCATACACGCACGCATGCACACACACATGCACTCACTCACTTACCCGCTTTCTCTCACCCACTCTCTCTCTCACTCACTCACTCACTCACATACACACACACACACACACACACACACATGTACACACACACACACACACACAACACATGTACACACACACACACACACACACACATGTATACACACACAAATACACACATGCAGGCACGCAAGCATACACGCACGCATGCACACACACATGTACTCACTCACTCACCCGCTTTCTCTCACCCACTCTCTCTCTCACTCACTCCCACACACACACACACACATGTACACACACACACACACACACACACACACACATGTATACACACACAAATACACACATGCAGGCACGCAAGCATACACGCACGCATGCACACACACATGCACTCACTCACTCACCCGCTCTCTCTCACCCCTCTCTCTCTCACTCCTACTCCACACACACTACACACATTACACACCACACACACCACACACCACACACACACACAATTATACACACACAGATACACACATGCAGCACGCATGCACACACCACCATCACACACACATGCGCTCACTCACACACCCGCTCTCTTCACCCACCTCACTCACACACACACACACACACCACACTCACTACACACACACACACACACACACTCACCACACCACACACACAACACACACACACACACAACACACACATCACACACACACACACACTACACACCACAACACACACACACACACCACACACACACACACACACACACACACACACACACACACAACACCACCACACACACACACACACACAAGCTGATAAGAACAAGTGTGCGCACTCAATGTCAGGGAACGGGCGGATGGCGGTGTCCATCAACTCGGCCAACGGCTTGTTCATTCGCCTGAACCGTGCCCTGTCCTTACCTGTCAAGTACTGGCCCCTGGTCTCCACCTCCATCAAGAAGGAAACTGTGCTGGGTATGCCTGGATCTGTTCGTCGTGATGTAGAGAACAGTTGTGGTGGTGGTGATGGGGAATGTGGTGATGGTAGTGGTTGGTTGTGGAAGTGGTGGGTGGTGGTGATGTTGGTGGTGGTAGGATAGAAGACGGTTGGTGGTGGTGGGAGTGGGTGAATGGATGGGTAGTGGTGGTTTGTTGTGTGTGTATTTATATACATGTGTTTGTGAACATAAATTATGTGATTCCTCTTTGTGTACATGTAATTTCTGTGTGTGTGTGTTTTATTTCTATTTCTATTTTATTTTTTTATTTTGAGGATAATGGAATAAGCACCCGTGTGCTTTTGTACATCCGGTTCCGGTGTGTATGCTGTTTGTAAATTTTGTCATCTGTTCAGTGTGTTCCCACTGGCGTGTGTGTGTGTGTATGTGTGTGCATGCATGTGTGTGATATTGTGTATGTCTGTATATGATGTGTGTGTATGCATGTGTGTGATATTGTGTATGTCTGTATATGATGTGTGCATGTCAATGTTCTCTGTGTGTGTGCAATTCCTGACAGAAATTGCAGCACCAACTCATTGGTTTGACAGGGCTAAAATACAATCATCATCCCTGTTTCAGAGAGCAATGTGTTGGACATACGCGGTGGACTGGCATACAAGATCATGGCTGTGCGAAATGTGAGTACTTGCCTTGCAAACTGTTGTGCTTGTAGACATCATTCGTTTCCTCTCATTTAATGAAAAGAAGGGTGTATATACAGTTTGCGAACTGTTTAATTTCTAAACATCATCATCTTTGTCTCAGTTATTAATAAATAATAATAATAATAATAATGTATGGAATTTATATAGCGCTGAATCTTGTAAAGCAACAAATCAAAGCGCTCAGATTTTATTTCATACCACTTTAAGTCACGGCAGATTTCTCTCCGTGAAATTCGGGCTGCTCTCCCCGGGGAGAGCGGAAGAACGCGTCGCCACTTAGCGCTGCGCCACCCTTTTACCCGTTTTTTTTCTGCAGCTGTATTTGTTTCCCTATCAGAGTGGCTTTTTTCTAAGAATTTTGCCAGGGACAACTCTCTTGTTGCCGTGGGTTTTTTTACGTGCGCTAAATAATTACGTGTAACACACGGGACCTCGGTTTATCGTCTCATCCGAAAGACTAGCGCCCAGACCACCACTCATGGTCTAATGGATGGGGGAAAAATTTCCGGTCCAAACGGGGTACGAACCGCCGCACACTTCAGACCCGGACTTTTCGCTTTCTAGACAGGCGCGTTACCTCTAGACCACCGTGGGTACATGTCTCAGTTATTAAAAAGAAGGGTACATATACAGTGTACAAACTGTTCAATTTCCTCTCATTAATTTTGTCTAAAATAAGGGATAGGGAATGTGTACAGGTGATGTGTTGAGTGTGTACAGGTGATGTGATGCGTTGAGTGTGTACAGGTGATATGTTCCAAGCTTGTCACATCTCTCATTCTTTCACGTTTAGACTACTGTAATTCTCTTTTGGCTGGCCTACCAGCATCATCTATCCACTCTCTTCAACGCATACAAAACTCTGCAGCTCGACTGGTCCTAAGAAAGAAAAAATCTGAACACATCACTCCTCTTCTGCGATCTCTTCACTGGCTGCCTGTCTCACAAAGACTGGAGTATAAAATCAATACCCTCTGTTTCAAATGTCTCCACAAATCTGCACCCCCTTATCTCTGTAACTGTCTTCATCTGTACACTCCATCCCGTTCCCTTCGTTCAGCCGCAGATACTTTGTGCTTTCGAACACCCAGATTCAAACAAACCACTGTTGGCCGTCGCTCCTTCTCTGTTTCTGGTCCATCCACCTGGAATGACCTCCCTCTTTCACTTCGACAAAAGCCTTCACTTGATACCTTCAAATTCAGCCTCAAAACACACTTATTTCCTACCTGAGACTTTCCCCCCAAATATCTGTCTCCTAATTTTCAACAGCATTTTTCACCTTCTAAGTGTTGTTCCGAGTGTGTGTGTGTGTGTGTGTGTGCGTGTGTGTGCGTGCATGCGTGCATACGTGCGCGCGCATGGTTTTGAAATCTGTTGTTCATTATGTTTAAGGAGAGTTGCATGCCTGTAAATGATTGAGTACAAGCGCTTCGATTTGTTTGTCTTTTTACAAGATTCAGCGCTATATAAATTCCATAGTAGTAGTAGTATGTTCTTTCGAGCCAGAAGGCCCATAGAGCCGGAGCTTATCCCGGTTTCTGTAGCGTTAAGCGAACTGATGGTTTTTCACCACACCTGTGACAGGACGCTAGTCTGTCGCCAGATACTTCCCCAGCAGAGCTGGTACCCACTTGTACACCTGGGTGGAGTGAGGAAAATAGGAGTAAAGTGTCTTTCCCAAGGACACAACACCGAGCCGAGCGGGGATCGAACCCGCGACCTCTGGATCACGAGTTGACCGCCTAAACCACTCGACCACGGTGCCTCCCTATAAATTCCATATATTATTATTATTATTATTATGTTGAGTGTGTACAGGTGATATTTTGAGTGATGTGTTGAGTGTGTACAGGTGAGGTGTAGATTTGTACAGGTGATGTGTTGTGTGCTTTTCAGCCTTCTGGGTGTGTACATGCAGGCAGTCAGGTGTATGCTCACCGCTCTCGCCCATCCTATCTTGTTCAGGACATTCGTATCCAGAATCCTACTGTAAGTTTGTGTGTGTGCGTATGTGCTCGCACACATGCATACGTGTGTGTGTGTGTGTGTGTGCGCATGTGTGAGTATGCAGCAGAAGAAGAAGAAGAAGAGAGAGAGAGTTTAAAAGCTAATGATTTATTGCAGAAAAAGATTAAAGCTCGTTGCCTACATTGTTTAGATTTTCTGCATTTTGTCATAATATGACACTTGACTGGTTGGCTGGCTGACTGACTGATTGACTGGCTCTCTCTCTCTCTCTCTCTCTCTCTCTCTCTCTCCTCTCCTCTCCTCTCCTCTCCTCTCCTCTCCTCTCCTCTCCTCTCCTCTCCTTCCTCCTCTCCTCTCCTCTCCTCTCCTCTCCTCTCCTCTCCTCTCCTCTCCTCTCCTCTCCTCTCCTTTCCTCTCCTCTCCTCATGCCCTTTGTCTTGTCTTATTCAATAGATTTTATCGTGGATGTTGTTTTTATTGCAGTTAGAGATGAGATTATTAGTACTATTATAAGCGATACTGTTTTAGTATGATATTGTTTTTAGTTTGATAGTCCAGTGGATTATGGGCTTTTGAATTCTGTATCGTATAGGGGTTCTACTTGTTTGAATATTTGTTTTTTTTTTAAACTATTAATTTGATTGAAGGTGTATTTCCCCTTCCCCTTGATACTCCTCCCCCACCCCCATCCTTTCCAATGCTTTTCTGTTATCAGGGTTATGTTGTTGTCTCATGGTGATGGGGATCATTTGTTATATTGTTGTCTCATGGTGATGGTCAATTGTTGTTATAATTGTATCTCTATTATGATAATCATTATTATAATCTTATTTGACTTATCTTGCTTTGATAGCTATTGTGTGAATATGTCATTTTTTAAAAGCACTATTTGAAAAGTATAAACGCAAAAAAAGCACACGTTTGCTGGGTGGAGGAGGAGAGGAGGGAGGTCATTGAAGGTAATATTGTCAGTAATGACGAATGCCTAGTATTTTCTAACGTTTTTTTCTTGTACCTTTTTATTATCTAAAGTATAAACGTGAAAGAATGGATGTAACAGTAGGTGAAGTAATTTGTTTGTCCTGACGTTTTATGATTTTCTTTTTTTAATTCTTAAAACATTTTTATTTAAATGTGTGTGTGGACGTGAGCGCGCACGCGCTCAGGCGTGCATGAGTATGTGTGTGCATGTATATGTATATGTGGTAATTTGTATTTTCAATGTATCTCCTTATCGATTTTTTCCTCTTTTTTACTGGTTCAATTTAACGGTAAATGATGCAATAATGTAGTGTCTTAGTATAATCATTACGAAATTTGTTCTTAGATAGATGGCTTGATGAAAAAAAGCAAATGCGTTGCTTATTCAATGTACCATCTGGAAATAAAATTTTGACTTGACTTGACTTGACTTGACTTGACTTGACTTGACTTGACTTGACTTGACTGGTTGGCTGGCTGACTGACTAATTGACTGGTTGGCTGGCTGGCTGGCTGGCTGGCTGACTGGTTGGCTGACTGACTGACAGTGGTTCCACAACATGCCAAAGATAAGGGACTGATTGATAATTAAGTGTGTGTGCTTTGTCGATCATAGGATTCCTGTATTCAGTCATTCCTTTGATTGATGGTGATGGTGGTTGCAGAAATATACCGTTCAGGTCGAGTTTGACCAGGTAGGAGCTTCAGGATGGACTGGAGCCTTGACTGAGATGAAACAGTGAGTCTGTCTGTCTGTCTGTCACAGTGTGTTGTGTTTGGTGTGGTGTGGTGTGGTGTGGTGTGGTGTGGTGTGGTGTGGTGTGGTGTGGTGTGTGTGTGTGTGTGTGTGTGTGTGTGTTACTTCCTTCATTTAACGTATTTTCACCTATGGTGATATTAGATGGGGAGGGAGCAGAGTGGGGATGGGAAGAGACATGAAGATGGAAGCAGGAGTACAGCAGTGCATGGTGATCTGCTATATGTGTATGTTTGTACTCACATATCATTATTTTTGGGGGTGTGTGTGCTATTGTTGTTCTTTCGATTTAACGTCTTTTCACTGGGAGACAGACAGGGAGAAATGTAGGAGAAAAGGATATGCTTATGTGTGACTGAAAGTTTGTTTTGTCACTTGTAGTGTGTGTGTGTGTATCAGAGAGAGAGAGAGTGTGTGTGTATGAGTGTGTGTGTGTGTGAGCACATGTACATGTGTGTGTGCATGCGCGTGTGTGTGCGTGCATGCGCTTGCGTGCGTGCGTGTGTGTATGTGTTTGTGTTGAAGTGCGCTCACATAATGATATTAACTGAGTAACATCAAAAATATCAAAGCTGATGGAAAGAAAATTACATTAAAAGTTGAAAGGGGAAAAAAGTGATCTTCTAAGCAGTCATTATATCAACCTGAAAACGGGACTATGTACAAGGGAGTGAGCAGCTTCAATCAACAGAATCTGGTCTTGACATTTTACTTATTCATTTATTTCATTATTTTATATCGAGGATAATGGAATAAGCACTTGTGTGCTTTTTTTACATCCAGTCCCCATGTATATGCGGTTTTGTAAATTCTGTCATCGTGTGTGTGTGTGTGTAAGATTCTGTGTAAGTGTGTGTCTGTGTGTGCATTTGAAAGCATGTGAGTTCATAGACATGGAGAAAATCAAGGTAATAAATAAACATAATTCCCTAAAGTTGGAGTACAGCTACCTTCATGGGGGGATGGGGAGGGGCTGATTGTTTAATCTGCCAGGTCTTAACTTGCTATGCCTACATGTCAGTGCGTGTTGAACAAGATGTGGGTGTTAACAGTGCCTGATCATTTCATTCACCTACTTGTGGTGTGTCCTTGACTGCAGAGTGTCCAGTCAGACAGGGCAGACGGTGCAGTATCGGGTGACCAAAGGAGTGGTGGAGATTCCAGATTCAGAGTCTGTGGTGGCTGTGGCTGTGGGCAGTGTGGTGATGAAGGACTCTGCCGTCACCGTTCTGCCTGGAACGTACGTCTGATGCTCTCTGTGTGTATGATCTGTAGAAAGAGAAGAGAAAGGGAACAGTTTGAACAGGTTTATGCAACGATTAATAACTCAGCATATTCACATTAAGCAGACTTATTGTGGAATGATGTTTATGGGCATGTAAGATAGTGTTGTACCATGTTGCATAACTGTGTTTATATGGAGGATATTCAGATTAAGCAGACTTATTATGGAATGATGTTTATGGGCATGTAAGATAGTGTTGTACCATGTTGCATAACTATGTTTATATGGAGGGTATTCAGATTAAGCAGACTTATTGTGGAATGATGTTTATGGCCATGTAAGATAGTGTTGTACCATGTTGCATAACTATGTTTATATGGAGGGTATTCAGATTAAGCAGACTTATTGTGGAATGATGTTTATGGGCATGTAAGATAGTGTTGTACCATGTTGCATAACTGTGTTTATATGGAGGGTATTCAGATTAAGCAGACTTATTGTGGAATGATGTAGTGCTGTGTTTATGGGCATGTAAGATAGTGTTGTACCATGTTGCATAACTGTGTTTATATGGAGGGTCTGTGACATGTGGGGCTTTAACTCTAGTGAATCAGTATCTCTATCATGCCTGTGGTGTAGAGGCTTTTGCACACTCAATTTATCATACATTCATTGAATTGAGAATGGACTTTTTTCTTTTCTCCATACTTGTGTAGAGATCTGAAAGTGCATTCATTTTGTTCAGATGTGTATCCATGTAAATCATTTGGTGTGGCATCAACGACCCCATAACCCATGTCTGTTGTGGATATCTACATGATTTAGTAAATAAATAGGTAGAGATGTGTCTGTGTACAGCACTGTATCTGCAAGGTAAGTAATGCACCATGCTATATTTATGTATCAAAGTTACGGGTTTAATTTCAGCTATCATACATTATTATCTTTAAAGGGTATGGATCACATTACGGCTATGAATATACACAAAAACTATATTGTCAGTTTTCATGATTTTGTTATGTGTGGAATATTCAGCAGCTAAGTATCACCCAAATAAACATACAAAGTTGGTGTAAAAATTTAGCAGTGATATAAACTGCATGCAGTCTTAGCAGTGTGCTGATGTGGATGGTAGACGTGGATGACAGCAGTAAAGGGATGTGTATGCTGCACAGGACCCAGACCTATCACCTGCTGACAGTGGTCTACTACACCAAGCCTGTGGCCAAGGCAGAGGCAGAGGGACTGCTGGCAGGGCTGGTCTCACAGGTGGATCAGGTCAGTATGGACTGATCGATCGATCAGTTGATTGATTGATTGATTGATAGAGCTTTGTAAGCCCTAGCAGAAGTTTCTGATGTAGGGACTTCAATTCAGACTGAACATGATATTGTTGCCTACCTCACTCAGCCACAGAGAGCATACAATCTTCAGTCAATTTAAACATCAAATTTTGTAAAGACTTGAAGGCCTCTGAACTAACAAACCACCCACCCCTCACTTTCCACCCTACCCACAAAAGAAACTGATAAAAAAAAAAGTGTACAGATTGTTAAGGCTGTGTAGAAAATTGCTTTTGCAAAACTGGTTCAAGGAAGAAAAAGCTTTGAGACCATCATGACGTTAAAAAATCAGAATCAACCACATCTTGAACTGATTGTTCAAAATTCATATGTCTGATGTATGAATGTGTATCTTTTACTTTCATATGTATTAAGTTGTATGCATAGACATGTGAATACTATTGCCTTCATAAATGCTAAAGACTTTGTACTCACTAAATCAGGCAACATAAATATTATTTGATATTGTTATTAGTCAAATATTCACTCATAAACTATAATTATTCACCTAAGATGTACATGTTCACCCCTTTCATTTTCATGGATAAGCTTGACCACAAGCAAAGCAACTCTTTAAGTTGCAACAGCAGTAGTGATAACAAAACAACAACAGGAGAAAATAAGATCATATTCCATGGGAGAAATAGAAATCTTTAAACGTCAGTTTAGCAAAAGATAATTAATAGAACATCAATAAAGAAAAAAATTGCCCTCTTGTGTATGTATGCAGTGTGCATTTATGTATGCATATACAGTGATTCATTTGTGTGAGTGTGTGTGTGTGTGTGACAGGACATGTCCAAAGGTCTGGGGTATGCAGACAAACACTTGCGTCAGCAACACACCCGAGTGTGGGGAAAGGTAAGGAGATAGAACTGTGTGTTTTCTTCCTTACTTTTGCTTCTTCTTCTTCCTCTTCTTCTGTACTACTTCTTCTTCTTTTTTTCCTTCTTCTTCTTCATCATCCGCTTCTTCTTCTTCTCCTTCTTCTTTGTCCTCTTCTTCCTTATCATCTGCTTCTTTTTCTTCTTCTTCTTCGTCCTCTTCTTCCTTATCATCTGCTTCTTTTTCTTCTCCTTCTTCTTTGTCCTCTTCTTCCTTATCATCTGCTTCTTTTTCTTCTTCTTCTTCGTCCTCTTCTTCCTTATCATCTGCTTCTTTTTCTTCTCCTTCTTCTTTGTCCTCTTCTTCCTTATCATCTGCTTCTTTTTCTTCTTCTTCTTCGTCCTCTTCTTCCTTATCATCTGCTTCTTTTTCTTCTTCTGCTTCGTCCTCTTCTTCCTTATCATCTGCTTCTTTTTCTTCTTCTTCTTTGTCCTCTTCTTCCTTATCATCTGCTTCTTTTTCTTCTTCTTCTTTGTCCTCTTCTTCCTTATCATCTGCTTCTTTTTCTTCTTCTTCTTTGTCCTCTTCTTCCTTATCATCTGCTTCTTTTTCTTCTTCTGCTTCGTCCTCTTCTTCCTTATCATCTGCTTCTTTTTCTTCTTCTGCTTCGTCCTCTTCTTCCTTATCATCTGCTTCTTTTTCTTCTTCTGCTTCGTCCTCTTCTTCCTTATCATCTGCTTCTTTTTCTTCTTCTTCTTCGTCCTCTTCTTCCTTATCATCTGCTTCTTTTTCTTCTTCTGCTTCGTCCTCTTCTTCCTTATCATCTGCTTCTTTTTCTTCTTCTTCTTTGTCCTCTTCTTCCTTATCATCTGCTTCTTTTTCTTCTTCTTCTTTGTCCTCTTCTTCCTTATCATCTGCTTCTTTTTCTTCTTCTGCTTCGTCCTCTTCTTCCTTATCATCTGCTTCTTTTTCTTCTTCTGCTTCGTCCTCTTCTTCCTTATCATCTGCTTCTTTTTCTTCTTCTGCTTCGTCCTCTTCTTCCTTATCATCTGCTTCTTCTTCTTCTTCTTCGTCCTCTTCTTCCTTATCATCTGTTTCTTTTTCTTCTTCTTCATCCTCTTCTTCCTTATCATCTGCTTCTTTTTCTTCTTCTCCTTCTTCTATTAGCTAAGAAATATAGTCTCAAAGTTTTTGCTTACCAAAACGGTCCCATTCTACACTGGACCCATAAACTTAAGCAGAAGGGTACTGTTAATTGGCACAGAAACTCATTTTGTTTCATATAAGGTAAACGCAAGCTGCTGAATAAGAGAAAAAAAGACCCAAAGTTTGTTCTATACTCTATTCTATACTTTACCTGTGTGGGTTTTTTTAAATCTTAATTTTTATTTGATCTCATTTATTATTTTGTTTATTTATTTATTTTTTTGGTTTTGCACAGCTATGGGAGAGTGGGTTTGCCATCAGTCACTCCAAAGCGGTGGGGATGGTGAATGGGGACAAGGTGAACCGCACCATCTACTATGTCCTGAGCAATGTGCCTGCCCCCATGCACGACCTCAGCACTTCCAAGAAGGATCGCATGGCCATTGAAAAAGTCCTGTACTACCCGGACAGCTGCTATGATGGTCACTACACGCTGTTAGTACCTTCAGCCTGGTTGGCTGGTTGTCTTGTCTGGCGAGGGGTGGGTAGGGGATGGGGGTGGCAGGGTGTAGGGGGAATGGGGAATGTGGGTGTGTTGTTTGGTTAGGGGGAGGGAAAGAGGGACAATGACAATGACAAATTCTTTTATTTCGAGGATAATGAATAAGCACCCATGTGCTTTTTTTACATCCAGTTCCCGCCCCTAGGGATGTATAAGAGAGACACAGAGACAGAGAGAGACACAGAGAGAGAGTGTGTGTGTGTGTGTTGGGGTGGAGTTGAACCTAAGACAGTTCGAGTTTTTTGTCCACCTGCTGGAAGAAGGAATGTGTGTGTGTGTGTGTGTGTGGTGGGGGGGGGGGGCATTTGTGTTTAGGAGGGGGGGAGAGGGAGGAGAAGGAAATGTTAGTGTGTGTGTGTATGTTTGGAGGGGGGAATGTAGTAGTTCTTCAGTTTAACGTCCTTCCACTAAATAGTGATATCAGACAGGAAAGTGTGTATATGTGTGTGTGTGCGTGTGTGTACGTGCGCATGCGCACGTGCTTGTGTGTGTGTGTAGGGGGGAGGGGTATGCATATAACTAATCAATCGTAATAAACAATTATTATGAAAAAAAAGCATAAACAAGAATTCTGGAAAAACAAAAACAAAAAACAAAGAAAAAACCAACAACAACAACAAAAAAACCAACCCCAAAAAACATCAAACAGCAAAAATACCAGCTTTCCAATTCATATAACTTGAAGCTATCCTTTTATCAGAGGAGTCTGAAAGTAGGAGTATGGCTTAATGACAATACAATTTCTTTCATTAATGGAATGTCTTTAAGAATTTGCTGCAAGCTACGGACTGGGAAGGCAGGTAAGTGTTTTTCAGATCTCTGCATCGTAAAAGAATGTGATCATTGGTAAGATTTTCACCACAGATACATGTTGCTTTTTTTAAAAATTTTGTTCTAAAAGCATTGAGCTTAAACCTGTATATAAGAGATACAACATTTCTATGTTCATGTAAATTACGATATTTGATCTTATCAAAAGATAATACATGGGCTACATCATCACTCCAGGAATAACCAGTACTTTGTAGTTTCTTTTTAAAGTGTTTCCAACATGCATTTTGTAACATGCTATAGCCCTCATGGATGGATAGAGGAACACTTATGCTGCAAGACCCATCGATATGCTCAGCTCCACATTTTGCTTTTCTGTCAACTTTTTCATTAAAGTAAATACCACAGTGCGAGGGTATCCAGCAAAAGGTAACACCAGTGCCTCGTAACATCAGAAAATGAATTAGATGACTAATCTCAATTATGAAATCTTGTCTCACTTTTGAACTGAAGTTTCTCAGGGCAAGTAAGACTGACCTGGAATCAACACAGAAAAGTATTTGAAATATGTCTTTAGGAAAATCTAAAAGATAATACAAAGCCATCAAAATAGCAGACAATTCAGCTGTAAAAATAGATCGATTTTTTCCTACATAAAATGATCTCTCTATTTTCAAAGATGGTATGACAAACGCTGCACCCGCCTCATTATTGTTCAAAAGGGAACCATCTGTGTAAATTTTTTAATGATTTGGATATGTAGTTTGTATATATTCTTTTACTGATGCGCTAAGAATATTTTCATTACCTTTTTTCGTTAAAGAGGAATAATTTACGTCAAAATTAGCTCTCTTAAGTTCCCATGGGGGACAAGGCGAGGAGTGAATCTTCGATTTAGCTATTTTTGTGGGAATTATATCTGCTTGATCAAATAATTGAGAAGTATAGGTTCTAGCTGTGGTTACAGAGCGAATAGAATGTGCTCTTTTTGGAAAGTTGACATCAGATGTTATACTAATTTCGTTGTCCACATTGGTTTCTTGTGTTGAACAATGTAAGAGATATTTAGCCACAGCCAGTTGTCGATATTCGTCTAATGGCAAAATTCCTATCTCCTTATAGGTACCCATGGACAATGCATGAAAAGGAACCCCCAGAGCTAATCGAAAAGCCTTGCAGTCTAGTCTTGTCTAGAGGGGAATGTGTATGTGTGTGTGTGTACATGTATGCATGGAAGGAAGGGGGGAGGAGGACATGTGTTTGTTTAACGTCCAGGGGTCATCCAGAGCATGCACTCTCACTCATTTATCCCACCTAGGAATCGTGAAACCATAAGTTCACTTTGGATTAATAAGTTGCAGGTATGACCGAGTACCTCCTCATCTTATAGCCACCCATACTCTGACTTCAGAGGATTTTATTTTTCTCTCCTTTACAGCAGAATGCAGTTTGTTACGCTCAGAGCTTGTCATGGCTGATGACAGATCTTAACGCTTTCAAGCACAACATTTCAGTGTAGGCTTTGGCTTTTAGCTGACAACAATAACTGACAAAGCTTTGGGGCCTGGAAAAACCTTCTGAAACACGTCCTTTACCTTTGTGTGTGTGTGTGTGACTGACACGCAGGGACGCAGAGACGCTGTGGATCGAGCCGGAAGATGAGGACGAGATAGCGCGGGTGGTGACCACCTGGATGATCACCCTGGAGAAGCACGGCTGCGAGTTCATGGTACAGTCGGGGGCGGAGGGGGTGCTGCAGGCCATGATGCTCTCCCTTGGGGCCCTGCACTTCCACAACCAGCACCTGGAGCTGAAGATGGATCCCCGCAATCTCCACCGTGACTTCTTCTTCCGGCGGGTGAACTACGGCAACAACACGCATGTCAACATCACGGTGACGGTGGGCGACGACAACAAGGCCAGCATCTACGTGTCGCTGGACCGCAACGACCGCCCCTACTACGCCTGTGATGCCGGGTGTCTGGACATGCCTGTGCAGTTGAGGTGCCGTTTGGGTGTGTGTGTGTGTGTGTGTTGTGTGGGAGGGAGGGGGAAAGGGATGCGTTTGTGAATGAAGGGTGTATGTGTGTGTGTTATTTTTTTAATTTTATTTCTTATCTTTTATTTTAAGGATAATGGAATAAGTACTCATGTGCTTTTTTTAAAATCCAGTCCCCGTGTGTATGCAGTTTTGTAAATTTTGTCATCTGTTCCCACCAGCACACAATGGCCTACTCTTCTGAAAAGCGGAATGGGTTTTAACATGTGCGCAAGATGTTCTGCATGCATATGTTTGTGCGTGTGTGTAATGACTACTCAGGGACTTAAGGGTAGAAGACATTTGTGTTCATATTGTTGCAGCAAAGAGAGGCCAGAAGAAAAAGCTGTCAAGAATGTAAGCCTTGTTATCTGATATAGCCAAGAAAGTAAGCTTTGTTATCTGATATACGTCAACTGAACATCCTAACATTGCAGTAAAAGCTTTGTGATTCATCACAAAATTCTGTTTGACAGTTTTGGTTGATTCTGAAACGATGGTGATAATGATGATTTGTTGTTGTTTTTTTGTTTTAATCTTGTTAAAAAAGATTGTTTGTTGTTGTTATCAGCAATGCGTGGCAGAGATTTCCGGTGAAGCTGACAGAGCCACTGACGGGCATTCTGTACATCACCTCTGACAAGCAGCACATGGAGGACCTCAAACATTCTATCCACGTCAAGGAGATCAAGGAAGGTCAGTCTGTTTATACAAGTGGGCGGAAGCTTGGGAAATGTGCTTAAGTCCAAGTCATTCACAGTGTACATAGGCAGTTTTCAGTCTGGGAAGCTTAGGAAATGTCCTGAAGTAATAATAATAATAATGTATGGAATTTATGTAGCGCTGAATCTTGTAAAGCAAGTAGGAAAGGTACTGAAGTCTAAGTCACCCACATTATATTTAGGCAGTTTTAAGTCTGTTTATATGTTTAAACAACCCCTCTGTGTTAACTTGCCATGAAAGGGGTTGTCACCTCTCTGATGAAGTTGTACAAGCTTTGGCCTTTCTTGATTTCCCTACTTGTATGACCCAGGCCATCAACGTTGTCAGTCATTGATGTAAGCCAACTGCCACAGACTACTTTTAACTGTTATGCTTTGAAAATCGGCACCTGGGCTTTATCACATTTCTTGATTAAACCATTGACGCTGGGGGCAACAGCAAAGTGAGAGGCTGTATGACCAGTGGCTTTCCCACTCATGGAATTCCACTTTACAGCTTAGTCTTTAGTGATCGACTATGACTCTCTGACTAGGAGGCTTGACTCGCACAGTCCTTATGTGCTGCAGCCCTGGGGGCTGGTTGGCCTTTGGAGAACATCTCCAACGCTGACTGTCCTTATGCCCACTTGGCCGAGAGAGTGGGGATGTACTGTGGGCAAGGCATCTCCACTATAATCAAATTTCTGCCCAGTTTCCAAAACAGCAGCTGCCTCCTCGGCTGTTTTGGAGGTCATCGTCGGACACGACGGACAAACATACATACATGCTTTGAAAATGTTATGCTGTGGTTGTCTTTATCCATGACAAGCTCTTAGCACAACAATCTGCAATTTGCTTTTAGGGAAGGGAAAAATCCTTTTAAGTCAGAGTATGGCTGCCTATATGGCGAAGTACTTGGAAAGGGCCATGCATGCAAACTTATCATGCCCCGTGTGCATTAATAATCTCACAGTGATTCCCAGGTGAGATGAGTAAGTCAGACCTCATATTCTTGGGTGATCCTCAGGTTGTTAGCTGGGGAACATGCAACAACAACATTATTTCCTCACTAACACTGACAATGTGTCATGTGTGTGTGTGTGTGTGTGTGTGTGTGTGTGTGTTCAGCTCCTGCCCATGAACACCATGTGCTGGCTATGCACAAGCATGGTCACCACTTTGGAGGGCTGCCCACCATGTTCTGGGTGTCCATCGCCTTCCTCATCATCATCTTCCACATGTTCCTCTTCAAGCTCATCTACAACGAGTACTGCCAGGGTCAGGAGCGCTACCGTAGCCGCTACAACTTGTAGCCTTTGTCAGGTGGTGGGGTGGGGGGGGGGTTGGGTCTTCGCTGCGTGTGTGTCTGTGTGTGGGAGCGAAGAGGTTGAGAAGATTGCCTGAGTAGTCTGTTGTTAGCTTGGTTAGGACATGGCTTGTGAGATGGGTTGTTTTGTGGGTTATGGTGTGGGTTGTGGTGTGGGTTATGTTGTGGGTTCCATTTTCTTTCTTCCTTTTTGTAAAACTGGAAAATGTCAGACAAACTGATGGAAAAGAATTGAATGTTATCACATAAATATGAAATCTCTTTTTTTTTTCTCATCCCCATGACTCTTTATCTTTAAACAAAAAATCGGAAATCATTTTTAGCAGTGTGATTTATTAACTGAGGAAAAGCAATTTTTTCATAGTCCTGATAATGTATTTATTCCTCTGTAATTTTGGGGGTTCCTTTTTGTGTTTGTAATACTTTGTTTTTCACTCTGTCTTTTTTCCTTATCATTGTTAGGTGCAATGGAAGTTGATTATTTCATCTTATGTGATTTTTTTTATTGGAAAAGAAAATGGTGTGAAAAACATCTGTCACAACAACATCAAAAAAGAAGTAAGTAAATGGATTTCAAACATTTTAAAGAAAAAACACCCCAGAAAAAAATGAAAAAAGAAGAAAAGGCATCCTGAAAAGTCAGCTGTAGAGAAGAAAGTCTTGAGTTACTGATTTTTGTTTTGTGTGCGTATGTTCACTGTATTTCAAACAATTTCAGTCCCATAGTTATGTTGTAGCTGAAGGGATGTAGATGCTTACTTATTATGCAAAACTTGCTGTTAATGGCCTTTGATTTGTGTTTGTACCTGTTTGTACTTGTAGGTAATAAGAAAAATGGGAAATGTTGGTAGTGAGTGAGAGTATTCAGAGTATCGCTCTGAAGAGAGGTTAATGGATATGCAGACCTACGAGCACATATCTTATGCATGTCTGAATGTGCACAAACTTGTGTACATATGTTGTTTTTTTTAAATCTGTTTCATTTGCATAAACTTGTGTACATATGTATTTTTTGTTGTATTTTTAGTGGGTTTTTTTTGTTTGTTTTCTTTTGTGTGTACAGAAATCTGTGTACATGTTGTAGAGTGTGGGGTGGGTTTTTTGTGGTGGTTAAATTAAGGGCACACAGGAGTGTGGTGTATTGTGTATGATCGTTGGTATGGGTGATCACAATGTAATATTCCTGTGGCTGTGTATGAGATAGGAATACCATGCAACACAGGATGTGGTTGTCTACTGCACAGTCCCAGATATTCCTTCCACCTGGGTTGATTTTGGGTAAATTTTCAGTTTCTACTGTTCTCCTTTGTTTGGTGTATCAGTGATTGCGGTGTTGCCAAGTTTTGTGATAAAAAGTACTGCCTTTGATCTGCCTGCAGTGGAGAGGTCTTGTTGCTAAATTTCTCAGCTATAAGTTAAGCCATGTTCAGTTCATTTCATGTTTCAAACTCCAGTTTTCATCATCTCGCTTCGTCAGTTATAGGAACTGATTAGCATAGCACTGAAAGGTTGCAAAAAATGCCATACGCTGTTGTGTATTTTTGTGATCTATGCACGTATGGAATAATATGCAGGTAACAGGTCAGGAATGTAAATAAATACTCCTCCTCTAGAAGTAGTAGACAGACATGGCATTTAAGAAATGGCTTTTCAGTCAATGAGCATAGGTTGCTTTAAGGTAGGGGCTTGTTGGAACTGATGTGAACATGATGCTGCCAAAGACTAATGGAATAACCGCAAATAAACTTATGGGGAGTATATATATAGGATGTCAGAATAGAGAGCTGGGGATTGTCACTGGCAATCTTTAGACAGCTGTGGAAAAGAAGAAGTTGTTGTTTAACTTTTCAGACATAAAATGTTGCAATGATATATAGTTATACCTGTTACTTTCTCCGTCTTTATTTCCTGGTCTGTGTATTTCAGCATTCAGAGCTGCTAACCCTTCTGCTTTTGGGAGAATTAGTTCTCCATGATTGTCCTACCCTCCCCTTGCTCCTCTTGACTTGTGTTTTCCATTTAACTCCTCAAAGGCATTGGTGGGGCACTGCATGTCTTGCTCCACTTGCACGAACCATTTCTCTTGATAGCCAACCCAAAACAGACAGTACAGAAGCATTCACTTGTACCATTTACCTAGATCTTCACAGCTGCTGTATCTATAACCAACAACCTTTTAAACATTTAGTTGGTTATCAACTGCTGATCAGAAATAATCTGTTTCAAGTCATGACACCAGAATTTTGAAATAGCTATTGACAAACAAATATATGTTAAACCAAAAATTTTTCAGTGTATAACATCTGTATAACGATATGGTAGATAGCTTTAAAAAAAAACTTTTTAGGTGTATTAAGGGTTTTTTCTTAGAAGTTGGAATGCAGCTACCTTAATGGTGGGTAAAAACAGTCACACAGACAAAATCTCATCATTGGTAAACCTCACAAAGCCGAGGGTAAAAAAAGAAAATGTACAATACTGTTCTCAAATGCATTCAAGGGTTAGCAGCCCTGTATATTATTGAATCTGATTTTAATTCATAATGCAGTGTGTCATTGTTTCTATTAAAAAAAATAAATAAATAAACAAAAACCACAAAAAAATCTTAAAAAGAAAGCTCTTGGATGTGACAGACTTGTAAGTACTGAAGAATTCAACATTCCTTCTAAACCCCTGATTGTTAACAATTTCTTCTCGTCTTTTTTGTCGTGCTTTGTGCTCTCTCTCTCTCTCTCACTCTCACTCTCTCTCTCTCTCTATTTACTGGCATCATGTTTTGCCTCAGTATTAGCGTTGGTCTGTGCCTTAACTGGATAGATATTGGATGGGGGACAGAGGCAATGATTGTCTTTCAGACGGGGGGGGGGTATGCTTTTCTTCTTTTAAAAGAAAAATCTGTTTGGCATATTCTGTACTGTAGAGTTCTTTGGCTGTTTTGTTTTTGGGTTTTTTTGGAGAGGGGGGGGGGTTGTTTTTTGTTTGGTAGGTTGTATGGCTGGCCCCTTATGATAATGGGTGTGTATATCTTTCATTTTGATTTAGAAGGCATGCCTAAACCAGTTTGATTGAAATTTAGAATCTGGATAATTTTGACATCAGCTGAGTGTGTATGTATGTATATGTGTGTGTGTGTGTGTTTGTGTGTGTGTTTGGTTACACTTGCTTGCATGTGTCGATGCATGTGTGGGTACAATGTGCTTACATCCAAGTTACATGCCTCCACATGTGTCTGTATGTGGGGGTGGGTGCGTGCGTGCGTGTGTGTCCATACAAACTTTATGCAAATTGGTACTCCTCTGCATTTCGAAATTGTATGTTTGTTGAATAATTTTTAAAAATTAGTTCATGCACTGTTGCATTTTTGTACCGATAGTTCTTATTGTGTATGTATATATGCCTAAGGGTATTGTAGATTTCATGTGGGGTTTTCTGTTGGTTTTGAATCGAGGCAGAACTGTGCATAATTCATTTGTTGTGATTGGTATTTATTTATCTGGTGAATATGATGTGGGGGGTATATCTGTGTATTATTGTGATGGGGGACAGCAAATGGTCAATCTTGTTATCTAAAAACAAATATATACATATGCATTATTGTTGTGTGCAAGTTCAAGCAGATAAAAGCATGCACATGCATGTGTTTCTGTTGATTTTCAGTGCACTAGAGCAAAGAAATGCGTTTGTCTTTTGCTTTATCTTCAAGCCTGTTTGATTAATCATCTGTATGCATCATCAGTAAATCTACTTATGTGAAGTAATGATTCATAAATGATTGTCCTTTCATAACAAATTGAAGAATTTTTATTTCATTGTCTCATTTCTTGACATCAACTGTTACTCATTCATTAATTATTAATTCGATAACTTTCGTTTAGATGATTGATTTGTTTTGAGCTCTTTAAGCTTTCATGCTCGCTCTTCAGTTCGCATGCCTTTAGATAGACGTTTAAAACAGTGTGGCTAGTTTCTGCAGTTCTTCCCAGTTTTTCTAGCTTTTTCAGTTTCTGTGTTCATGCTTAATGATTCGGTTGAGTTTATCTATGTTCAAGTATCATTGTGACTAGGTTTTGCTGTTCTTTCCTTGTGGCCCCCAGTGCTGTAGAGTCTTATTTGTATATTTCTGTTTTCTTATCGTTAGTTTTGACTTGAAATGAAACTGGAGAGGATAGAGGAATTTTGACGGGAAATGAAACTGGAAGGGGAAAGAAATTTTGACTGGAAGTGAAAATAGAGAGGAGGAAGGAATTTTGACTGGAAACATAAAAGGAGAGAAGGAATTTTTTGCAACCCACTAAGAAATATAGGATCTGAAGGAAGGAATTTTGACTGGAAACGTTAGAAGGAAATTTTTGCAATCCACTGAGAAATACAAGATCTCATGTATATTTGACCTTCTCAATTCTTATTTGATCTTCTGCATGTGTGTACTGACACAGAACAGGCTTAACACTGGCTGGTCTGCACAGAGCTGATCTAGGAGATGGTGAGAATTCCATCAAGGAAATGGTAAAAATCCCATCCCCGATTCATCAGGTGTGACCAGGAGTTCAACCATTGCCCTCACATCTAGTGAGGAAAAGTTGGAGTCAAATGCTTCATGTATCCAACACTCATATCCAAAATCAGGAAACAGTAAGAGATAAACTGGTTAATGAGCAAAAGAGCAGAAAAAAGATGTGAAGTTAGGTTTCTTAAATTGGTTAGAGAGCTTGCATTGCCTTTTATGAAGAATTGCAAAGTTTTTTGTGTTTCTGCTTACACTCTTTGTGTGTGTGTGTGTGTGTGTGTATAAACTTTTTTGCCATTATCTTCCATTCACTTCCTTGACAGACTATCCACCGATGAGTTGTTTCTCTTTGCTGCTTCCTATCTGCTGTTTAGTTACTCAGACACAGTCATCATATTTTCCTTGTATACAACATATCAGTGAAGTTAAGTTCTGTGTGGGTGTGTGTAGGTGGTGGTGTTGCTGTTCCTTTCGTGTCTTCAGTCCTCTGACTTCATTATGTTACCTGTCATAACATTAATGTATTTTTCAGGAATGTGTCTGTTTTGATGAATATGCATATGTATCTGTTTTGATGAATATGCATTTGTGATGTGTACAAATGCTTGATTTGTGATTGCGGTCATGCACATTCTCATAAAGGACGAAAAGCACTTGATGATTTAATAATTTTGTGATCACAAAATTCACTGTGGTAGAGTTTTAAAACAAAACAAAACAATAGTGATTCAAGGATTGATAAATGCATAATTCTTTTCAAGAGATATTATGCAGAAGAAGATAGCTTTTGCATTAACTAATTTTTAAACCCACTTCATTATCCATGTATGTGTAAGGTCAACCTGTGTTTTCTACAGTGTGTATAATATAGTTCTTGTTTTGTGGGTTTCTTTTTTTTTTTCATGAGGGGAAAGTTAAAATGGTATGTGTATGACTGATTAGTAACACAATAAGTGGCTGATTAGTAAGAAATGATCCAACAAAACAAAAATAACAAAACTGATTAGTCAGAAATGATAAGTTCATGCAAATAATATATCAGTTCAGAAGTGTAACAGTAATTGTCACCAGTCATAATGTCTAAGAGTGCCATGGTGTGTGTGTGTGTGTGTGTGTGTGTCACGTTGCGTGCACTCACATGTATGATGTATACATGTACAAAACTGATATATGTTCCAAACAAATAATTCAAATAAAGCTGTAATCATAATAAGACTAAACAGGTTATAAAGTAAGATAAACTCTGACACTCAAAACCTATGGCCTGTGCTGCAATCTTGTGAACAGCAGTAGCTGACTTCCTGCCTCATTCAATTTTTCCTTTCCTAGTCTTCAATGGGGGGAAAACAACTGATGACCTTACCATGCTGCCTAATTTTACTTGCTTTAGCTCTGATCACTCTGTACTTTTCCATGCTCTTCACTCTCTTTTTATATTTTTAGCCTGTTTGGTTTCTTTCTGTTGTTATTCATTTGTACTGCATACTTTTCAGCTGTTCCTCTTTATTTTCTTAGGTTTGAAGTATTACCACTTCCAATGCTGATTTTCTTTTTTTCAGATGTATGCACTTACTGACATTGCTTAAACATTTATTCTGCTTTAACATCTTTATTTTTATATAGAAAATTGATAAGCTTTAAAAGTTTAAGTGAGCAAAAGGCTGTGGAGTCTTTGGGTATTTTGCTGTTTATTTCTATTCTATGCTCACACACACACACACACACACACATGTAAGTTTAAGGGCAAAATGTACTGTTTTGTTGTAGCTGAAAAGGGAAAATTGGAGACCACATCATTCATTCTATGGAGAGAAAAAAAGAGAAAATGACAGCAAAGAAAAAACAACACATAATTTTAATAAATTTAAAGCAAACGGCCCACTCAGAGTTTCAGATCACGTTTAATTAATTACGACTCTAGATAAGTCAAATAAAACAACACAAACGGCTCACCCAGACTTTCAAATCATGTGTAAGACTCTACTTAACCATACAAAAGCAGTGTGTATATGTGTGTTAAACCACAGCTTCTGGTAGTGACGTTTTCATATAACTCATTGCAGGTGACTTGACATTCCAGTAGTCGTCGTCATATGCATGTCCTCTTTGTTTCCATTTTCTGCTATCTCAGTGGTGTGCTCGCTATTCATTCTTTTTTTGTTGTTGTTGTCAGCAGTGTGTGGACGGTGCATTCTCATGACAGCTGTGTCTCATAAAGAATCGTCTGTTTTCTTCAACTTCTGCTTGGCAACATCGCTCACAACCATCAAGCTTTGTTAGTTTGAAACTGGCAGTTGTCTCAACATGGTTTGACTGCTTGCTTTATGCCCTCTCTCTCTCTCTCTCTCTCTCTCTCTCTCTCTCTCTCTCTCTTTCTCTCTCTCGCTCCCTCTCTCCTGTCCCACTTCACCATTTTCTATGTGTTTTTCCCTTGCAAGTAGACTTGTCTATTCCATGCAAAAGCGGTGAAGGCTTGGGGGATGCATTTGTATTGGTTCTACTTCTAATGACTTGATGGCCATTGTTAACCTGATTGTGATTTTTGTATGTATTGAGGTTTCGGTTTCTGTTTCGAAACTGTGGGTGTGTGATTGTGGGTTCTCTGTAACACATCCGTGAATGCTAGAGGAAAAATTAAATGGAAATGTTTCAGTTTACTCTTTGTGTGTGTGTGTGTGTGTGTGTGTGTGTCAATGTTTTGAAAATGTGTGCTTTTGTGTTACTCTGCGTGTGTGTATGTGTTACTCTCTTTCTCTCTCTGTTTATCTGTCTGTCTGTCTGTACAATACCAATCGTGGTGTGTTGGAGGAGGGGGAAGTCTGATTTTGGACTGGATTCAAACCCATGACCGTTGATTTCCAGACCCATGTACAACCTTTTTTTTTTTTTTTATACCTGCACTATTGAACTACTGGCAATCAAAGTTTCAAACTAAAACTGTTGATACAGTAGTATCAGGAGACTTGTTCTTTCATGAAGTGTTCGTGAATTACTACATTAGTTGATTGATTGATTGATTCCTTCATTAAGTTAGTACTTCAGCATGCACACAGAAAACTCTAAACAAGCAAACAAAAGAAAACCCAACACAAATGCTGGAGCGCATGCAATGAGAAATAATTCTGTTTTGTAATCACTCATGCAAATTTTGACATAGCATAATTTTTTTTCAAATCTATAATGAAAAAAAGAAATGAAATATGCAAAGCGTGACATTAGTAGAAAATTATCCTAAAAATGAAAACAAGAAATTTACACAATATCCTACAAATAATGGATATGAAATGAACTCAGCCTTCATATAATAAATAGTTTTCTACAAGAACATGATTCAAATGAATAAGAGAAAAAAAACTCATAGGAGAAAAAAAAAATCTTGCATACTTGACCAACATACATATGCATCAGATGGATCAACAGCCTTGTGGTAACACGCCTGTCCAGAACGCCTGAAGCCACGGGTTCAATCCCTGTTTTTCCTCTGAAGTTGGAGTACAGCTGCCTGTGTGGCAAAGCTTTTGAAAACAGCCATAACGCAAACTTCTCATCCAGTGTATACTTACGATCCCACAGTGATCCCTAGGTGTGATGAAAGAGACAGAGTGTATTTTCTGGGTGACCCCCAGGGTGTCGAGCTGTGGAATGCCCAACAACTGCCACCAATCCCCGTTTGAACCCAAACTTCCCCCCATCCACTTGACCTCAAGCTTATCTTCTGGAAAGGCCGGAAGCCAAGGTCTTGTGCACAACATACATTTAGCGCACATAAAGGAACCCATGGCAACAAGAGAGTTGCCCCTGGCAATATTCTGTAAACAAAAGCCATTCACACAGGGGAAAAAAACCACATGCAGACAGGAAAGACTTGGGGGGAGGGGAGAGGTGGCGCTGCTCTTATGCCAACACAAGTTTCCCCTGGAAAGGGCATCCCAAATTTCATGCTGAGAAATCTCCTGTGACTGCTGCTGCTGCTGCTATTGTTGTTGTTGTGGCGGTGGTGCGTTCTACAGCTTTACACTCTGGGGGTCACCCACAATGTGCACTCTGACTCTCTCATCCCACCTGCGAATCACTGTGAGATTGAAATTGCTCACACTGAATGAGAAGTTTGCGTGTATGACTGTTTTTAAGTACCTCGCCGTATAGGCAGCCGTAGTTACTCCAACTTCATGTTTTCCTTCTTTAAAGGAGAGTGCAGATTGTTATGTTAAAAGCTTTTCATGGCTGAAGGCAATCTCAACACAACATTTTACAACATAATATTTTAGTGCAGGCCTTGGCGATTAGCTGACATAAATAACTGACACAGCTTTTGGCTGGCCAACTGCTGTGACTGAAAATGACATAGAATACAATATTGTTCAATACAACACAACACATAGTATAACACAACACATGGGTAGTAAATGGGCACCACTGTGCATATCATTTTTCTTAAATCCCCCTCATTATTTTGCGTTAAACGTGAATGCTAAAAGCACAGACATGCATTAATTTACAGAATATGATAACACGCTAACAAGTGACATGTAAACAAGTATGTGAGAAAGGATATACAAAACCATATCATTTGTTTGGCTAAATGTGGTTAGTGTGTGTGTGTGTGCGTGCGTGCGTGCGTGCGTGCGTGCGTGCGTGTGTGTGTGTGTGTGTCAAAGAGAAAGAGATTCATGGAACACACAATCCTCTCCTGTCGGCAAGGGGCACATCCACACGACGTAGACGTGAAATGTATGATGTTTATGTGTATTCAATCCAGAAAGAGGCTTTTGCAAAACACATGGAAGTTAGTTTGTATAATAAATAAGCGCGTGAACATGTATGTTAAGATAATAAATTATATATGCAAACAGGCTTGAGTATGGACATGCAGATCGATACACCCATGAACATGAATGATCAGAATGTATGCGTGCTCACGCAAGAACAACACACACACACACACACACACACACACACACACACACACACACACACACACACACACACACACACTCACTCACTCACTCACTCACTCACTCACTCACTCACTCACTCACACACACACTCACACACACACTAATCAGCACATAGTAAAGACTATACAAAAATAATGACACTTTCATCTCACTGTCCCCTTTTCCACATAACTTCTTTAGACACCAAGATCATCCCCCCCTCACCCCCGTCGGGGATGCTTGGCGCTCTCTCAGTATAAATAGCACCCCACCTTCTGGAAATTATGTGCTAAAACTTCCCATTTTCCATCACTTCCTTTGTTTCTGTCTTTCTCCCTACCTTTCTGTCATTTCTCTTGCTTATTTTCAGTCAGCTTAGTTCACCTGCCTTTTTTTCCCCAGCAAATCTGACGAATATTTTCATATGAATTTTCTTCAGAGCTGGTCTGAAGTGGGAATGTGTGGGCTGAGGCCAGTGGGCAGACCTCCAGAGAAGTACTAGTCACAAGCACAGGAGATGACCAGGCACTACGCATTCCGTCCAGTAAGGGAACACAGAAGAAGAAGGAGAGGGACACCAAGGGGACCTAGGAAGCACAAGCAAGAAGCCAAGATGTTCCAAGGCAGGGAGGACATCGTAGAGTAGAGTGAATGAGTGATAATGAGGAGGCTTACTGCTACCACACCAAGGGCTGATGACGATGTGGTCAGCTCACACACATAAGATGATGTCTACTACCACATCAAGGGCTGATGGTGATGTGGTCAGCTCACACACATAAGATGAGGTTTATCACCACATCATGGTCTGATGGTGATGTGGTCAGCTCACACACATAAGATGAGGTTTATTACCACATCATGGTCTGATGGCGATGTGGTCAGCTCACACACATAAGATGAGGTTTATTACCACATCATGGTCTGATGGTGATGTGGTCAGCTCACACACATGATGAAGTCTACTACCACATCATGGGATGAAGGCAATGTGGTCAGCTCACACACATGATGAAGTCTACTACCACATCATGGTCTGATGGCGATGTGGTCAGCTCACACATGATGAAGTCTACTACCACATCATGGTCTGATGGCGATGTGGTCAGCTCACACACATGATGAAGCCTACTACCACATCATGGGGTGAAGGCAATGTGGTCAGCTCACACATAATACCCAGACACGGCATGTTTTAGACAGTACACTGCAGAAAGAGCCAGAACCTGAAAGCAGTCGGTGGTGTCTTTTGTACTTTTTGTGTATTTAAACAGTTAGAAAACTCTCGGGTTGTGTGTGTTTGAGTGTGTGTGTGTGTGTGTGGTGCGTGCGTGCGTGCGTGCGTGCGTGCGTGCGTGCGTGCGTGCGTGTGTGTGTAAAAATAACAAGCTTAGTCATGGTTAAAGACAAACAATAAAAGAGAAACACGTACCCTGTAAGAACATGGACAGGCAACACACACACACACACACACACACACACATATATATATATATATATATATATATATTAATATACAAACACACACACGCGCGCGCGCGCACTCACACTTGCATGCACCAACCTAACTCCTCACCCCACCCCTCACCCCCACCCCAAATATTCATAAACCATTTCACTTGGTTTACAGGGGTAATTCTACGCTTTACTCATCATCATCACTGGTGCAGAATGCTAAACTTATTGAAACGACCCCAAAACAAGGACAAAATAACAAACAACAAAAAACCCCAACCGAACAATAAATTCATGCAAATGAAGACAACAACCCAGCATGCAAGAAAAGAAAAATGCAGCCTAATTAGGTATGTTCAAAGACCATGCAGTCAGTCAGTGAATCAGTCATTTGTAAATGAATAAATCTGTCAAGTAGGAAGTCGGTAGCAGAGCAGTATTTAAAAAGGTTAGTACAACACTGAGTTAACAAACCAAATAAAAATAGATTGGAAAATGATCATGCTTTTCTTTGAATAACTGTTTCTTTGGCATGCTGTCTGCTTTAATGACTTTTTAATTTGTTTTTTATCTTCGAAGCAATACTTTAAGATTACGCGGGACGGATAGCATAGTGGTTAGAACATTACGCTCGCAATCTGACGGCCCGGGTTCGATTCCCGTTCAATGGGATATTTTCCTCTGGAGTTGACATCAAAGCAGACTCCACTCTCCCCAAAAGTATTTGGGATGAGACTATAAACCGAGGTCCCGTGTGCGAACGCACGTAGAACATCTTGCGCACACGTTAAATCCTGTTCCGCTTTGCGTAAGAGTAGGCCATTGTGTGCCGGTGGGAACATATGACAGAATTTACAAAACCGCATACACACGGGGACTAGATGTAAAAAAGCACACGAGTGCTTATTCCATTATCCTCGATATAAAAAAATAAACACACACACACACACACGCACGCACACATTTCTTCTATTTCTTCTTCTTGATGCGTGTTTTGTCAACTGTGATGTGATGTCATTGTCCCTTTACTGCCAAGGTGCCGATATTGCATGAATCCAGACTTTTATCTTCGCACTGAAATGACTGTATTATTAAATCGAAACCTGGGTGCTTTTTCCCAGTATAGAAATAGATTGTTACTTTGGCACTGAAATGACTATTATTAAACTGAAAGAGCGTTATATTTTTGGAAGAAAGAGATTGTTAGTTTGGTACTGAAGTAATGTATTGTCCAACTGAAGCTTGGAGGTTTAAAAAAAATAGATTATTGGTTTAGCACTGAATTTACTGTATTATCTAAGTAAACCATCGGTTAAAAAAAAAGATTGTATGTTTAGCACTGAAATGACTGTTATCCAACCGAAACATCTCGCTTTTGTTGTTGTTGTTTTTAAGAAATAAATATTATGTAGCTGATATATCGCGTTTTTTAAAAAAAGGAAAGAAGTTACTGTCTTGTGTACTGAAACGTTAAGATTGTTTTCTTTGTTGTTTTTAGGGGAGGGGTAATAAAATAATTTATAAAAAAAACAAAACACCCCAGTTTGTTAGTCAGGGGCTGAAATGACTGTATTATGTAAATTAAACACTTTTTTCTTCTTCTTTTTTAGGAAATAGGTATTTAGTTTGGCATTGGCATGATTGTATAATCAAATTGAAATAAAGTGTTAATATTTTGTTTTTACAGTGATAGTAAAGGCGAGTGTATGGAACAAATGGAAAGAATTGGCAAGTCTGCTCGGAAATCAGAAAATCCCACTGGAGAGACGCTGTCTGATATACAAGGCCTGCATCAGACCTGTTCTCCTGTATGGTTCGGCGACGTGGGTTTTCACAAAAATCGTCGAACGTTTGTTAAAGAGCTGTGAAAACCGAATGCTACGCTACATGACCAAGATCAAATGGGAAGACAGGATCACGAATGAAGAACTATGGAGAATGTGCAAAGTTGATGATCTGAAGTCTGTAGCTAGTACCAATAGACTGCGCTGGTTTGGGCACGTTCAACGGAAAGCAGACCACCACATCATAAAAAGAGCAATGAACTTTGTAGTGGATGGAAAGAGACCAAAGGGAAGACCTAGCAAAACCTGGGCTACATGTATTGCAGATGATCTTAGAGAAAGGGGCATAAATAAGGAGGAAGCTCAAAACTGAGAGAGATGGAGACGGCTCGTCAATGTCAAACCTCCCCTGGGAGAAACATGACAAAAAAGGAAGAAGAAAGTTAATTTGGTATTAAACTGACTGTACTAACTTGAACATCTTTCGTTTGAGGGACAGAATGGCTACAGGTGTATTTGTTAATTGAAATGGGTCAAAATAAGCGTGAATGGGGACAGCAAGCTTCAAGCAGTTCGAGATTATCAGCTCGTGAATTCTGCTTGTTACTAGAAATGTCTGCGTTGCCCCCCCCCCCTTCCCGAAAAAAAATCAGATCTCCAGATTGCAACATCCTTGATTTATAGGCTAAGATTTAATTCACTGACAACAGAATAGTCATCAAATGTATGCATACGATCTCAAATATTTCTAATGGTCACTTGTGTTGTTTTGTAATGGTCCATTTTTCAACGAACGTTAAAACGATGTATTCTGGACTTAAAGCTATGCATACAACTACGCCTCGGAGACTTTGTGAAAAAACAGATGTTTCTTTTGCTGATAGAAAACAAATAGTAATAATGTCATCATGTCTGTTGGCTGTTGAAACACAACATGTACCGTTCTCGTCAGTTTATTAGTAATGGGGTTTTTTTTGACATGTATATCAATTTTTTTTCAGCTTCTAGCATCGTCATTGTATAGTAACGTGGAATTATCTTGCTTCCTTCCTTTCTTCTGGGAATCAGAGTTACGTAAGATCCTGACAAAATGAAAGGTGCTCTAAAAGAGAAAGAGAGAGGGGGGGGGGGGTGGGAGGGGTAGGGAGGGAGGGAGAGAGAGGGTAGGGATGGAGGGAGGGAGAGACAGACATACAGAAACAGAGACAGAAGGACAAAATTCATATTCCGAGAACATATCTGCAACAATAGTGATTTCAGACAGAATGTTACCGAAGCGAAAGAGGTTTACTGACAGATACACACACACACACATACGCGCGCGCGCACGTGCGCGTACGCACGCACACACGCAGACATACGTACATCCATCCATACATGCATGCATGCAGTCAGTCAGGCAGGCAGGCAGGCAGGCAGGCAGGCAGGCAGAAAGACAGACAGACAGACAGACAGACAGACACATACACACACACACTCACACACACACACTCACTCAAACACACACACACACTTACACACACAGACACACAGACACAGACACACACACACACACACACACACACACAACACACACACACACACAACACAGGTACAGGTATATCTACTTACCATGGACGCTGCCACCGCGGCAACAGCCCAGCCCACAATGGCATAGAGGTGACGTAGCCAGTCCACCAGTTGAGAGCCACACCCCTGACAACATATAAATCAAACATAAAACTCCACATTTATTTTTTAATTCTTTCTTTACTCGGCTAGAGCTCCCAGGTTCACCAATGGTGAGATTCTGCGTATGCGAGCGTTCTTGCTCACCTTGAAGGCAGACGCATTCCGACTTCGGGGATGTATGTTGGCTGTGTTCGTGATTTTTGCTGTTGTTGTTTTTTTGTTTTTGTTGTGTTTTTTTTGGGGGGAGGGGGGGTATGCTCGTGTTTCCGTAACCCACTAAACGCTGACACCAAGGACGGGATCTTAAACGTGCATATTTGATCTCCTGCATGTGTATAAATATACACGAAGGGAATTAAGGCACGGGCAGGTCTGCTGTTAAGGTTGACCTGGGAGATCGTAAAAAATCCCAACCGATAATTCATCAAACACCGCCGAGATTCAAACCCGCGACTTGATAGACCCACGGGATTGAAGTCGAAAGGTCCTAACCACTCGGCTGTAGCGTCCTTCAATTGTACAATTAATTAATTAATTTAAATGCAGCATAGATGGTTGATGCAACAATGCACACATCCTTCTACTACTTCGTCTACTTCTTCTTCGTCTTCTTTCTCTTCTTCGTCTTCTTCGTCTTCTTTCTCTTCTTCGTCTTCTTTCTCTCTTCATCATCTTCGTTTTCTTCTTGTTCTTCTTCTTCGTCATCTTTCTCTTCTTCGTCATCTTTCTCTTCTTCGTCTTCTTTCTCTTCTTCGTTTTCTTTCTCTTCTTCGCTTTCTTTCCCTTAACTCCTTCAAGGGGTGATTAGAGCACTGCACTGAAGAGCTGCTTACAGAATTCCTCCATGTCAGTCTGGCTTCCATAGCTTTGGTCACTATAAACGTTTCCTTTCCGTGCAATGTTGTTAATTAATCCCCCCCCCCCTTTTTTTTTTGGTGGTGGTGTTTGTGGCTTGTGTGTTAAGAACATTAATTGTCCTGCAGATATGTTGACCTTGTTGAATATCTATGTCATGGTACGCGTGCGGATGTTGTGTGTGTGTGTGTGTGTGTGTGTGTGTGTGTGTTGTGTGTGTGTGTGTGTGTGTGTGTGTGTGTGTGCTGTTGTCGTGTGTGTGTGTGTGTGTGTGTGTTGTGTGGTGTGTGTGTGTGGTGTGTGGTGTGCGTTCGTGTGTGTGTGTGTGTGTTCGTGTGTGTGTGTGTGCGTGTGTGGGTGTGGGTGTTTGTGTGTGTGTGTGTGAGTGTTTGTTTCTTTGTCTGACTATCTGTCTGTCTGTGTCTGTCTGTCCACCCATCTGTGTGTGTGTGAGTGTGTGTGTGTGTGTGTGTGTGTGTGTGTGTGTGTGTGTGTGTGTGTGTGTGTGTGTGTGTGTGTGTGTTTCTTTGTCTGACTGTCTGTCTGTCTGTGTCTGTCCGTCTGTCCGCCCATCTGTGTGTGTGTGTGTGTGTGTGTGTGTTTCTTTGTCTGACTGTCTGTATGTCTGTGTGTCTGTGTCTGTGTGTGTGTGTGTTTCTTTGTCTGACTGTCTGTCTGTCTGTCTGTCTGTCCGCCCACCTCTGTATGTGTGTGTGTGTGTGTGTGTGTGTGTGTGTGTGTGTGTGTGTGTGTGTGTGTGTGTGTGTGTGTGTGTGTGTGTGGTGTGGACAATTCCAGTCCCACCTGCTGATAGACCTGTTGGGGGTGCAGGAGGGGGCCGGTGAGGCTGGCCTGGTTGCAGAGCGTGGTGTTGTGGGGCAGCACACAGCAGGACAGGGGCACCACCTCTCGCAACGCCTCATCCTCAAGGGACAGCGCTCCATCCCTGTAGGAAACGGTCCTCTGCCAGTCGCTGACATTCTTGATCCCGCAACACGACAACTGCAAAAACGTAATGGAGTTTCTTTTTTATCATCATTATCATCATCATCAGCAGCAGCATCAGCATCAGTATCATCAACATCATCATGGGCAGCAGCAGCATCAGTATCATCAACATCATCAGCAGCAGCAGCAGCATCAGTATCATCAGTATCATCAACATTATCATTAGCAGCAGCAGCAGCAGCAGCAGCAACGGCGGCGGCGGCAACACCAGCATCACCAACATCAGCAGCAACAGCAAAATTGTCGTCATCATCATGGCCACCATCATTATTATCGTTACCACCACCCCCATCATCCCTCTACCACCACTGTCATCAACATCACCGTCATCATCAGTGAGGACATCAGATGAAGAAGAGGCGTGATTCAACTGAACAACATATGGAAAGACAGGCATACCAACAGAGCTGAACAAGGGAATTGTAAGCTGCGAAATTCCCCTTCTTGTCATGTACGGATTTAAAGCCTGAATTTTGAAGAAAGATGACGAAAGATGAGACAAGCGCAGCAGAAATGTTGCTCTACAGACGTTTTCTCAGAGTAAAATGGACAGACAAAAGCATCAATGAAAACTTACTTACAGAACTAGCTGTCTTGCGCAAAATGCTCGTGAAGACCAAGAAAACAAAACCGAAGTACATCAGGCACATAAACAGAAACACAGGAACTGAACTGATGACATCAGTCCTGCAGGGGAGTGTCATGGCAAAGAGAAAGCAAGGAAAACCAGCAGCATCCTTCATGGACAACGTCACTGAGGCCAGCAAACTGAGGCTCCAAGACTTCCTACACAGGAACAGAGACCGTGTCTCCTGGCCATCCTTCATGACAAAGAGTAGAGCTCCCACCGTCATCCACAGCGATGGAGACAGGTTACAGGTGACAGCAGCAGCAGCAGCAGCAACAACAGCAGTAGCAGCAACAACAGCAGTAGCAGCAGCAGCCGCAGCAGTTGTAGCAGCGGTAACAGCAGCATTGTCGTCGTCGTCTTATCATCATCATGACCACCATCATCATGATCATTACCATACCAGCTTACCATCGCCATCAGCGTCGTGGGTAGATAGTTATATATCATTTATCATAGCCAAACTTTTGCATAGGAAGACAATGTACGAGCGTATAATTACGATAGCCAAGTTTTTGCATGGGAATATAATCGTAATTACTACAGCTATGTTTCTGTATAAAGGTAAAGGTAAAGGAGTCCCATAACCTATAAGGTCGTAGGGGAGCGAGGCGTCAGAGACCTCACTTCTCTAGGGCCAGCATATTGAGGGCGGCGCCCATCTCCTCTCCCTCGCTGCTTTACCTTCCCTGACCCTAAAGAGGGCAGGTACCCATTTACACTGGGGGGAACTGGGGGAACTGTACTGAAGCCAAGGCACGCAAACGGTCACCCATCCAACTGGTAACCACGCTCGACGCTGCTTAACTTGCCTGGGGGAAAGCGAGTGCTCCGACCACTGAGCTATCCCGTCCCCTCTGTTTCTGTATGGAAAGACAATAATATTTACCATAGCCTAGTTTTTGCATGGGAATACACTGATGAGTACCATAGCCAAGTATCTGGACGGAAATATAATGATAATTACCAAAGCCAAGTTTTTTTTCTAGGGAAGACAAGGATACTTACCATAGCCAAGTTTTTTTCAAGGGAAGACAAGGATAATTACCATAACCAAGTTTTTTTCAAGGGAAGACAAGGATAATTACCATAACCAAGTTTTTTTCAAGGGAAGACAAGGATAATTACCATAACCAAGTTTTTTCAAGGGAAGACAAGGATAATTACCATAACCAAGGTTTTTTTCAAGGGAAGACAAGGATAATTACCATAACCAAGTTATTGCAAGGGAAGACAATGATAATTACCATAACCAAGTTTTTGCAAGGGAAGACAAGGATAATTACCCTAACCAAGTTTTTTTTGCAAGGGAAGACAAGGATAATTACCCTAACCAAGTTTTTTTGCAAGGGAAGACAAGGATAATTACCCTAACCAAGTTTTTTTTGCAAGGGAAGACAAGGATAATTACCATAACCAAGTTTTTTCAAGGAAAGACAAGGATAATTACCATAACCAAGTTTTTTCAAGGAAAGACAAGGATAATTACCATAACCAAGTTTTTTTCAAGGAAAGACAAGGATAATTACCATAACCAAGTTTTTTTCAAGGGAAGTCAAGGATTATTACCATAACCAAGTTTTTTTTGCAAGGGAAGACAAGGATAATTACCATAACCAAGTTTTTTTCAAGGAAAGACAAGGATAATTACCATAACCAAGTTTTTTTCAAGGGAAGACAAGGATAATTACCATAACCAAGTTTTTTTTCAAGGAAAGACAAGGATAATTACCATAACCAAGTTTTTTTCAAGGGAAGTCAAGGATAATTACCCTAACCAAGTTGTTTTTTGTCAAGGGAAGACAAGGATAATTACCATAACCAAGTTATTGCAAGGGAAGACAATGATAATTACCATAACCAAGTTTTTTTCAAGGGAAGTCAAGGATTATTACTATAACCAAGTTGTTTTTTGTCAAGGGAAGACAAGGATAATTACCATAACCAAGTTATTGCAAGGGAGACAAGGATAATTACCATAACCAAGTTTTTTTTCAAGGGAAGACAAGGATAATTACCATAACCAAGTTATTGCAAGGGAGACAAGGATAATTACCATAACCAAGTTTTTTTTCAAGGGAGACAAGGATAATTACCATAACCAAGTTTTTTTTCAAGGGAAGACAAGGATATTTATCCTACCTCTCTATGTATGGAATCCCAGGTGTGTGTGACTTCCCTGTTGACACTGTACTCTGCTATCGTGTCGTTCAGCATACTGTGGATCTTCGTGTCCGCCTGCACAGGGTTTACACGTATACATAATGCATAAACTCACACACACACACGTACACACACACACACACACACACACACACACACACACACACACACACACACGTACACACACAACACACACACACACACACACACACACACACACACGTACACACAAACACACACACACACACACACACACGTACACACAACACAAACACACACACACACACACACACACACACACACACACACACACACACACACACACACACACACATGCGCGCATGCGTAGGCAGGCAGGCACGCACTCACACTCACACACACAGACACATGCAGGTATGTGTGAAGAATCAGTGATCTAAGGGTAATGCATCTCTCTAGAGAGCGAGAAGTTGCAGGCTCTATTCCCTTTGAACCCAAACTTGTTTCCCCATCCTCCAGATCTTGAGTGATGGTCTGGGTACAAGTTTTTTTGGATAAGATGATACACTGATGTCATGAGTGCAATTTACATTGAGCGCACGTAAAAGAACTCATAGCAACAAGAAAGCTGTCCCTGGAAAATTCTACTAAAAAAAGCCACTCTCATAGGGGAATAAACACGCATGAAAACGGAAAAAAGAAAGAAAATGTAGTAGCGCTGCTCTAGTCGCGACGCACTCTCCCCAGACAGAGAAGCCAGAATTTCACACCACACCACACCACACCACATTACACTCCACTACTCTGCACTATACTGCACTGCACTATACCGCACCACATCACAGCACACCACACCAAACCAAACCACACCACATCCACACAGTACAGTACACTACAGTATACTACTTACACTACACTACATTAAATCTACCACATCACATCACACCACACCACACTACCTATACCACATCACACCACACCACACTATCTATACCACACCACACTACTCCACTCCACTCCACTACACAGCACTACATTACACTACATTACATTACACTACACTTCACTACACAGCGCTACACTCCACTACACAGCACTCCACTCCACTCCACTCCACTCCACAGCACTCCACTCCACTCCACTCCACTACAAAGTGTAGGGTGGGTTTTTTTCATACGCGGGAAAGCTTCCTGAGCACAGAAAGCCAATTAGGTTAAAGTGTGTCAGACACCAAGCTAAAGCAAATGCACCACACAATATTCCCCACAACTGTGTCTAGTTACCTTGTTATAGGTGAGAAAACAGAAGACAGCGGCCGTAATCTCCATGACACACACGATGAACATCAACACAGAGTACTGAAAGAAACAAATACCAAACATGAAGTCTTCTTCTTATCATTTTGTTTCATGTTGTTTTCTTTTTTTCACTTCGAACATATTTAGATCATTATTTTCAAATTGATGTACGTAACTACTGCTGCTGCTACTACTACTACTACTACTACTACTACTACTACTACTGCTGCTGCTGCTGCTGCTGCTGCTGCTGCTGCTACAACTGCTACTTTAGTCTTCTTCTTCTGCGATTTTTTTTTATTCCTCTGCTAGATCTCCGCGGTTCACCAATGGTGAGATTTTGCGTATGTGTATGTGACCGTTTTTGCCCAGCATTAAGGTAGCCGCATTCCAACTTCGGGAATGACTTTTAAAACGTCACCAGTGTGCATACTTTAAAAAAAAAAAGGTCATCCGTTCCTACCGGCATGTAATGGCCTACTCTTCCAAAAGGCGTAACGGGTTGGATATTCTGCATACGATCGCACACAGGACCTCGGTTTATAGTATCATCTGAAGGACTTACGGGGGAGTGGAGTCGGTACTGATGTTAACTCCAGAGGGAAAAATCCACCCCGAATGGGTGTCTCAATGGTGGTTCGTACCCGGGCCGTGAGATTGTGAGCTCAACTTTCTAACCACTAGGCTCTTTTGTCCCGCCCCTTCCACCCCCACTTATATGATGACGATGATGATGATGATGAAGCGGTGTAAAGCAGGGTAGGAGAAAAGACTGTCTTTTGTGTCAATTGCTCACAGTATTGACACTTTCTGAATTAACATGAGTTCTGTCGCAAACAAGACTTCAAGACTTCAGTAACTTTTCACCTCAAGAAAATTCCCTTAGAGGTATTTGAAATTTGACGATACCAAAATATATACACAGGTGTGGGCATCAGGAAGTACTCGCAGAAATATACATACTTTTTTTCGTTCCTCGGCTAGACCTTTAAGGTTTACCTATGGTGAGATTTTTGTGTATGCGACCGTTTGTTTTTGATTTTTTGTTTTTTTTATTCCCCACAATTTAGGTGACCGCATTCTCACTTCAGGGTCGATGTCTAAAGACGACACCTGTGTGCATGCGTTTTTTTGCAATTTTGTCATCCACTCAAACCGGCACTCGAGGGCCTACTCTTCCGACAGGCGGAACGGGTTTTAACGTGTGCGCAAGATGTTCTGCGTGCATTCGCACACGGGGCCTCGGTTTATAGTCTCATCCGAAGGACATTCAGTTCGATTTTCTTGTCAAACTGGGAAGAAAAGGCAAGGTTAGGAATCGAACCCAGAACCTCACAGTTTACTTGTAAGGCAGGTGATCATCTTAACCGTCCTGCCACCTTCCTTCTTGAAATTAGTACGGATACATTATAGTCCGTTAATTCCACATTGCAATCATATTACATATGGTATGTCTGGTAAACAACAGGCTGATGTCTAAAGCTTTTTTTTAATAAATCCCTTTCCTCCATTTTCTTCCCCCTTTCCACGTCTCTGTCTTTGTGTCTCCGTGTGTTTCTCTCCCTCTGTCTCTCTGCCTGTCTGTCTGTCTCTCACTGTTTTAATAGTCATGGTGATATTGCAATAATGTTGATTATCATGGTATGTTCAGTTCCTCTGGGGGGGAAAATCCCAAACTTAATACACTATAGCGACAACATTGTAGACACAACAGTGATCCGTGTGTTAAAGAAAAAGGAGATTGAATTTTTTTTTAAACGGGCTGGAAAAGCCTTTCTTATCGTTCAATGATTAATAGATTATTGAAGCAATGAATCAAAACGTGAACGAATTGAAGAATGTCTGAACTTTATGATGTAGCCTTATTATTGACTCATCAGGCGTTGTCTGACTGGTTGCAATTTTGACAATATCAGTACTCCCATGTCTGAATCACGTTTCTTTTTATTATTTTTTTGTGTTTGGTGGTGGTGATGGTGGTGGTGGCCCTGCTGCTGCTGCTGTTTTATTTGTGGTGGTGGTGGTAAAAGTGGTGGTGTTATGTGTGTGTTTGTGCGTGCGTTCTTTCTTCAATTTAAAGTCTCTTCATTCACAGTGATACTAGACGATCATGCGAGTATGTATGTGTGCATGCGTGTGTTAAGTCACTCACAAGCACAAGCAGCGGTCGGTTTTCGTTTAGGCTGCCAAGACAGCCAAAGAGGCCGGCTAGCAGAGAGGCGCCCCCTGCCGAAATAATGATGAAGGCAGGGAGAGAGAACTCTGCTCGTTCCACAACGGGTTCATACTCTCCGGTAGCGATGTACAGCCATATGCCCAGGCCTATCACGCCAGGCCCTGTCACCTGCAAACAAAAGGATCTGTTTTTACTGGAAAGAAATCACATTCGTCAGAGACGGACGCTATTGCTGGATGGATAAGAGGGTTTGACTTCCATCCTGAGGGTGCATGAAATGTGTGGGTTCGAATCTCGGCAGCAGCGTCTAGTGAATTAAAGGTGTGGAATTTTACGATCTCCTGGATCAACTTTAAGCGCAGACCCATCAATGCGTTACTTCGCTTTTGTAGATATTGCACACAGAAGATGATATATGCACGTTAAAATCCTGTAATTCATGTCAACGTTTGATGGGCAAACCTACAGAAACACGACATACCCAGCATGCACCTTATACTTGGAGAGGCAAATTATAGTAGTAGTAAAGTCTGTCTGTCTGTCTGTCTGTCTGTCTGTCTCTCTCTCTCTCTCTCTCCCTCTCTCTCTCTCTCTCTCACACACACACACACACACACACCTAACGACGACTCAGCTCACAGCATCAATACCCTAAACTAAACTCTGATCTGTCCATTCAAAGCCCACATAACAGACTGACCAAGAGGACGCCTTTCCCACGGTCCTGGCCTCACGCTGCAGTGATGACTGGCGTCGTTATCTGACACACTGACCACCACTGCTTGTCAACATCAATGCTGATTACGGGAAATCTAAGTGATAGATCTAGATGTTTCTGTGGCATGCTAAGTTGCGTTTCAGATTTTTGTTTCGGCGAAGGAAGGAAGGGAGATAATGTGTGACTGTTTATTTTTTCTTTGAAGCTGTAAATCTGAGTTCAGTTAAAATTTGGTGTGGGAAGCTTTATGGTAGGCGATGGTGGATGCCCGTGACTTCCATCTTTTCCATTTTCAACACAATGACACCATGCACCCATGATTCAGACACTTTCATTCCGAGTATCATGGTGCCACTGTGCATAGATAATTCCATAGCCCTTTAACTGTATGCTGGCAATGTTGATGTCATTTAAAATTAGAAATGATCCGACATTTGTTAACTTAGTTTGGTTTGTAAATATTTTTTATCAATGTATGTATGTATTACATTATAAACTTGTATACGTATGCATAATAATATGGTATAACATAATATATCACACATGATCATATTATATTACATGATATGATAATATATGTTATATTATACTATATTATATTATTACTGTATCACATCACATCACATGATTTGACATTATATGATATATGATATGATATGATATGATATATATATATATCATCTCCGTCCATACAGTATCCTTTTTATAGGATACGTAATCCCTCTATTTTCCCCTGTTTCCCACAGTCTATAGTTTCGTTATGGCTGTTAAAGTTCTCTAAAAAGGCTTGTAGTTGCACACACACACAACACACACACAACACACACACACACACACACACACACAGAGTCTCTCTTTCTCTCTCTCTCACACACACACACACTCACACACACACACACACACTCTCTCTCTCTCTCTCTCACACACACACACACACTCACACACACCACCACACACACACACACACACACACACACACGCACACACGCACACCACACTGCATTAGTGGGTGCACCTTGACCGCGTGCGTGAGTATGTTCGATTGTATCTACAACTTTTTTGGACAACATTAAGCAATCAGGTTTATTCTAGGAAGGCTCCCACAGACAGACGCCCCAAAACAAAGACCCAACGCACTGGTTACACGAAAAGCAACCCGCTTCTTTGGGGCAAACCGTATCCAAGATGTCTTGAGTTCGGTTAGTTTTTCATGGCCCTCTTGCTTCCGTTGTTATGGTCAAACTCAGTACCAAAGCCCGAGAAGTTTGTCTCCCTTCTTTCCAAACTTTCTTCTTTTACCCGAAGGTTTTCCGGTCAAGAACGACCCGTTCTGTGCACGTGTACCTACTATCTTTAATGGCTATTTCAGTACCTGGTCACCTTGTAAAAGCGTGCTGTTAACTATTACTACTACTACTACTACTACTACTACTACTATCACGAGCTAGAAGATTTGACTGCTCTAAAACCTTGAGTTCAGTCTTTCGTGTTGGAGGGAGTGCGGGGTGGGGGGGGGGGGGGGGGGGGGGAGGGGGGAGGAGGTTGGCAAAAGAAATCAAGCTTTTAGACCTAAAGGCCCCCCCCCCCCCCCCCCCCCGTGGGAGGTGCTGGGGACCTGTCAATAAACTATAAACAGCATCTCCACCCTCTGCAAATTCTGTGCTAGGCATTCCCTCTTTTCTATCTCGCTCTTTGTTTCTACATTGTCCCGTTTCTTCCTGTCTCCCCTTCTTGCCTATTTTCTGCCTTCTTGGTCCATTTCTTCTGCCTTTTCCCCCCAAACACTTAAAAGATAACAATGTTCTCCCACGCCAAAGTTGGATGCACTGGGCCTGACTTGTCAGGCGCTTAAAGGCAGTGCAACACATTTTCGCTCATATGACAGACAACAATAGTTGCTGTCTGAATGTTCGACAACAACGAAGAAGAAATCTCGAGTTCAGCTTTTGTGTTTGTTTTTTTGCTGAAAGAAGTCAAGCTTTTAGACCGAAAGCAATCATAAACCCTGAGAAACCACCCAAACCCAACGAAATTTTGCTTTTAAAACAGAAGAGAGGAGACTACGTTTAAGAGGCTGCTTATGTAGTTACTTTTGCCTTTCCTACTATACATTTCTTTATGTTGAAAAAATGTCTTTGATCCACCAGTAATACACAGCATCCCTAACTTTTCGAAAGTGTTCAATTCTACAAATTTCACGAACTTTTTTTAGCACTGTCTTTCCTTCAGCTTTGAAAATATATCTTCCTGTCCTTTGTGTTCATTGCTTAATTTCAGTCATCCCGTTCAATGTTGTTGTTGCGGTTATGTTAAGGTCCCTGCGGAGATTTCTGGTGTAGGGGCTGGTCCCTGTTCAATCCATACAGTACCGTTTAATAGTAAGCAATGATACCTGTTTTCTTTCTCCTCAGTATATATACGTATTCCCAGCTTCTAATCTGCATCCTAAACAGACCATTCTCTCACAGTGGTCTTGCTGTGCATTGCTAGCATTTATATTCCTCTCTGGTTGACCAGCAGTTAAAGCGCTCATGGTGATGGTTTATTAATACGAAATCTGGACATTGGAGAGTTCGCCGAGGGCTGTATGCTGGGCAACGAAAGAGCGCGCATACCTGGGTGCTGTGTGGACATAGCTGTTGGTACCTTGTTGACCGAGATAGGGCTTCTTTGCCTGGCTTCATCGTCACGCCGCGTTTTCTCAACTTAAACCAAAGGCTTTTTGTGCTTACTATGTGGGCAATGGCTGGAGAGGTATTTGTCCAAAGCTTACTTCGTCATCTTATTGTATACAATAAGGAAAAAAAGAGCGGGGGCGTTCGGTATTTCGGTACAGCATGCCATGTGGCCAGTAACTCTTATGAGTTTTGTTATGACCCCAGTCTGTTTTGAAGATAAGGTGTCCTAGTTATCGATGTGGTTTACTTCTTGCATTCGATTTCTTCGTGCGTCTTTGTTCTCTATTGATTTTTTTAGCAGACGATAGCATTTTTAAAACCGTCAAGGAAAAGGTTCTAAATACACCAGTTTGAGTTTACCCTTTTGAGTGCTTTTAAAAAAAACAACTGGTGTTTGTTGTCGTCTGTTTGGGGTTTTTGTGTCGGTTCCTTGGCTTGAGCTCTGAGGTTCACCAATGATGAGATTTTGCGTATGCGACCGTTTACCCATCATAAAGGTAGTCACATTCCGATTTGGGGGATGAGTGTATAATTTTCTAGATGTTTGTCGATGGACCATCATAACCATCACATCATCACCGTCCTTCTCCAAGTTAAACACAGTGCATGAAGCTGATAGTTAATGACATTCTGTTCCTCAACACCACTGGCCTTAGCTGGACCACTGGGTCTTCTACCAAAGTTGAGAGGAGTTTAACGTGTGTGCTACATTTAATGCGTGTTCGAGACCTTGGTTTATAGTCTAATCCGAAGGACTTTCGGAGGAAGGGTGTGAGCGCCGATGTTAACTTAGGGGGGAAGTGCCCTCGAACACACAGCCCCCTCGGTGAAGCTTCCACTCCCTGCATGCCCTCAGTTACCGTCAGATCGCCAGTTCTACTGATGCTTTGACCACACCGTCATGTCCAGCATGACACAGTTTGCAATGCAGTGCCTTGAGCAAAGTATGAAGGGTGTTTTTAACCACCACCCCCCCTCCTCTCTCTCTCTCTCCCAAGTGCCCCGCACCATACATATATGGCAACAGTAATTTTTCTTTCATGTAGAACACTCAGTTACTACTTTTCTTGCCTCTAAGCAAACCATTACGCGTAATTGACTTTATATCAAAATTTGCGTATATTATGTGTAACATGGGGTCTACTGACCTGCAAAATTAGTTTGGTTTTTTTTTAAGCTACGGAGATAATGGAATAAAGATGTAGGCCTACAGACAACAACGAGGACGATGGTCACGTTGATGACAAAGATAACGACAACAAAACCAAACGTAATCACCAAACTCACCCAAAAGAAAGCGTTGTATGTGACTACGGCTCGGCGAAGGCAGCCATGTTCCAACGTCTCTGACCCCATGTTGATGGTCAATTAAAAACGTTATACAAAATGCGCCAGCTCTGTTACCAAGGTTACCACGTCACTGACGTTATCTCGGCAGAAGTCCACTTCAAACACTTAAAGCTTGTCTTTCATCTTTCTTCTCAACTCTGCTGCGGAGTCTGACAGCTGGTTGGAGTTTTACACCATGTTTATCCCTGATGTTTGATGAAGAGATAAGTTCTAAGTTGAACACTTTTTTTTTCAGGGAGTGTGTTGGCTGCAAATGTCATGGAACTAGGAGAGAAAAAAATCAAAATAGATAATTATACCCGATGGCAAAGTAGACGGACGCGCTTACGTGTGTGTTTGCGCACACACTTGCAAAGTATCTGAATACTTAAAGAGCAACATTTGGGCAGTATTTCAGCAAACGAACGCAACAAAAAATGCCACCTAAGAAAAATCGGATTTAAACAGCCTAAGTTGCCAGTATATAAATGACAAATAACGAAAGTACAGAATAGTAATAAGTATAGAATTATGCAAGCAATGAGATTTTGAAAACCCCACTCTAAGCACTTTGTATGGTTAGTATTAATATTTGCCTACTTTTTCAATAAATTCAACATTACTGCCGATGGCTGTTGCCGTTTTTCTCTACAGTTTGCTCACCCACATAGCAGGACAACTTGCTTGTTTGTTGTTTAGCTGGTTGGTTGTTTGGTTGGTAGGCAACTATAGATAGTATGCTAGTTAGCCAGCTGTGTAGCTCATAAGATGGTTGGCTGGTCAACTAACAAATTAGATAGCTTGTAAGCTACCTTTAAAGAAAAGTATTGGTCATTCCGGAAAGTCAGTGCATATCGCCCCCTTTCTGTAATATTCAGTGTCACACCAAACCTCATACCATTTCATCCAGCTTTCAACTTTCAAATAAACGCTGTTTCAGTTGTACAATATGCACCATGTACACAAAAATACACGTGACGTTTACGCCAGCAGATGTAGGGCACAAAACACCCTATCATTATTAGCCTCTGAGCCCTCTCACAACGGACCACTGCTAGTGTCAGTATATTCCCGAGACAACACACCAGGGAACCCACATAGTGAGGGGGCAACCACCACACGTTCCTGTACTTCAACTACCACACCAACCCTACAGTATTCTACACACTACAGAAAACTGACCGTTGAAAACACTAGGACAACTTGGAACTCGGGTCTGCACGGTATAGAAAGTCTGCACAAATGGCTAAAGAATGTACGAAAAGTCCTTGTAATGCTCGGATTTAACAGTAAGAGGAAAAGCGATTTGAGAAGTTTTAAGATATTTTCACACAGTTTGTATGTTCTACTCGACTGAAGAATCTGGAGGGTCAGGTTGTACATTACAATTTAGACAGCTGATAAAAACCATCGCTAAAAGTGTGAACATTCTCAGACATAATTTGGAACATGTAAGTACGTCTGATTATTATTATTATTATTATTATCTCAAATACTACTTTTGTTGATATTTTTTATGCATTTCTTAAATACAGGCAAAAACGAATAAAGCTTTGGGTTCCACGTTCTGAACTGGCAATTTTTTTCTTATAACCAAATCCTATATACTGGCACTTATACACCCACTAGCACTGCTTAAAAAACCCTGAAATACTCTTTTTCTCATCCGAAATCTTACGTTTGTGGACAGTCTTCTTTGAGAAACTGTTAAATCCAGAAAAAAAATCTGGGTTGTATGGTCTAAACGTGTATCTTTTGTTGTTGTCATTTACATACTGGCAACTATACACTAATCAGAACTGCTTAAAAACAAATCTACACGCACAGTCTGTTCCTAAGAAGTCGGGGCAACAATAATTGTCTATTTTTGCACTTCACTGCTAGGCTAGATCTTCACAGCAGTTTTCCTCAAAACTTTTCTCTCAGTCATAATCACTGAATGCTACCTTCACACCGGCTAAAGCAGTCGTGTCGTCTGTGAGGTACTGAAGGTAGGAGGTAGCTCTGATTTACTTATTCAAACAGAAACACCACGCTTCCTTTTCTTGCACATCTGCACTGCAGTGCAGGTACCGCCACGACTCGCTAATGGCCCACCACCGCCGCCTCGAAGGTTGACAATCCCTACATTCACTATAGTCGGAGTCTTCCCCGTTTGTGTGGCTGGAAGACAAACAGACTGCATCCGACCGGGACCGCGGACTGTTTGTTTGCCTGGGGCTCTCTTCCTCTACCCCGGGTGGGCGACGGCGACTGACACAGGCGAATCCACCCGTTTAACAAGCACTGAGGAAGGGTCTGACACAAACTGAAGATTAGTGGAAAGGTTGATAAAAAGAACGGTAAGTGCAACGTTCAAAGGTGGTGGTGGTGGGGGTAGGGTTGCGAAGGATAGCGTGTGGGTGTGTGTAGTTCTTCAGTTTAACGTCCTTCCACAAGTTAGTGATATCAGACTGGAAAGTGTGTGTGGTGTGGGGGGGGGGGGGGGGGGGGCGTGCACATAAGTAATTATCAGCATTAAACAACTATAAGAAACACCAATTAAAACCATAACTAAGAAAGTTGAAGGGAACGAAATTAACAGCTTCAAAACTAATTTTGATTTCATACAACTAGTGAACATCGTTAAGCTATACAAATCTGATAATAAGACTATGACTTAATGACAATACAATTTCTTTCACTAATGGAATGCCTTTTAGAATTTGCTCTAAGCAACGGACTGAGAAAACAGGTAAAAAGTGTTTTTCCAAATCTCTGCATTCTAAAAGAATGTGAGTAATGGTAACATTTTCGCCACAGATACATGTTGCTTTTTTTGAAAATTTAGTTCTAAAAGCATGGGCTACATCATCATTCCAGGGAGAACCGATAACTTTTAGCTTCTTTTAAAAATGTTTCCAACAAGCATTTTGTAACATACTATAGCCCTCACGAATGGATAAGTGGGCATTTATGCTGCAGGACCCATTACTATGCTTAGCGCCATATTTTGCTATTTTGTCAACTTTTTCATTAAAGTAGATACCACAATGGGAAGGAATTCAACAAAAAGTAACACCAGTGCCTTGTAACATCAGAAAATGAATCAGATGTCCAATCTCAGTTACAAGATCTTGTCTCACTTTTAAAATGGAATTTTTGGGGGGCTATTAGAATCGACTTGGAATCAACACAGAAAAGCGTTTGAAATATACCTTTAGGAAAATCTAGAAGATGATATAAAGCCATCAAAATGGCATATAATTCGGCTGTAAATATAGATCGATTTTTCCCAACATGAAATGATCTCTCTACTTTCAAGGATGGGATAACAAACGCTGCACCCGCCTCATTGTTGCTCAAAAGGGAACCATTAGTGTAGATTTTTAGATGTTCTGGATATGTAGTTTGTATATATTCTTTTACTGACGCGCTAAGAATATTTTCATTACCTTTTTTGGTTAAAGAAATATTATTTATGTCAAAATTAGCTCTCTGAAGCTCACATGGTGGACAAGGCGAGAATTTATTCTTTGGTTTAGTTATTTTTGTGGGACATACTTCTGCCTTATCAAATAGTTGAGAAGTATAGGTTCTAGCTGTGGTAACGGAACGAATAGTATGTGCTCTTTTAGGAAAGTTGACGTCAGATCTTACACTAATTTCGGTGTCTACATTGGTTTCTTGTTTTGAACAACGTAAGAGATATTTAACCACGGCCAGTTGTCGATAATTGTCTAAGGGCAAAATACCTATCTCTTTATAAGTACCCATGGATGATGGATGATGACCCATGGATGATGTATGAAAAGGTACACCCAAAGCTAATCGAAAAGCCTTACAATTTAATCTTGTCATTTTCTGTAATAAAGACTTAAGAGCACTGAAAAATGCTTCCTGGCCATAGATGAGTCTAGAGCGTACAAGAGATAATGCCAGATGTTTTAAAACAGCTACATCATGAGCCCACTCTTGTTTGCTAATAACCTTTAGGAGGTTAAGACTTTTCCGAGCTTTAGTATTTAAGTATTCAATATGGTAATTCCAACTTAGTGTCGATGTAAAATGTACCCCTAAAAACTTCACCAAAGATTTATATTCCAAATATTTCCCATCTATCTTTAAAAAAAAGGTAGAGCTGGTGGGTTAGCATCATTATTAAACAGTGCAAGATAAGTCTTTTCAGGAGACAGTGACAGACCATTCTCAAAGATGTAATCATTAAGTTTGTTTAACTCAAACTGATACATATTTTTCAAATGACTTAGATGCCTCTTTGGTGTTCTCTTTTTCATTGTGACATTCATCCACATACAGATGTCATCAGCATACTGGACATGGATAGCATTACTTGAAAGACGCTTAGGGAGATCATAAAGAAAAATATTGAACAGATGTGGTGCAATGACTGATCCCTATGGAACACCTATTGTTGGAAAACGTAAAGTAGAGTAGGAATTTCCAACTTTGGCCTGCATGCATCTTTACGAAAGAAATGCTTTAATATGATGATAGATATTTCCAGATAAGCCAATGGACTTTAGTTTATACAGAAATCGTTTATGCCAGACCTGATCATATGCTTTCTTTATATAAAAAAAAAGTGGCAAGCACATTTTTCCTACAAGCAAATTGATGTTTAATCTGCGTACTGAGTTTAATCAAGTGATCTGGTGTGGATCTGCCTTTTCGAAAACCTGCTTGACTAATAGGGATTATTTGGTTTTTATCGCAGTAATATATTAGCCTGTTTAGAATTATTTTTCCATAAGTTTTCCTGTATCTGACGTTAAAGCAATTGGTCTGTAATTGTTTTTATCACTTTCAGATTTACCCTGCTTTGGGACTGGCACTAATATGGAATGTTTCCAAATGTGTGGAATGACCCCCTGGGACCAGCAGCTTTGGAATAGTTCAAGCAATAACATTATCCAATTTTCTGGCAGCTGTTTCAATAATTCATTTGAAACAGAATCTATACCAACGGATGTTCTTTTTGTCCTAAGTGATAGGAGAGCATCTTTAACCTCTTGCAGTGTTAGGGGAGCCTTAACATAGTGATGATTTTCTCCCACAGGATCTTTATACATATTTCTTTGTGCTTCTTTTTCTCTATAAGCTTTGCATTTTTCAAGAAGACTTTTATTACTCATTGTGTCTGTAAATATTTCTATGAAAGTATCAGCTTTCTCTAAATTAGATCGAAGTTCCTTGTCTTCAGTCTTGATGGGACAGTTGGGAAGCTGAATCCTACTTTTCATATCTTTAAATCTAGTCCACACCTTTTGCAGATCTTTATGAGTGTTTATTTCTTTTAAGCAAAGGAAGACCAAAACTGACCTTTGCTTTGTTCGACAGTTTTATCACAAAGCAATTTTGCTTTTTTCATACGAAAATTATTTTGGACGTTTTGTTTTTTAAATATGCTTTACATGCAGCTTTTTTGTCATCCACAGCTTTTTGACAAGCAGGATTCCACCATATATTTCCCAAGTGCTTTTGTGACTTCATGGGTGAATACTTAGGGATAGAGCTATCAGACTGAAGGGAATGAAAACAGCCTAGATCTAGTAGGCTACTTGCCATAAATTCAAGGAAAACAATAATCTCTTATCATCAGACGTTGAGCTTGCACCCGAATTGACAATGAGATCACAAAGTCAGTGTTCTTTTCTCTATGTTAACCAATCACCCCAATGCCCATTATTTGGAAAGAGGGATTCTTGCTGTCTGATGTCCATTTGCACATATATACTTGCATGTGCACGTGCGTGTGTGCGTGCGCGTGTGTCTGTGTGTGTGTGTGTGCGCGCGTGTGCGTGCGTGCCTGTGTGTGAGTGCGAAAGGGGTGGAGGTGAAGGGGGAAGGGCAAGGTTTGTAGTTCAATTGTTCAGAAACAGTCATAGAACGGTCCATAGTGGTTCAACCATGGATCCCGATTCACTGCCAGAAGCCTGTGGTCAGGGTAGAACAGTGTTCTTGTTTGATGGGAAGTCACGGTGCCTTGGTCTCGTTGTCGTTCGGCGGGGCGATTCCCAGAAGAGATCCCGAAGATGCCTGCCAATGTTCCCAGCAAGGGCACTGCTTCCTCTCTTGGTGAGGTGGATTCTGTCACTCCTCAGGAACACCTGGTTGGGTCTGAGATTGTCGTGGGCCACGGTGGATATGGCGGTGTTTTCAAGAAGGTCGTTAGTAAGGATAGCGTTAAACGGTCTCTTTTAATTTGTAGTTTTCTGTCTCCTGTTGGCGCTATTTTGCTTAAGATAACTTTGTATCTGGGGTGGTCTTGAACGACTCTTTTTGCTTTGAGCAGAATGGCTTTAAAAGCTGTTGCAGTGTCCTTTGTTTTCAGGTCACTGATTCCACAATGGATGAGTATTGCCTCTGGTGGGCAATTCATTCTGGAAACTGCTGACTCAACAGCATAGTCTATCTCTTCAATGGTGTGCGCCTTGCCGGTGAAGGCTTTGATCCCCTATGAGCGTCCTAATCTTTGAGCTTGCACACCATTCATCACGGAATCATGAACCACCACAGGCAGATCTGGATTTTTGGAGGCTACTAATTTGAAAGCTTTTTCTAGGCAAGCAGATTTGGAACAAGAAGATGACATTATGCAAGTTGGTTGGCTGATGTTGACGCCATTTGTTTTATTGGGTTTCTTGTCTTCTATCTTAGGATTTGAGGTTTTGTTTGGTTTTAAAGAAGCACCGTTAGTGTTTGTCTTCTCTCCTTTTTTAAAAGAACCTTTTGCTATTACCGTAAGTGGCTGATTGTTTTACAATATCTGCGTAAGAGTTACAGTGTCTTTTGGGTCGGTATGAGTTTGCCTGTTCATCTAGGCTTACTGACCTGCTTTGCCTCCCCAGACCCTGATTTTGGTGCTGCTTCTTTCAGTTCTTGTATTGTTGCTTCCAGGGAAGACATTTTTGTACACAAGAGACATGGCCATCTCTGCTATTTTTTCATTGATAGAATTCTCCACGCTGTTTCCCTTGATTGAACATGCATTTTCAGTTGACGGGTTGCTGCAGCCTGGTTCTTCTGACTGCTTTGACACGGGGTCAGGTTTCTTTGTCAGGCTCGTTTCGCTGACCTGCTTGTTGATAGGTTTTACCGGAGTTGCTCCTTGTTGGGTGTGGACACCGCTCATGCTTCTTTTCCTTGTCATTTTGAGTAAATTGCATAAAACTCTGACAATAACAAATTAGCTGTTGACAGGTTCCGCCATCTTGATGACGTGTGTGTGTGTGTGTTCTGTCTGTCTATGTGATAACCCCAAAATACAGGACAAAGTGTGACTGTACGGAAAGGCGCTCCATACATTGTAATTTCTAACACGAAAAAGCCAGACCATTAAAAATCTTTTTTTTTTAAACTGTCGTCAAACACACGACCCACCGCACATAACAATGACATCTACCGCAGATGTAATAGCTGCCAATGCCTATGAACCTCACTGTTCAGTGCAAGCCGCGCTTCCACGTTCATCTTTTTTCAATGTTCCAGGAAACTGGAATGGACGAAGATAAAAAGACTTCATCTCTCATTCATAGACTTCATCTCTCATTGGCACTCAGGCAAGTCTGATCAGCTATGGTAAACTTGCTGAACAAAAGCTGATGTGTTTTTACACGTGTGTTTCTCAGAGGCACGCCGGTAAGGCTGGACGGTGTGAAACGCAAGAAAACTACACAAACTGGCGCCGTGCTCAGACATATTTCCCAAAGACGAAATGTGGCTACCCTAACAGATGGATTACAAATTGTCACATTCGCTAACATGGCACCAACAAGGAGCCCAGTGGGGTTCAAGCCAAAGAGCAGAGAAAAACTGGTAGTAGAAGAAGGAGGAGGAGGTGGAGAAAAATAAGGAGGAAGAAAAGGAGGAGAAGAAGAGGAATGAGGAGGAGGAGCAGAAGAAGAAGAAGGACGATGATGATGACAACCGAGAGAAGAAGAAGAAGAAGAAGAAATCCACACTATTCTTTGATTTTTCTTTGTGCCCAATAATATGTATTTTAACTTAGACGTAGAAGTACATGGGAGGGAAACCTAATTGCTGCCGTTATTAATAAGGCCTACAACGATAATTTTTGTTGTTGGTCAGACCTACCACAAATAATTGTTGCTGTTATTAAGACTTATGACCAATTATAATTGTGGTTGATAAGATCTACGACCAATTATTGCTATTAACAAGGCCTAAACCATTTATTGTTGCTGATAAGACCCGTGGACAATTATTATTATCGTTAATAAGACAGACCAATTATTGTCGATGTGATAAGGCCTATGTTCATTCTTCTTCTTGTTGCTAAGGCCAACGAACAATAATTATTGTTGTTAATAAGACTTACGACCAATTATTGTCATTGTGATAAGGCCTACGACCAATTACTGTTGATGATAAGGCCCATAGCCAGTTATTATTGTTGTTAATAAGGCCTATGACCAATCATCGTTGTTGTGATAATACCTAAGGCCAATTGTTGTTGTTCATAAGTCTTACGACCAATTATTGTTGTTACTGAGGAATATAGGTTATGGGTCCATTCAACTCTTCCAAAAAGAATATCATAACTTTTTTGGCCAGCACAGTTATGGAGCTAGTGTAGTCTGTTAACATGAGTGCAGCCGATAAGAAATTTAACTAGAGGGTTATTTTCCCTTGCACGCACGTGCGTGCGCGCACACACACACTCCTTTGGAAAGGTTTTTCATTTTTACAGCAGAATTATATGCAATACTTATGGCACTAGTTTTTCTATATGACTGGCATCAGACAAAGATAGATATTGTTATCTGCGTTGAGGCAAAGTCTGTTTTATATGGTTTTCCAGACTGGAATTCAAAGCTCAGGATAAGATCTATAGCCTAGTTTGAGACAAGATATTTGATACATCGATACATTTTTTCAACTTCTTAACCTTTTACGTTTAAATCTGTGTCACTTTTGAGCAGATGATAGTGGGGCAATTTTTTATTTTATTTTATTTATTTTCTTCTTTTATATCTAGGATAGTGTGTGTGTGTGTGTGTGTGGCGAGGGTTAATCTAAATTCATAGTTGTGAAAAGACGTTAGATAAGAGAAACATTCATACAGACAGGGGGATCAAAACTCCTCCTACTTATTTCTTTCATGGACGTAAGGTTACAGTGGTGTCCCCCTAGTTGGGTGTGTGCCCTTCCTTCAGGAAATCCCCTCTCTCTTTCCTGTCATCTGTTATTTCACTTGTCTCTGCCGACTCCTTTTAGTCTGTCGGGTTTCCGAAAACTACTATTGTTTTTGACTGGTGTGTCATTGGATCGTTGATGCAGTCTTTGATGTCACCTTCACATTTTTGTTTGGTGTTATGTTTTGCTTTGCTATAGGTTTTTGTTTTGGTATGTTGTTACTGTTTCCATTTGTTTTGTTTTTCTTTGCTTTGCTTCGATTTTAGGAGGGGTGTGTGGTGGGTTTTTTCTCTCAAATCAATGGGTCACTAATTTGGTTGTTCGTGGCTAGTTTGATTTTGTTTTGTGTTTGTTTGAATCTGATTTCCATTTGTATTAATTGCTTCACGGTTTTTGTTTCTATTCTGGTTTGGGATATTTCAATTCTTTGTTTATTTCGGGTTTTTGTTTGCTTCTTGCCGTTAAGTCTCAGGATTTTTGTTCGTCGATTTTGCATAAAATTATGATTTCACATACAAAATGATGTATTGCAGAAAGTGGGACCGCTATCGCATTACAAGGTTCAATAACAGAATGACTTTCCAACATCATTCCCTAAAGAAGTAGCCGCAGCAGTGGCAGTTAATTCATCGTGAATTCAGAAGTCTGCAGGCAATGAAGACTTCCCTCAAGAATTGTTGAAACAACAGAGAGGCAGCAGCTGACATCCTGACTGATGTCTGTGATACACTGTGGCCTACAGGGGAGTAGCGCGGCCATGGCATCTGACATGAATCGCCCCTTTTCCAGTAAGTGAACTCTCCAGCATTGCCATGACTATTTCGATATCAGCTTAATCAGAAATGGCAGCGAACAAATGTTCAAAATTAGATTGCATCTGGCAGCCTGTGGGATAAATCAAGCAGTATGACACACATTCCAATCTCTATAGTATCAAGGCCAAAAACGTTTCTAAAGTATACGAGGCCAATAAAGCTCTTAATATATAACTTTAAAAAGAGGAGGAGGTGGCTCACTTCTCTCTCTCTCTCTCTCTCTCTCTCTCTCTCTCTCTCTCTCTCTCTCTCTCTCTCTCTCTCTCTCTCTCTCTCTCTTAGGTCTATGACCTTTCACGTAGACTTTATGCGGCCTGGCACTTCCCAAACCACGTCTTTTGTTCCATCAGACAATGAAGACTTCTGGCAAGGAGAAGAATACACCATACCCTTACTTTCATTTACATGACGTTTAAGCTGTCTTTCCTCGCTATATACACAAAGGAGCTTAGTAGATGCCATCCTACGAATGATGTATTACCATGGGCACTACTGAATATCACTGTCATGCCCTGATCCACCAGCAGGCCAGGATCTATTCTGGATAGTGGGCCTTGCTGTCTTGCAGATAGAACTAGCTATGGGCTTCTGTCCCTAGGACTTTGATAGGACTTTTGGCACAGGCCTGTGCGATTTCAATAATGAAAAATTACCTATGGGCTACTGTTTCTAAGACTTCGAGAAGGGCTTTTATCACTGTACGACCTTGGTCATAAAATTACCTGTGGAACTCTGTCCCTAGAACTTCCGGAAGGACTTTGACAGAAGGACTTTTGGCACGGGCCTGTGCAATCTTATTCATAAAATTACTAATGGATTTCTGTCCTTACGACTTTGACAGAAGGACTCTTGGAGCGGGCCTGTGCAATCTTATTCATAAAATTACCAATGGACTTCTGTCCCTATGATTTTGATAGAGGGACTTTTGGTACAGCCACATTGGCTTGAGCACATTACAAATAATGACACTGGAGGAAGACAGGAGAAATCAAACAAACGGATGCTCTAGGAAGGTCCATTGGGGTAGTGTGAAAGTTGGGAACGAGGGTTAGAAACAGTGTGGAGAGGGGAGAGGCTGTGCAGGGGATGGAGAGAGATCGGTGCAGTCAGCAATTATTTTTTATGGCACAAAATGTCACAAAAAAGGAACAAGTGGTATGAACATTTGTGAACCTTAAAGCCTGTGTCTCATCATTTTAGGCTGAGACTTATAACAACAGCCCTCTATAGTGAATGTTTTTTTCCTTACAGCTTCTCATTGTTTTAAACAGAATGTATTCTTCTTCTGTGCAAAAAGACCTCACACACACACACACACACACACACACACACACACACACACACACACCACACCGAGAACAGTATGGAATGATTTACCTCCCTTTTTGAAACCAGCTCATTCAAAACGCACGCACACGCACACACACACACACACACACACACACACACACACACACACACACACACACAACACAACCACACACACAAAGAGAAACGTTATGAAATGATTCACCTCCCTTTTTGAAATTAGCTCCTTTAAAACAAAAGTTTAAGAAACTGCAGAAGAAATATCTAATAGATAAACTGTAAGTCGGCTTCTATTTATGCTAAAAAATGATCTGTATCTGTTAGTTGTTTTGAAATCGTTATTCTCATCCTTGATTTTGTTGTTGTTGTTTTCTTCACTCCCTATCTGTCTGATTTCAGCGTATCTTGGTATCTTGGATTTGTATCTTACATCTTGTGCGATACATGTTTATCTCGTGTTCAAATACCTTTTGTGTTAATTTTCTTTGTGCTTAGATTAACATTGTTTTCTTTTTCTTATCCCGATTCTTATAAATTATGTATATTAAAAATATATATTTTGTGAGGGCCCAGGATGAACAAAGTTGTGTAAGCTTAATCTTTTACCCAGAATAAAGATTATTTTGACTTCACTTCTTCACACATACTCACACGAAACGCACACACAACACACACACACACACACACACACACACACACACACAGAGGTGGAAAAAAACCCACGAAAAGTCTTAGGTTCAATTCCACTCCAACACACACACAACACTCTCTGTCTCTGTCTCTCTCTCTCTCTCTCTCTCTCTCTCTCTCTCTCTCTCTCTCTCTCTCTCTCTCTCTTTTATATATATATCCCTAAGGGCGGGGACTGGATGTAAAAAAGCACATGGGTGCTTATTCATTATCCTCGAAATAAAAGAATTTGTCATTGTCATTGTCACACACACACACACACACACACACACACACACACACACACACACACACACACACACACACACTCACACGAAACACACACACACACACACACACACACACACACACACACACACACACACACACACACACTCACACGAAACACACACACCTTTAGCCACATCCTCTCTAAATTATTTTTCTTCTGTTTTCCTTTGCACGACACAAGATATAATTTAGTGTGACGCTTGGTCATGTAAGCCACCGAGACAGAGAGACAGACAGACAGAGAGGGGGGGGGGAGGGGGGGGGGGAGGGGGGGGGGGAAGGCGGCTGGCATATTAACATTCTGACAGACGGACAAGGCAATCTCTTCAATCTTTTTCTTTCTCTTTTTCTTTTCCTTTTTCTTTCTTCTTTCAAGAATAATTAACATTACACCTGAATGTTGAGAAAGAACGGGACATCCTAAGTACGAGGAGCAGAAGACTTGTCAGACATTTTGATGTTACTTGCATTTTGCTTTACTCTTTCGGTGCTTATTTCGAAATCAACGTGTCTTCAATGACCTGACACTGGCGTATCAGTTATACCAAACTGGTTTGGTGTTTAGTTCTTTATAATCCATGTTTGCTGGTTGTTTGCTCCTGTGAGTAAGAAAAGTTAAACATTTATGAGATTCAAATAAGTAATGAGATTCAAATAAATAGCAAAGGAAGACGAAACAAACAGGATATGCGAAGAAAGAAATAAGCTTTCAAAAAAACTTTACAAAAAAAACTTGTCTATGGCAAAATGGATACTTGAAGTTAACTCTCCCATCAATTGCAGTAAAGATCTTCATGTGTGTTATGAACTTGATGACATCTCGTCTACGTATTGTACCTCAACTATCTTAAGAAACTAAGGATTTTATTTCAATGCCAGAAGAAGCTGTGAGCCTCTAATAAAATAAGGTTTTGTTTCAATACCAGAAAGACATTGTGGGCTGAACAGTATCACTCTTAACTCCTTAGTATGAAAAACTGTGCTATCATTAAGATGACGATTCTGTTTGTGTCCCTGTACGTGGCCATGTGTCAAGTGGGAGAGGCTTCTACCATTCTTCTGCACAAAGGGGAACCGAAACTACACAAAACACAACTTCAAAAAATGGCGACAACTGGACCAAAAAGAAAGGCTCATAAAGCAAGCCACAATGATGGCGGACAATCCAAAATGGCGAAGCAAGGGAGAGAACTCCGGATAGCCTGGCTGGCACCACGATGCGGAGTCAAGTACAACGCCACTACCAGCGTTCGGGCGTTGAAATTTTCGCTGTTTAATGGCAATCTGCGATTCCTTCGTAATAACCCTATCAGGTGAGTAACCTAACTTCAGTTCTCTCTCTCTCTCTCTCTCTCTCTCTCTCTCTCTCTCTCTCTCTCTCTCTCCTCTCTCCTCTCTCTCTTCAATCCCAAAGAGTAACCAGAAATATTGTGTGATGTAAACTGCGGTGTTTCTGAGGAATAAAAACACGAATAATTGTATTCATTAGTCACGAAACACTGTTTGTGTATTGCCAGCTTAAAGTAATTTCATCGTTCATTAATGTTAACTTGTTGTTTTTTGTTCTTTTTTAAACAAATGCGTTACAAATTGTCCAAAAGTATCTCAAATGTGTGAGAACAGAGACTGCCTACCATCTCTCTCTCTCTCTCTCTCTCTCTCTCTCTCTCTCTCTCTCTCTCTCTCTCTCTATATATATATATATATATATATATATATATATATATATATATATATATATATATATATATATGTGTGTGTGTGTGTGTGTGTGTATGTGTGTGTGTGTGTGTGTGCGTGCGTGCGTGTCTGTGAAAGTTAGATCGATGATAATAAAAAAAGCGTGGGCAAATGTAAGTCTTATACAGTATTGGCATAATCACAGATCTAGGTTTGCGTCACATCTGTATCTGTCACTAATGAACTGGTTTCTGATCATTCTGCCATTCTTTTCTTTCCTAATATCGCAAAGCCTATCAAAAAGAAAAAGCGTGTCACCCGTGGCTATCTCAAGGCCATTGACATTCAATCTTTCTCTTCACAAGCTGCTGAACGCCTATCACAAATCCCTGACCACTGACCCTTCTAAACACTACAACACTGTTCTTAGCCAACTGCTTGATGAGCACACCTCCCACCGACCTTTTCTGCCTGATAGGCCCTGCGCCCTATGGTACACTCACGATATCCTGGTCGCAAAGCGCGAACGCCGACAACTAGAGGGGCAGTGGCGAAAAACAAAAACTGAAATAAACAAACAGCTCTTTCGAAAACAAAGAAACAAAGTCAAAACCCTGATTCATTCTGCAAAGACAAACTATTACTCTGCTCAAGTTCTTGATGCCACGTCCATGAAATCTCTTTTTTGCCCCTCACATCAACACTCCTTGGATCTGCAAAGGCAAGCCCACTGCCTACTGTTCACAGCCCCTCTGAACTTCCTGCTATCTTCTTTCTTCTCTGATAAAATCCGCAACCTTCGCTCCAGATTGGATCAGACTTCTTTCTACCCTATGCCTCCTGATCCCCAATTCAAAGTCAAAGTCAAGTCAAAGTCAAAGTCAAAAACTCTGGTACTCCTCTCCTTTTCTTTCATCCAACAAGCGAGAAAGAAATCAGGACGATTCTGAAAGAAATGACAATAAAATCATGTCATCTTGATCCTATACCTGCTTCTCTTGACTCGGTGCCTTCCACAGCTTATACCCACTATCACAACAATAGTAAGCTCATCACTTCTTTCAGGAATTGTTCCAACAGCTCTCAAAACTGCAGTAGTTACACCTGTACTAAAAAAAAGCACGACCCCGATCCTAACACTCTGAAGATAATAGACCTCTATCCAACCTACCGTTCATCTCTAAAGTCCTTGAAAAAGTTGTTCTGAAACAACTCAACAACCATCTTCACTCAAATAGTCTCCTTCCCCCTTTTCAGTCTGCCTATCGCGTCAACCACAGCACCCAAACCACCCTAGTCCACACCTTAAACACACTTCTACACGCGTCTGACTCAGGAAAAATCTCCCTTCTCACTCTTCTCGACACTATAGGCCACTCAATTCTTCTCTCCCGTCTCCAAAAAACGTTCGGTATTGAAGGCGCAGCCCTCACCTGGTTCATTTCATACCTTACAGGCCGATTTCACACAGTTGCAGTAAACAAGAGTCAATCAACACCTGCCAAACTGGAATGTTGAGTCCCACACGGATCAGTTCTCGGCCTTGTTCTTTTCACTCTCTACACTGCTCCACTTTCACATATAATAAATTGTCGTCAGATCAACCATCACTTTTATGCAGATGACTCTCAGATTCTTAGCAGTGGTATTCCTGAAAATCTGCCTTCTCTCTTGATTTAATATGTCCTACTGCCTTCAAGATATCCAAAATTGGATGATACAGAACAAGTTACAGTTAAATGCAGATAAAACTGAAGCCATGCTTGTAGGGACCAAACACAAACTCTCTTCCATCATAACAGCTTCAATAGAATTTGGCAATACGTCTGTGACTCTATCAACTGTTGTGAAATATCTAGGGGTCATTATCGACAACACCCTCTCCATGCAAAAATTCATCACCCAAACCTGTCAGTCGTGCTACTATCAATTATAGCGCATCAGTGCAGTTCGGAAGTACCTGTCCACTGATGCAACATCCAAACTAGTCACGTCTCTCATTCTCTCATGACTGCACTATTGCAATTCTCTTCTGACTGGTCTGCCAGCATCATCTATCCACTCCCTTCAACGTATACTAACTCTGCCGCTCGACTAGTCCTCAGAAAGAAAAAAATCTGAGCACATTACTCCTCTCTTGCGATCTCTCCACTGGTTGCCTGGGCCACAGAGAGTAAACTATAAGATCAGTACCCTTTGTTACAAATGCCTCCACAAAACAGCACCTTCCTACCTCTGTGAATGTCTTCATCTGTACACTCCTTCTCGTTCCCTCCGCTCTGCTGCAGATACCTTGTGCTTAAGAATACCTAGATTCAACCAGTCCGCCGTTGGCCGTAGCTCTCTCTGTTTCTGGTCCGGTGATCTGGAGTGACCTCCCTCTCTCCCTCCGCCAAAAGCCTTCTTATGAAGCTTTTAAATCCGGCCTCAAGACTCATCTATTTCAAACCTAAGATTTTCTCCTCTTGTTCCATCTCATTCTTGTCCCTGCCCTTAACAGCCAAAACCCCATCACCCTGCCGAAGTGTATAACCTTTATGTGTGTGCGTGCGTGCGTGCGTGTGTATAATACATTTGAAATTGTAAAAACTATTAACTGGAACTGGCTGCATGAGAATGAGTGGGATGAACGAAAGCACTACGCTTTGTTTTTTTCAAGATATGGCGCTATATAAATTCCATGTATTAATAATACTACAACCAGGTGTCTACTTCTTCCTATTCGGTGGGTCTGCCAGACATATTATGGTCAACAATTGAACACAAAAATATTGAACAAAAATATCATTTTTCGACCAAAAGTGCAATACACCCGACTTGTTCCCTGGGTTGGCTACATCCTGTTATACTGCAGAAAGTGTAAGTCTGTGAGACCGGGGATGAGTGCTAACAGTTTGGCCGTTCGCGTAGTGTAGCCTTTTTCGTTCTTCACAGAGTAGGAAGCATTAGAAAGCTTTCTTGTTTACAACATTTAACAAGTTAGCCCTGATACCCACGATGTAGATAGAGAATTTCTATTTATTCAATCATTTATTGGTTGATTTATACATTTATTGATTCGTCTACTTATTGATCCATTCATTTATTCGTGTACTCTATTTACTTATCTATTCATTTACTTATCTCTTTATTGATTCATTCTTCTTTTTTTTTAATTAATGTGTTTGTTCCTTCGTCTATCAACGAATTAATTTTGATTATTGTTCGTCCATTTCTATGTCTATAAATGTTTTTTGCTTGAGCTAATTTACAAGGAAAATGGACGAAAGACTGCCAAAAATTAAGTTTGATGAATACCTACAATTTTCAATCATTCAGACAAAACCCCTCCTTTTTCATAAGAGAAATTCCTGAAACCTGCAAGCCACAGCAAAAGTTTACAGAGTGCATTATAATATGTTATATGATTGTCATATTCAATACAGCACATGACAGTTACATTGTATAGACTTTAAAGGGAAAAAAGACCCAGTTTCAACTAAACCATAAGCAAAAGAGATGTGCCTCCCTCAGCGTTAGCTTTAAAGTCTTTGCAGGCTTTGAAGTAATTATGCTGAGTCAGAGTTTTTAAAAAAATTAGCAATTGATGTGATCCACAAGTAGCATCAATATAGAAGACAGCTTTGATGTCTTTGAAGTAATTATGCTGAGTATTTAGCAACTTTAGCTTTAATGTCTAGACGTCTTTGAAGTAATTATGCTGAGTCAGAGTTAAAAAAACAATAATTTTTTTATGTGATCCACCAGTAACATCAATATAGAAGATAGCTTTAATGCCTTTGAAGTAATTATGCTGAGTCAGAGTTTAAAACAAGAACAATAAATTAGTGATATGATCCACAAGAAACATCAGAATAGATGATAGATCAGAACTCTCTCTCTCTCTCTCTCTCTCTCTCTTCTCTCTCTCTCTCTCTCTCTCTCCTCTCTCTTCTCTGGCATCCAGCTTATAAAAGTTTTGCAAAGCGTATCTTGTAAAAGTCACTTAGCGTTTTTTGTTAAGTCTTGTTTCTTTCACTTGCTGGTGAACAAATATTGTGCATGCTATCAAACGCCTTTTTATGATATATTAAGACAAGTGTAGGGGGGATAATTTTGGGGCAATAATTTAGGGGACGGGATAGCTCAGTGGTCGGAGCACTCGCTTTCCCCCAGGCAAGTTAAGCAGCGTCGAGCGTGGTTACCAGTTGGATGGGTGACCGTTTGCGCGCCTTGGCTTCAGTACAGTTCCCCCAGTTCACCCAGCCGTAAATGGGTACCTGCCCTCTTTAGGGTCAGGGAAGGTAAAGCAGCGAGGGAGAGGAGATGGGCGCCGCCCTCAATATGCTGGCCCTAGAGAAGTGAGGTCTCTGATGCCTCGCTCCCCTACGACCATATAGGTTATGGGACTCCTTTACCTCCTTTACCTTAAGACAAGTGCAGTTATCCTGATTTTACATTTCATGCATGTGTCCATTACCTATGTGTCATAGTTTACCTATGTAGTCTGGAAGTGTGAATTTATGAACTGGTGTCAAGAACGTATATAACCTTTAAATAGCCTAAGCCCCTGGGCCCTTTCTGAATAAATCATTGTCATTATGTCACAGCAGTTGTTATTCCTTTTGTCACTAGGGCCACCCCTTCACACACACACACACACATACATGCACACGCACGCACGCACATGCACGCACGCACGCACGCACTCACACGTTAACATACAAACACACCAGCATACACTCAATCGCACAGGCACTAAAATATGTCCTCCCCCACCCGACACAAACACACACACACACACACACACACAAGCACACCCGTCTTCGCACGCACGCACGCACGCACGCACGCACCACACACACACACACACACACACACACACACACACACACACACACGCGCGCGCGCGCGCGCCCACACACACACACACACACACACACACACACACACACACACACACACACCACACAAGAAGGAAGTGTCTCTGACTCACATCAAGACTATGAAAACGGAGCATATGACATGACAGTTTATGTTTTGTCAGCTGTCCTTGCCGCGACTCTCTCTCTCTCTCTCTCTCTCTCTCTCTCTCTCTCTCTCTCTCTCTCTCTCTCTCTCTCTCTCTCTCTCACTCACTCACACACACATGCACGCACGCACGCATGCACGTACAGAGAGGCAGACAGACAGAGATAGCCAGACCTGACAGACTGACAGACAAACAGACAGACAGAGATAATTCAAGTCATGACAGTTAAGTTCTTAATGCTGGTGAGATGAATTAGGTGGACTTTGGATGCGAAATGACATCCTAACATTTTCTTTGAAATTTTGATACCCTACCCAAGAACACAGACAATTTTAAAAAGCACCAGACTTTGCATGCAGCAATGTGTAAGTCCACTTTGTGTGACCAGCAAAGATATATATCAAAATGACCATTGCCAACAGAAGATGAAAATTAATGCACCGCATATTTTTTTCACGATAAAGCACATTTTGCCTTCTATTGATAAGAGAGAGAGAGAGAGAGAGAGAGAGAGAGAGAGAGAGAGAGAGAGAGAGACACACACACACACACACACACACACACACCACACACACACACACACACACACACACACACATACATACACATACGTACGAAGGCATGCACGCACACACACACAAACGCACGCACGCACACACCACGCACGCACACGTGCACCCAGGCATGCACACACGCACAGAGGGGCGTGGGGGGGGGGGGGGGAGTGCGGGGCGGGATAGATAGAGACAAAGAGCAGCAGAAAGAGAGGGTGGAGATACACAGTAACAGGGGGTGACACCAGCAGCGAGTGAGAAAGAGAGAGAAAGTGTGTGTGTGTGTGTGTGTGTGTGTGTGTGTGTGTGTGTGTGTGTGTGTGTGTGTGTGTGTGTGTGTGTGTGTGTTTGAGATACAGAGACTGAGAGAGACGCAGAGACAATGAGACAGAGAGAGAGAGAGCGAGAGAGAGAGAGAGAGAGAGAGAGAGAGAGAGAGAGAGAGAGAGAGATGTGTGTGTGTGTGTGTGTGTGTGTGTGTGTGTGTGTGTGTGTGAAGGAGTTGAAACAGGGACAGAGAGAGTGTGCGGTTTTTTGTTTGTTGTTGTTGTTGGGGTGGTGTGTTGTGGGTTTTTTTTTGGGGGGATGTGTGCATCTGTTGAATAGACAAAAAGAGACTGAGTGTGTGTGTGTATGTGTGTGTGTGTGAGAGAGAGAGAGAGAGAGAGAGAGAGAGAGAGAGAGAGAGAGAGAAAAGAGAGAGAGAGAAATAGAACAACCAGGAAAACAGTTTGAGAAGTTTTTAATTCGATGGAAAAGAGCTGAAACATGTTCTTTTTTAAATTTAAAACAATTCACAGTGAAGTTTAATTAATCAGAAGTCAAAATTAATGCATTTTTTTGTCCTGGCTAACCTTAATGAAAGAAAAGCATGTCAGGAGAGAGAGGGCGTTAACATCTGGGGGCAAGTGGGGAAGGGGGGGGAGGGGGGGGGTGACGGGATTTGTCAAAGAACGTATTATGCAAAGTAATGGTTATATCATAAAGACTATAGAGGCAGAAAGTCGTGCAGGCACTCAGGCAAAGACAAATAGACAGGCAGGCGGGCAGGCAGACATGCAGGCAGGCAAAGAGAGACAGTCTGGCAGACAGACAAGCAGGAAGGCAGGCAGGCAAACAGACAGACAGAGACAGATAGACAGACAGGAGAGAGTGAACAGCAAGCAAAGCCCTAAGAAAAGTCAAGCATCTTTATGTCAGCTCTCTGTTCTCATAGAACTGACGACCCTGCTCAATTGTATGGTATTTATTTACAGTATTGTATTGCGTTGCATTGTATTGCATTGTTATGAATAGCATCGTAATGATTATATTGTATTGCGTTGTGCTGTATTGTATTTTATTGTAGCACATAGTCTTGTATTGTATTGTAGCACATTGTCTTGTATTGTAGCGCATTGTATTGTCTCGGCAGATTCCTTTGCGTGACACTCAAGCTCTTGTCCCCAGGAGAAAGTTCTTTACCATAGCATGGCACCAACCATTCTTCCCTGTCTGCATGGTGTTTGTTGGTATACGAGAGCGAGTTCTTCAAGAAAATCTTGCCAGATTATTTCAACCTCCTGTTATTGTGGCATCTTTCACCTAAGCTACATTCTTGCTGCACAGGGAACCTCAGTTTTACACCTGAACCGAAAGACTAGTCACCAGTTACCGTTAACAGATAAAATAACCATATAGTTTCGGGCTGTGATCGAGATAAGGCGGTGGTTGATTGATGGTACAGTCTGTAAACCGGACAGCTCCGCTGAGACTCTAATATAATCAAACCAAAAGAAGGTATTCGAGATGAAAGTTTGCAGCCGGCAGCCGAGTGACGTGCAACACTCGAGTTCCAGTTATATAATCTTTTAATTGGAAATCTCCGCTCGAGATTTACTATAACCTAAATAAGAACAGTATTCGACCCACTGACATCTCGTTTTATAAGCATATCCGTTACCTGTGGTCCAGTGACCCAGTCTGTTGATTGTGCGGGCGAGTAACGGAGCGGCAGTTTCTGCACTGGGGACAATACAAGGCTGTAAGTAAGTAAGTAAGTCTTCAATTTTAACGTCTTTCCACTTTAAGTGATACCAGACGGCCCTAAAATAGGAGACTGAGTGAAAGAGATGGATAGATAGATAGATAGATCTACTCTGTGTGTTGCGTGCGAGTGTGTGTGTGTGTGTGTGGTGTGTGGTGTGTGTGTGTGTGTGTGTGTGTGTGTGTGTGTGGTGTGTGTGTTGTTCTTCAATTTAACGTCTATTCACATTAAGTGTGTGTGTGTGTGTGTGTGTGTGTGTGTGTGTGTGTGTGTGTGTGTGTGTGTGTGTGCGTGTGTGTGTGTGTGTGTAATAAAGAGTAATAACAAGGGAAATACACAAGTAGTAGTCTTAACATAAACAGATCAAGAACAACATTTTAAAAACAATAGAAAAAGAAGGAAAAAAGGAAAAGAAATTCAAACAGAACTACAACTACAATAAATGCCCTATAGGACTTAGCAATAAACCTTTAGCAATGTCAAACGTTAGCTTTACATTGTTCAAAACTTCGTCAATGGTATTCTCAGAAAAGGCAGGGAGATAAGTTTTTAAATTCTCACATTCAAGTATGATATGTGTATTTGAAATATATTCACCACATAAGCATTTAACATCCTTGCTGAATTTTGTTGTGAATGCATTTAATCTTATCCTGAAAAACAATGCCTTGAGTTGTCTTTCTTTGACAGCATTTGTATAAATCTCTAAGTGATCAATGCATTCAATTACGTTCTTCCCACTCGGAGCTGAATGTGAAAGCCGCTTGATTTGCCGATGTTTTTCTATGAATTTGTTTAAGGAAGCTTCTTCTAACAACTGATAACCCTCTGCAATGGATAGAGGGACATGCAGTACTGTAGACCCCTTGTCATTACGTGCACCTTTCTTCGCAGCCCGATCAGCCCACTCATTAGAAAATAATCCTATATGTGAAGGAATCCAGCAAAAGGAAACATGAATTCCTCGTAAGCACAGAAGATTTATAAAGTATTTGATATTTATTATAAGTTTAGGAGATTGCTTATAAGTTATTGACTTTAAGGCATATAAAACTGATTTTGAATCCACACAAAGTAATATGTGAAAGAAACAGTATGGATGATCTAAAATAAAATTCAAAGCCATGAGAATAGCGATCAGTTCAGCTGTAAAAACAGATCGATTTTTACCAACATAATATGACTTTTCTACTTTTAGTGTTGGTATGACGAATGCTGAACCTGCTTGATGATTGTCTAAAAGAGAGCCATCTGTATAAATTTTAAGATAATGAGAGTAATTATGTTCTATATGTAAATGAACATTAACTGCCACTTAGTAAAATTTTTAGGGGTTTTTCTTTCTTCAAAGTTAACTTGGAATGCCCACATTGAATATATCTTAACTAAAGGAAGAAAATATTTAAATCTGTTAAAAATTGTACGAAAGCAGTATTGGGGACAAGACATGACAATTCTCAAACATCTGTCTACCTCTCTAATTAGATCTAAATTATCATATGGACAAGAAGTTTATTTTAGTGCACCTAAGTACTTATTAAAGAAGCTTCAAAGTGTAGACTGTAAGGCGTACAGACTTGCTCTAGGTGTGCCATTTCATGCCTCGGCACTTGATACATATAACGAAACTGGAATATTACCGCTTGATGAGTACCGACAACTTGTATGTGCTAAATATATTCTGAGAAGCTCAACACCTGAAAACTTTGCTTCAGAAGAAATGAAAATGAGGTCTGAAACAGATTTTCCCAAAAGAGCCCGACACATAACCTCTTTAATTACAATAGGTACCTATACATCAGATCTTTACGAGCGTTCTGAAATTTTAACATCTGATGTAGACTCACAAAGAGCAGTTTCAGTCTGTCCTGTTTGGGAAATGAAGCGAGCTCACTTTGATGTAGATTATATTAACATGAAAAAGAATGAGAATCCAAATACAAGGCTGTGTGCTGTCATCTGTGCATGACACCCAGCCCTGCCTCCTTCCATGACGGTGATGGAGAAGGCTGTCGCCAAAATGCCGATTTGCAACTAAGGGAGACAACACCATCGAGTCGGCGTTGTGTCCCCTGCGGGCATCTCGTCCTCAGTGCCCATGTCAGGGTAGTCCCTGCCTGATCAGAGTGACGGTGAACTGTAAGTAGTTAGGTTAGTTATCGAATTTTTTGTGTTTTTGTTTCTGAGAGCAGTCTTTCAGTCAGAGACAAAAATAGACAGCAGTTACACTGCGTGCACGTTGATCAATCAAACGATCGTCTGATATCAAGGTTGCAAAAAGGTGTTACATAAATTGCGTCACCCTACCTTCCTTCCTTCTCTTCTGTCAGTCGCCATTTCTGTTCTCAAAGGGGCAACCCAACTTTTAAAAAGCACACCAAAAAAATCTTCAAACGTTTTCTCCAGTGGTAAAGGTTGGAAAGGTGAATCACACACACACACACACACACACACACACACACACACACACACACACACACACATTATAAACTGCTAAATGGGGAATTTTATATAACACAACTCACACAAGTATGCATAAATTGCTTGATGGGGAATTTCATATCAGACACTACACACAAGTACATCATAAATTGCTAAATGAGAACACACACACACACACACACACACACACACACACACACAACACACCACACACACACACACACACACACACTCATTTAGCAATTTATGATGTACTTGTGTGTAGTGCCTGATATGAAATTCCCCATCAAGCAATTTATGCATACTTGTGTGAGTTGTGTTATATAAAATTCCCCATTTAGCAGTTTATAATGTACTTGCGTGTATTGGGTGCTGTGAAATTCCCCACTCAGCAAATGTATAACATATTTGTATGTATTGTGTAATACGAAATTCCCTTAAACGGGTTGTAAGGTAATTTGTGTGATTTGTGGGATGTGATACTCCCTGTTGTGGAAATGTTGTACAGTATGTGTGCCCGTTGTGTGATGTGAAATCATAGCTATGTATTGCGTGAGGGTTATTTTTCGTTCCTCGGCTGGGGCTCTGAGGTTTACCAAAGGTGAGATGTTTGCGTATGCAACGGTTTTTTCTCACCATTAAGGTAGCCGAATTCCGACTTTGAGGAAAATGTCTAAACACGACACCAGTGTGCATACGTTTTTTTCAAAATACATATTTTGTCATCCATTCTTACCGGCACGAATGGCCTACTCTTCCGAAAGGCGGAACGGATTTTAACATGTACGCAAGATGTTCTTCGTGTATTTACACACAAGGCCTCGGTTCAGAGCCTCATTCAAAGGACTTTTTTCTTTGGGGGGGGGGGGGGGGGTAAATATAGGGATGTTAATTGCATGGGGGAAATCCCCTTGAACAGGCGTCTTGGTTATGACTCAAACCCGGCTCGATCTTGGGCTGTTAAATCGCAAGCACAACGCTCTAACCACCACCACCTTCCCCCTATTGTATGATATGAAACTCCATCCAGAAGATGCGTAACATAGTTGTTTGTGTTGTGTGATGTGAAATTCCCCAGTAAGAAGATATTCAATCATATTTGTGCCTGTTGTGTGACATGAAATTCGCCATTGAACATGTATATCGATATAGATATATATATAGTTGGAACTTCCAATTGTTTAACATATCTCTGTGTGTATTGTGAAAAGGTATAATATAATTATTTGTATTGTGATATGAAATGCCCCATTGAGCATAATATAACTATATTTGTGCATGGTGTGTGATAAGAAATTCCCCATTGAGCAGATATATAACTATATTTGTATATGTTGTGTGATAAGAAATTCCCAATTGAGCAGACATACAACTATATTTGTGTATGTTGTGTGACATGAAGTTTCCCATCAAGCAGATATACATGTGTGTATGTTATGTGATATTAAATCCCCCAATGAGCAGGTTATGTAACAACATTTATTTTGAGTGATATGAACTTTCCCATTTAGTAGATACAGATCTATACAACAACGTTTGTATGTATCATGTAATATGACACTTAAACCATTGAGCAGATGTATAACACATTTGTTTGTATTGAGCGATATGACCTGGCCATATTGAGTAGATTGCGTAGTGCCTGATCTTCTCCTGCGCAGGTGACTGTGCAGGAGTTCTTCCTATTGGCCTCAGATGACACATTCGAACTTAAGGGCAGCTCATTAAAAAGTTCATAACAAAACATTTGCTAGAAAAAAAAGGCAGGAGAATAGGTTGGGTATGCAGAAAAATGCTCAAAAGAGAGAGAGAGAGAGAGAGAGAGAGAGAGAGAGAGAGAGAGGAGAGAGAGAGAGAGAGAGGGGGGGGGGGGGAGGGGGAAGTTAAAGTATAAGGCAGAAACAAAGGGAGTGATAGGATAGGGGACATTTCTAGCACGGAATTTCCAGAAAGTGGTGATATACTGAAAGAGCCCCAGGCATCCCCACAAGAAGTATTGAGCGATATGAAACTCCCAGTTGAGAAGATTATAACTTGTTTGTTTGTGCTGTGCAATGTTTTTTGCCCGGTCCTCGGCTAGAGCTCCGAGGTTCACCAGTGGTGAGGTTTTGTGTATGCCATCGTTTTAGCCCACCTTGCATGTAGCCACATCCCGATTGCAGGGATATGCAATGTAAAACTCCCCATTAAGCAGATTATAACTTATTCGTTTATATTGTGTGATATAAAATTCTCCAGTGAGCAAATTATACAGTATCTGTTTGAAGTGTGCGATATGAAACTCCCCTTTGAGCAGATACATCACATCTCTGCGAGCACTGTGTGACATGAAATTCCACATGGATCAGATGTATAACGTAGTTTTGTGATACGACATTCCCCATGTCCTGAGAGTCCCTCAATGTGGAGAAAATGACGAATTGTGGGAGTGATGTAATATCCCTCGGATATTGAGTATCGTCTTTCGCACGTCCCCTGGCGCCCAATCACGCGCTGGTTATACGGCTGAGCGATGGATGGATAGATGGATGGATGGAGATACCCTGGGGGAGTGAGGTGTTTGATCACAGGGGCTGGGGTGCAACTGACAGCTCTCTCTGACGGCTTGGGTAATGTGCTCATTCGTCAGGCTGTCAGTTCTATCCCTTTTCTGCACACGCTTACTCACGCCAGTTCTTTGTCTTGATAGGCCTGTTGTGTGATGGTTTTGTACTGTGTTCTACAGTGTTGGGGACGGGATAGCTCTGTGGTCAGAGCGCTCGCTTTCCCCTAGCTAAGATTTAGCAGCATCGAGCGTGGTTACCACTTGCATGGGTGACCGTTTGCGCGTCTTGGCTTCAGTACAGTTCCCCCCCCCCCCCCCCCCCACAAGTTCCCCCAGCTGTAAATGGGTACCTGCCTCTTTAGGTTCAGGGAAGGTAAAGCAGCGAGGGAAAGGAGATGGGCGCCGCCCTCAATATGCTGGCCCCTAGGGAAGTTGAGATCTCTGATGCCTCTCTCCCCCACGACCATATAAGATACGGGACACCTTTACCTTACGTACAGTGTGGCATTGCACTAACGGTCACGGCAGATTATTCTCTGTGACATTCAGGCCGTCCATGTTATGATTTAACATGACTGCTCAGTTCAAATAGTACCCTCGTTCCTTTTTTTTTTTTTGGGTGGGTGGGGAGGGGGGGTATGTATCTAATGTTGAAATGTGGCTACTTACGCCTTCTTTGGGACAACAAGGTTCTACTGGATAGCAGCTTTTGAAATTTTCTCTATCACGATAAAGAAAATAATCTTTTAATGAGATAGAATTACTTTTTCAATATGGTATCTTAGATAGGCTTGATGACACAGAGCTTTTTTTATATAAAGCTTTTGCAGCCATCTCTCCCCCCCCCCCCCCCCCCCCACCCCTCTCTCTCTCTCTCTCTCTCTCTGCCAATACTTTCTGTAACCCTTGGGAATAAAGATTATCCCTCTCCCTCTCTTTCTCAGTAAGCGCGCGCATGCGCGCTCTTGCATACCTCTGTGTGTGTGTGTGTGTGTGTGTGTGTGTGTGTGTGTGTGTGTGTGTGTGTGTGTGTGTGTGTGTGTGTGCGTGCGTGTGTGCGTGTATGCGTGCGAGTTCATGTGTGTGTGTGTGTGTGTGTGTGTGTGTGTGCTCATGAGACCAGGTGCATCAGTACGAAAGAGAGCAAAATAGGGGGAACCTAGGAGAAAAGCCACGAACGGTGAGATGCCAAATGTAGATTATTGTCCAATCAACGGAAAGGCCACGCCTTGCCATAGATTCCCGTGACATCCATCAGCCAGGGCCAATAACTCCTTCACATCCGTATCTTTCTCAGCGGTGACATACAGAAGGTACATATATATATATCTTCCCACCATATATCCTGCTTCACCAGGAAGAACTAAAACAAAACTTGGGGAATTTCCAGAAACACTCCGGCATTTTTGGTAATATAAAACTTCCTATTTTAACAGAAAGGGTGACAGAAAGGTTGGCACGGGTGTAATGGTCCTATATCAACTCTGAACCCTGCACCATATATGCTATGTTTTCTTGTTCGTCTGAATGGGCAGAACATCTCTTTTCCAGAATTTGTAAGAAAGAGAAATCCAGTAGAAATTTACATGTTTCAATATCATTCGGAATGCAGAGCAAATATATTCACTGGGAAATGGTTTTAATGACAGGTTCTGTACTAAATAGTAAATACATTTATCATGATAATGGTTTTTTCAGGTCACCAGAGCTCTGTGAATTTTCATTTGCTATGCAAGTGTACTCCACACCCATTCACATAAACAAATGTGCCCTGTAACCTGTTATTTGCTTCCATCCTTTTCAAGTTCACAAGTACCGTTACAGGATCAACAAACAGTTCCTCAACAACCAAACGTTTTACGATAGACTACAGGCTGTTACTGACAGCACCTTTCCTCTGTTGCTATCTGTCTTTCTCCTCACTTCCCCCTCCCCCTGACATCAATCTTGGCGTATTTCCTGATCGTCATTTCTCCGTTGCTGTGGTGGATTAGTCACACTCCTGGCCGGTGTCAGCGTCGCGTCACTTGTCTTCCCTGGTCCCTGTCTTCGACTGGAACGAGGGTGTTGCTTGAGGCTATCTGCGTAGATGGCATCTTTGACACGACAACGGTGACCATGACAATGACGATGATGATAATAATGATGACGACGACGACGACGACGACGACGATGATGATGATGATGATGATGATGACGACGACGACGACGACGACGACTACGATGATGATGATGATGGTGGTGGTGGTGTTGGTGGTGGTGGTAGCAACATCAGTAGCACCAAAGACGGAAACAATGACAGAACCCAACATGTCCTACAGCTGTCACTGCTGATGCTCATTGTGCTGTTGCTGCTGGCATCGAGCGATGATAATTAAAGTGTGTCCATTTGATGAAGATGTTGACTACGAGTTGTCTAAACATAGTTTTCTTCTTCTGTTTTATTAAAGGAACAAGTTACAACAAATCTCTAAAATGCATTTTGTCTTTTCAATGGAACAAATAACGAATTATCTAAAATTTTGCTTGTCTTTTAGAGGAAAAAATAACCTATGAAACAAACGTTCTACATGCTAGAAGGAAAGTGGTTATCCACCCTATGCAGTTTATACACATATATCTTCTATTTTCTGGAAAACAGCCTTCTTATTGAATATAAAATAATATACATACATACATTTTAACAAAAATATGTTACATTTTTATTTGGCCCAAAATCAAGAAATGGGGACGGGATAGCTCAGAGGTCAGAGCACTCACTCTCCCCAAGCTAAGGTTAAGCAGCGTTGAGCGTTGTTACCTCTTGGATGGGTGCGCTTTGGCTTCAGTACAGTCCCCCCCCCCTTCACCCAGCTGTAAATGGGTACCTGCCCTCTTTAGAGACAGGTAAGTAAAGCAGATAGGAAGAGGAGATGGGCGCTGCCCTCAAAATGCTGGCCACTAGAGAAGTTGGGGTCTCTGACACCTTGCTCCCCAACAGCCGCATAGTTTATAGGAACACCTTTACCAAGGAATCCAGGTGTCAAAGGAGCCTTAACTCGTTCTACTTGCATGTTGTATTTGAATGAAAAACAACATATTTCTTATTTATGAACTTAACTCGACCCTTTACTTTCACTGGTTTCTCCAAGTTAACTTTTACATTATGTCAGTTAAACTCTACTTAAGATGTTTTTCTGCATATAAAACTTCATGTGGGCCCACAAGTCAGGAATGTAACGTACAATTACCTCAATGCCAGCCGACAGTCACTATAGCTGAGTGGATAAGGGTGTTTGGTTTCCATCCTGTAGGTCCATGAAGTCGAGGGTTCGAATCTCGCTAGGCATGTCTGCTGAATTAAGGGTTGTGGGTTTTTTTCACGATCTCCCGGTTAACTTTAAGCGTAGACTTGCCAGTGCCTTAATTTTCTTCGGGTATATACACATTCAGAAGATCAGACATGCCTTTAAAAAGAACCACAATTCATGTCAGTATTTGGTGGGTCATGGAAACACGAACACACCCAGCAAGCACCCCGTACCCAGAAGAGAGATGGGCTCCACCAGATTCAACCTGCCCCAGAGACACGGCCTGAGAAATTCAGTGCAGTGCCCCAAGGATTTCTCAGGGAGCTCAATAACTGTAGCTCAGTAACATACACTTCATAAGTATCCCTCTGTCTTTTTAAACATGATTTTCATGTTCTGGTTTCCAAGAATCTCGAGAAATTTCCCAGACGTTGTTTTTGTCGGGTTTTCATGAGGAGCAGGATCCTAGCTAAAAGGAATGCACTGAAAGACAGACAGACAGGTAGATGCTGAATGGGTGCCAGTCACAGATATCACTAGTTTAGAGCTGAGAATCCTTCATTAGCACTATGATGGCTCTGATCTTCAGTTCATTTAAAGTATCCTTGCAGCATCCCCATTTCTTTTTTTTTTAAAAGAAATCGTGTGGAGTGCCTATTATATCCTGCTGCCTTTTCTGACTGTGTAAATTGTAGAAGATCGAAAGGCTGGGTCATATCTGTCATAAAAGGCCAATGTCTGTTGACACTTGGCACACACCCCTGCTTTAACCACCGCACAGCCTTACGCAGTCGGTGAGGCATCCACTTAGAAACTTTCTTGCAGATATGGTGTAGCGCATATGAAACTTTTCCATACCCATTGATGTTTCCAAGAAAGTGCACCAAACCTCCACACTTGAAAGTAATTGTCTCCGGAATTCTGCCATAATATCTCTTCTGCCTGCTGAAATAAAAATGCTGATGTGTCAGCGTTCAGAAGTCCAACCCACCCCAATCATCTTACTCATAGCCCCGCCGACCACAGAGGGCATATGAAGGCTTTCACCATGTAAACCGTTAAAGCTGATATCAAAACTCTGCAGTTATGAGCAGAAAAAAACTCAGAAGTGATCGTAAAACAAAAATACATTTCATAAGTATCCCTCTGTCTTTTTAAACATGATTTCATGTTCTGGTTTCCAAAAATCTCGAGAAATTTCCCAGACGTTGTTTTTGTCAGGTTTTCAGGTGGGGCAGGATCCTAGCTAAAGGGAATGCACTGTCTGTTCGGCACATTTCTTCCACCTATGATATTGTGTGCACGGGTCATATGAAGGGTGTGTAAAAACAAGGGGAAAGGTAGTTTCCTTGTTTCCCTATGCTTTCTTTTTACAACTGTATACTGAGTGACAGGATTTAGCCGACATTATACGCAAAAAGTTGTATACCACTGTTTAGCATTTTGACAACTTTGATTGAAAACCCAGAAGGAGCATTGCATTTGAATGAAAACCTACAAGGAGCATTGCATACAATGATACGTGCTCTTGGTTCCTAGAACACACTAACGCACCAAGAAGTTTTCCTCACAGAAAGCACGAGACAAGAGACAACTGAGAAGTTTTGACAGCGTAAACATACAAAAAATCCACACAAACAAGTGAAGGAAAGAAGAAAAATAAGAAAGACAAATAAAATAAGAAAGAAAGACAGAAAGAAAAAGCGTGAAAGAAAGAGCATGAAAAGAAGAAAGATCATGAATTAAAGAAAGAAAGAACACGAAAGGAAGAAAGAAAAACTCCCTTCTAAATATATCGACTCGTCAGTCAGCAGAGGTACGAGCTACTCCAACTGAGACAACATCAAGATCATTGGGGTTTGTTGTTGTTGTTGTAATCTACACACAAATCAACAAAGATGAAGAGAGAGGAGGAGACGAAGAAGAAGAAAGAGAAGGAGGAGAAAGAGAAGAAGAAGGAGGAGGAGACGAAGAAGAAGAAAGAGAAGAAGAAGGAGGAGAAGAAGAAGGAGGAGGAGGAGGAAGAAGAGAAGAAGAAACCTTGAAGAAAATAAAGAAGGATATAAATGGGAAAAGACCGAAATAAAAACCTAATAAAAATTATAAATGAAAAATCTCCTTAAATTGATAAAGAATGAAACAAAAGCGGACGCACCCAACTACAAGAAAGCTCGTCACAATAACATCAAAAACCAAAGAAAAAGCAGGACCACTGCCACTACCACCTACACACACACACACACACACACACACACACACACACACGCACGCACGCACGCACGCACGCACGCACGCACGCACGCACGCACGCACACACACACTTTTTTTCTCGCTTTTTTTTCTTTAGATAGATGGCTTGATGAAAAAAAGCAAATGCACTGCTTATTCAATGTACCATCTGAAAATAGAAGTTTGACTTGACTTGACTTGACTTGACACTGACATTTATGGCAGTCATTAACAATGTCTTGAAAAGCAGTTCTTGAAATAGCCAAACTTCTGTGTGTGTGTGTGTGTGTGTGTGTGTGTGTGTGTGTGTGTGTGTGTGTGTGTGTGTGTGTGTGTGTGTGTGTGTCTGTCTGTCTGTCTGTCTGTCTGTCTGTTTGGTGTAGGGGAGAAAGAATTGAGCATATTTATGCATATGCATATGTAGGCATGCATATGTAGGCGTGCGTATATATGCTAAGTGTTTTGTAACTAAAGAATATTCTGATACGCTACATAAACAGATGTAAAGGGCATAAAAACGAGGGGTTTTGGGTTGTTTTGTTGGGGTTGTTTTGTTTTTGTTTTGTTTTCCCTGTCATTTTTGCAGTATACCTAATATTAATTTCCCATCCTCGTCTGCACAAAAGAGGGAGAACGACGGATAATGAAGGTCTTGTCAATAGTTCACCCCCCATCTCACATTAAAACCACACATGCATGCCTTAAAGGGTAAATCACTACAACACATACATAAAACATGCCTTCGCGAACATATACGACTTGCAGGTAAGAGCACACACACACACACACACCGACAACCTTTTTTTCTTCTTCTCCACCTCTAGTTTCTCTCTCTCACACACACACACACACGCACGCACGCGCGCACGCACACACACACACACACACACACACACACACACACACACTTTCAGTACACGACACCAAGCAAGCTTTTGTTCACTGGCGCGAATCGACACCACACACACACACACACACTCTCTCTCTCTCTCTCTCTCTCTCTCTCTCTCTCTCTCTCTCTCTCTCTCTCTCTGTCGGGAAAATACACGAAACAGTGGGCACAAGCACGAGCGTATAAACGACACTACGTGTCTCTTCTACTCCTGTCAGCAAAGAGAAGACTAATGGTATTTCTGCGGCCCACACTTGACAACCTTACGTCACATAAAGATGACAGCTCTCTGACGTATGGGACAACGTCATTTTCTTTCGTGTGTCTCACCAACTGGTACTGAGTCACTGGGGGTTGAAAAATGGCTTGAATAATGATCATCATGTAACGTTAGACAACGGTTTCGGGGGAAAGAATATTGCTTGGAGATAAGGAGTATAAGTAAGGTCTGTCTCACCAAGTCTGCCAAGTAGATTCTCGCTGTTTTGTTTTGGTAAAGGGAAAGATGTTCCCATAACCTATGCGGCCCTTGGGGAGCCAGACCTCATCTTCTCCAGGGGCCAGCATATTGAGGGCGGCGCCCATCACCTCCCCCCCACTGTTTTTCCTTCCCTTGTCCCTAAAGAGGGCAGTACCCATTTACAGCTGGGTGAAATGGGGGACTGTACTGAAGCCAAGGCGCACAAACGGTCGCCTATACACTTGGTAACCACGCTCAATGCTGCTTAACCTTAGCTTTTATTTTTATTTATTTTATTTTATTTATTCTTTTATATCGAGGAGAATGGAATAAGCACTCATGTACTTTTTTACATCCAGTCCCCGTGTGTATAGACTTTTAAAAAACCACATACACACGCATAAATTAAAAAAGAAAAGCGCTTGATTTGTTGCTTTACAAGATTCAGCGCTATATAAATTCCATACATTATTATTATTATTATTATTATGCGGTTTTGTAAATTTTGTCATCTGTTTCCACCGGCACACAATGGCCTACTCTTCCGAAAAGCGGAACAGGTTTTAACGTGTGCGCAAGATGTTCTGCATGCGCTCGCACACGGGGCCTCGGTTTATAGTCTCATCCGAAGGATGGGAAAGCGAGTGCTTTGACTACTGAGCTACCCCGTCCCCGTTTGTTTTATTTTTCCTGTGTCTTAAATCCATATATGTCTAGTTCCGTGTCCCTAATCCCTTATCCTCTACAGCAGACACTGAAAGAAGGATACCGTCAATCCAGATGAAATGCTTTCGCAAACTTCTTGGCATTTCATACAGAGATCACATAACTAACAAGGATGTGAAAAACAAAATTCAAAAACGCCATCGAGCCATATGAAGAGCTCCTGACTTAAGTGAAAAGACGCAATTTGAAGTGTTACGGGCGCGTCACACGAACATCTGGACCAGGTAAGATTGTCTTACAGTACACGAAGAGAGACGATGAGGCAGACAGAGAAAACGATGGGAAGACAACATCAGAAAGTGGACTGGCCTTGAGTGGAACGACGACTTACTACGGAAAACTAAAAACCGCGAGGAGTGGAGGAAACTGGTTGCAAAATATTCAGTGGTAACCCAAAGGTCTACTAGACTATGGAATAGGTGAAGGTGAATGTCAAGTTCTGCCGTTCTTGTCTCTTGTTGCTCTCCATCTCTTCCACCACCACCACCACCCCTCGAATCTCTCTTTCTGCGTGCGCGCGCGCGCGTGCGTGCGTGTATGTGTGTGTGTGTGTGTGTGAGTGTATGTGTGTATGTGGTTAAATTTTTCAATCCCGGTAATTAAATACCGGGAAAAATTAGCTTTCTTTTTTGTGAACATAAATTATTTTCTTCGATACACTGACCAACAACAGCAGCAACAACACCTATCTTTCGTGGATGGATTAAAACAACAACTGCATCATCCCTCACCCACCCATCCCCCCTTCCTTCAACACACACACTTCAGAAAATAAAGATGATCATCATCAAACCACCCTTCTTCTTACTGAAATTCATTCTCTGTCAGCCATTTTGATCACTTTCTATGGCTACTAACTCGTGTCGGAGTCTTTTAAGTTTGGGTTTAACAGTGAAACCAAAGAACAGTCACCCCTAGGTGTGTTTGCATAAAGTTGCTTGTTAGCTTTATTTTTGACCGTGACATGTGTTTGTTCTCTTACAGTGAGTCACACGCCCATACCTACTAACCAACACTGACGACTTCTATGATCAACACCAACTACTTCCTTCCTCCCATCGAACATAAACTGAGGATCAAATCTCAAGTGGGAAGCTTGTAAAAAAAAATTCTTATGCTAAAACAAGTAAAAACAATGGCCGTTTCAATGCAATAGAATAAACGAAACCAAAAACAGAAACAAAATGGAAGGGTTTGGTCGGACGATATTTTTGGCTGGGAGCCTGAATATATTTACTGACGGAAGCTTCACAAACAGAGGGTGGTGAAATAGTCCCGGCACACTTAATACTCTTGTCGTTACCTATGTAGTGTCACATGTTCCTCCTCTTCCAATTACCCATTGATCAAACCACAAAAGTTAGTTTTTATGGTAGATCTGAGAGAGCAAACAAACACCCAAGATATGATTTCAGCGAATGTTACCTCACTTTGTATGAAAAGATCAGAAGAATACTTTCCATTCTGAGTGGTGACAGCCCCGATATGGTCTCAGTGGTCGGCAGGGCTATAAACACTATGATTGGACTGGATTCCATCTGATATGAGTCCTGTGGTTATTGTTGCCCGCCACCAATTCCATCACACAGCCTTTCCATGTAAACCATGGTTTTACCCCAAACATACTCTAGCTGTACTTCCTTTTTGTTGTTGTTATCATTATCATCTTCAGCAGCAGCAGCAGCAGCTGTAGCTTCGTCATCATCATCATCATCACCACCACTGTTAATTAACCTCCTCCCCATTAATTAACCCAACCGCTATGTTCACGTCAAATGCGGACACGAATAACCTTCATCAAATGACGTCAAGACTCAGAAAACAGACACGCTCTTTCACCGCGAGATGAGGATAGGTATTCTTCATCTAAGACATGGCACGAAATGGTACAATATAGCATCAAATGCCTGGCCGTTGATGTACCTTGTTTTCTGTTCATCTCAGTCAGAGCGTCCTCACTAAACGCAGACAGGTAGAGACCCATGGATATGCTTCCATACATATTCGGTATGAACGTTTCGAAACAGTCCTGTATTGTACTGTATACCGTTACAATCGGAGCGGATTTATCTGCGTAAAATTGTGGCTCCTTAACTCCAGAAGAGTGCGCCTCCACAAATATGTAATGTGTTGTTTCCTAGGCTTTTTGTGTTGAAGTTTGCCAGGAACAACTGTCTTTTTTGCCTTGGGTACTTTTATATGCACTAAATGTATGTTGCATATGCGACTTCGGTTTATCATCTCCTCTGAAAGACTAGCTCCCACACCTTCTCTCAAGGTCTGCTGATGAGGGAACAGTTCAGTTTCAGACGGAACCGAACTCGCAGTTTCTCATTTTCAAGACGAACCGGATATGGCTAGACCACTGACGCAGTCTCCTGTGGCTATTCGTGGTGATGTCCCTTACTACGCTGTCTGGGTCTCGAAAACAGGACTTTGTCATACACATAATGATGAACCTGACGTCTATTCACAATGAAGTATATATGTGCAGGTGCAGGGGCATTTTATTACAGTATTACGTGTCCCAGTTTGTGCATGTTTATATATACAGCTTTTGTCTTTTGTTCTCGTTTCACTTGTGCCTTGTTCTAATCTGGGGCTGTTGTTTTCATTTTTGCAACATTAATGTTTATTTTCTTCGTTACCCATGTAGAAAGAAAACAATTCACAAGTGTGTACTTTTCATTCCTCAGTATGAATGGTAGTGTTTGTTCTTTCTTTCTCTGTCTCTGTCTCGACTCCTTTGTCTGCCTCTCTCTGTCTGTCTCACACACACACACACACACACACAAGAACCATCCTTAAGACATTCGCACACCTTACCCAGTCGTTAACATGCCTTTCGCTACTTTAAAACACAAACCTGTGCTGACATGGTTTTCATGTCATCAAACTTTTGCCTCATGGTTGTTGGGGTGTTTTTTTACATGATGTAAATTTTCAAAACAAAAGGCATGTCTCAATGAATCAGAAATGGCTGGTAAAGCTTTTAACAGCTATACATTTTGTTCGTTATTCTCGTTCTTCTATATAAAAAAATACAATAATCAATTATATAGTTTACAATACCTATGTTTGTTGCAGCTGTTAAACCATGATGTGGAATCTATGTCATGATGATAATATGTTGTGATTTTTTTTTGGGGGGGAGGGGTTCTTAGTCAAATCTGTGCCTAGTCCCCTTCCCACTTTCCCCTTGTGAATGGGCTCGAAAACCTACCACAATACACCATTCTCTCCCTATCTAGTCACATGATTAAAGGGGCAAGGCGCTCGTTGAATCAGCTGCGAAGAAAAGCCCCTCGTTTAGTCGTCACTATGCCAGTAACTGGGCTGCCAGCTGCTGTGGGGTCTGCCCTGACTGCTCTGTTTAGAGTTAGAAGATATCTGGTGAGGGAGGGCCAGGTCCTCGTACTGCGTCTACAATCAGTGACTTCTACAGTGTCAACAGATATGACAGAACTCTTGTTGAACCAAAGTATGCAGGGTCAGTACTTCAGGAAAATAACCTGATCCAATTACGTCCTGACCAGAAAAGTATGAGACTGGAAACAGAATAAAAAGCAGACCGCAGTGAGTGTGTGAATGATTTTGTCAAAGCAGCGCAGTTATCTGACACTGTAAAAGAGAAACAACACTTTGCAGGCAGAGGTACACAGTACACACAACACAGAGCAGAATGAAGTCATGTTCAGTATGTCATGTTTGGGCCTAACTCTTGACAACAACACTAGTGTATCTTCTCAACCACCTGACATTAACAGTACAGAAACCACCAATAGCACTGTAACAGATACTTTTGAAATAGCTTTATTTACTAGCGGTTTTCAATTGAATCTTTAATAAATGATTGTATAATTTACTGTCTGAAATTCCTAACTCACAGCTACAGTAGTTGCTTTCATAGCTTTACACTATATTATTGGCATCACCTTGAAAGACAGTCTGAAATCAATATGGTGCATGTATACTTATTTAGATATTTTTAGTTAATTACCTTTCTTCTCATTCCTTTTCTTTGGATCATAGCTTGATTGCTATTATTGTAGTCTTTGGTCAGGACATGGGCTGGATATTAAAAAGGAAAGTTAAGTTAATCTGTAACCCTTGAAAAGACGAGTCTCTCTCTCTCTCTCTCTCTCTCTCTCTCTCTCAGAAACTAGAGAACCAACCTTATGGCATTTATACACCTTACCCAGTCTCATGTTATGCAGCCAGTGCCTTGTGCTCTCCCTATTTCCCAAGTTATTTCAAACACAAATTATGCTGACGTAGTTTCTATGTCAACTTGTCTGCCACAGTTGGTTTTGTAGATGACGTCAATTTTCAAACAAATGGAATGTCTCAATGAATCACACACACAGTGCTGTATGACTGGAAAAGCTTTAACAGCAATAAGTGTTGTACATTGTTCTGGCTCCCCTAAAGATTTACAGAATCAATCTTAGTTTACAATAACTATATTTTATTGCAGCTGTTAAACCATGACGTGGAACCCATGTCATGATGATTATCTGGGCTGTTTTAAATTGTTTTCTCGCCTTAGATGAACACTGCCCAATCCCCTTCACACTGTTCCCTTGTGAATAGGCTTGAAAGCTTACCACAATAAACCATTGTCATTCTCTCTCTCTCTCTCTCTCTCTCTCTCTCTCTCTCTCTCTTCCCCCCATCCACTCCCGCCCATGTATTATGCTGGCTTTATCTTTTTCTATTGTTCTAAGTATTGCTTAAAGCAACGAAAGCTTAACATTAGCACATCTTGGCTGCAAATAGCAATCTTGACTGACAGAACCAGACATAATGTGTGCTTTTTTATATTTCTCTTCACAAAAGTTAGACATGAGGGAAAAACCCCCAAAATCAAAACTTCATACAACAGAGTATATTTGCAAAAACTATAAAGGTCATTCAAGAACAAACTTTACAGTATATATCAAATGACACAATAGTCGATTCAGCATTCTATTTTTCCTGACTCATTTGTGAAACAAGTTATAATCTTTCAACTTGTAATCCTTTTCTTATGACGCTATGTTGGCTACACATGTAGGCCCTAATCAAGTCGAATGATGGAATAATGTCACTAAGACTGTTCTGTGTTTGCACTCTCCTTTCCCTTAATCATGAACAGATTGTATTATAATGGACTGGTCAGAATCAATGGCGAAAATCTCCAATGAACTACCAACCTTTTAAATCCACTTTTAGCCATCTTCCGTGATATTTATTTACATTACAGCGGTTCGATTGCCTCTCTATATCCGTAAAAGACCACTGGCAGCGATTAATGTCAGGCCTCTGCAAGACTGTCATCCAGAAGGGATTTTGCAATACTCCTGGCTTACTTCCATGGCTTTCAGTTGTGTGTGTGTTGTGGTCAAAGATAACAACGACAAAAATTTCTAAGCCAGCTATGGAAGACAATCTTGGTGACGAAGTTTGACTGTTAGATGCTGAATGGGGTAGTTGTTAATGGTGTTGGGCGTTCCCCAGCTTAGCACCCTGGAAGGTCACCCAGAAAATGCACTCTGAGTGTCTCATCCCACCTGAAACTAATTGTTACATTGAAAATACACACTGGATGAGAAGTTTGCGTATGTGACTCTTGTCAAATACCTCGCCACACAGGCAGGCTACTTCAAAGGATTTTTTCTGCTTTATATGAGAGTGCAGGTCATCATGTTAAGAGCTCGTCATTGCTAAAGATAATTTCAGTATAGCATCATTTTAATGTAGGCCTTGGCTGTTGGCATGGACCTACACTGAGGCAGAGACCATACCCATTATTCCTTAAGACGTCCTGACTCTGAAGGCTGTGACACAGAATCACCATAGGCACAGGTACGGAAGGGAAACCGAAACTCAGGGCACCTTCAGACCAGGCAGCAAGAGCCATGTGAAAGAAGTACACAATACTCATCACGTATTCCTGGTAACAGATACCTGTATGCCTTACTGCATCGTTCCATATCTCTACGCTCTGCTCCTACATCATCTATGGACAAAAAGTGATGTCATTACGCTACTCACACGCACACTACATACACACACATTCATACATTCACACGCGCGCGCGCACACACACACACACACATGTACAACGAGCATAATAACACATGCCTATAAATACTGAAAAGGATTCTCTCTCTCTCTAACACGCATACACTAACACGCGGGAAGAACATTTCGTGCGGGGGAGGCAAAGGACTGCACCTGTGGGGCGACAAGTACGTACGCAAGCAAACAAAACAAATCTGTCTTTAATTACCGTGTGTATCGCTCCACACCCCCTCCCGTCACCTTACCGCTACCTTTACACCACAGTCTGGCCCTTCCCCCCACTGTCTGCACACTACACGTAGTACATTTGTTACACCGCTGCTGTCACGTCAACAAAACCAGTGCACTACGTCACGTCACGTGCTGACCGTGGACAAGGGGACACTACTATCCTGGAAGAGGCGGAGAAAGGGTGTAACTATCATTCTGGACAATTCTTTTTACCATACCCCCCCCCCCACCTCCCCCCCCCAAAAAAAAAATACTGGGCGTAGGAGATGAGAAGAGAGGGAAAGAGAGAGAGTGAGAGAGAGAGAAAGAGAGAGAGAGAGAGAGAAAGGGAGAGAGAGAGAGAGAGAGAGAGAGAGAGAGAGTGAATGAATGAATGAATGAATGAATGAATGAATAACTGACCGACAGAATGACTGACTGACTGACTGACTGAATGAATGAATGATAAGCAAGGAGCAAGGTTTTAGGCCAAGGCTAACTTGCGTTCTGTCCTAGTAAAAGATGCATGTATCAAAACAACTTATATAAATATGGAAAGAACTTGCGCGCGCACGCGCGCGCGCGCGAGAGAGAGAGAACGAGAGAGAGAGAAAGAAGGCGGGAGAGAGAGAGAGGGGGGGGAAGTGGAGAGAGAAATTGACTGATTAAATGACTAATTGATGGATCGATAATACTTATTGATTGATACATACTTTTTTCATCTGACCCTTGCCCTAACGAGAGAGATAGACAGACAGGCAGGCAGACAGAAACACTAAAAGAGACAGCGAGAGAGAGAGAGAGAGAGAGAGAGAGAGAGAGAGAGAGAGAGAGAGAGAGAGAGAGAGAGAGAGAGAGAGGTAGTTGTTGGTCAGTTGTCAATATACCACTTCACACTAATACAGCATTCTCCTTTAATCAGAGACAGGCATGTTATCCTGCAGACAAGACTAGCACGGTGACTGGATCCCTTGTGCGAACACACGTGCAGCCTCTTGCGCACACGTTAAAAACCCATCCATCATTCGTGGAAGAGTCCCTAGTTGTGAAAGATGGGTAGAACGATGCGGAACTACCCTGCATGCACCCGAGTCTGTGTGTGGTTGTTTGTTTATTGTTCGTTTGTTCGTTCCTTCGGTGCTTTCGATTGTCGATGGTGCCTTGTCATCTATTGAAACTACTCCATGAAAACTTTATGGTATACGCGTAGGAAGATGAAGAAAAGTGTACAGCAAGAAAGTTTGTATCTATTTGTTTGCTTCCCCTCCCCCCTCAAAAAAGCCCCACAGCAACGAAAACAGCATTAAGGACTTTAACAGTACGATCAAATGTACTAATGCAAAAGGTTAATAAGAACAACAACTTTTTAAATCAAATCATTTCCCACTGAAGGCGAGTACAAAATTTTACTCCTAATTGAATAACGATAAGATTCCGTAAAGTCTTGGAGCATATGCGTTTTCATTAGGCAACGGTCATTTTTCGACCGTCGTTCATATTCCAGGCATGTGGGAAAATATTTGTTAGCTTTTGTAATAAGAAAAACAAGGCAAAATGTATCTCAATTAAAGTCATATAAAACATATCTCAATTCAAGTCATACAAAACATATCTCAACTTAATAGACCTTTCGCTTATATCTATAACTCTATGGTGTGTGTCAAAGCCTGAAAATGATATTAGAGTTCTTTTTTTAACTCTCTGAGGCGATGGGGCACTGCACTAATTTTTTTCAGGCAGTGTGTTCTTGGCAAGCCAAACTTGGATAAGCCCATCCCTTTCCATGAAAATGATATGCTGTCAGTTATTTTGAACCTTTGTTAGCATTTTACCCCCACTTCCATACTTTAAGGAAATATGTTTTTTAATCCAGAGAAATTAACTTTTTGTCCTTTTGCGTGAGCACAATAGGAACAGGGGTTTTCTGACTATTTACCCTGCATGACTTCTTCTTCTTCATGACAACTTCACATAATCAAGAGTACATGCACGTACTCAAATGTAACAAAAGTGAACATCGATAAACACTCTGCTTTACTTAAGTAAAGTTCCGTTGATTACAAGTGCCGACCATTTTATCCTGTCATATTTTTTTAACGATGAAACACGATTTTTCCAATAAGAAATAAATCATAGTGGAACATACACAGATTCTGAATGTATCAAACGTGGGATGTAAACGTACTTATCTGCATTTGTGATTGATGATTGTAGAAATATAGAATTATTCAAGTTGTTGGGGTTTTCTTGTACGTTAGGGTTTTTCTCACGTATTTGCATTTCAAAATATCTTTTATGCAGAATGAAAACTAAAAGAAGACTTCGCGACATAACAGACCTGTTTCGGACACTTAATGGCACGAGATGGTCCTGTTGTGTTGGCGGGTTTTCTTTTTCGCCTTACTGTCAACATGTGAATCATCATATTTTTTATTCCTTTGACGAACATTTGGGCTTAAGGACAATTTTTGCGAGAGGAAGCAAAATCATCAAGAATATAAGAATAAAGACAAGGAAAAAACGTGATGAATTTACATTGGAAGAGCTAAGAATTCACATTCAGGTTTTTAGGATAACGGCTTGGACAATGCCACACCGTGTCTGGACTAGGAAAAACGACCTTATTACTGCTGATAAAATCCTATTAATTAATTCCACCGTGTTAATTAATCTCTCTCTCTGCGTTTAATAATAATAATAATAATAATAATGTATGGAATTTATATAGCGCTGAATCTTGTAAAGCAACAAATCAAAACATCCATCAAAGACCAAACCAAAAAATATGGCTTTTACAGAGAGAGGAGAGAGAGAGAGAGAGAGAGAGAGAGAGAGAGAGAGAGAGAGAGAGAGAGAGAGAGAGAGAGAGAGATCTGCTAAAATGACCTGATTTATCATATTTCGAGGATAAAGGAATAAGCAATCATGTGGGGGGTTTTAAAATCCAGATCGTGTGTATGCAGCTTTGTCAATTTTGTCATCCGTTCCCACCGGCACACAATGGCCTACTCTTCCATTTGACTCCTTGAGGCACATCTGCCGTGTCGTTAAATGGATTCCTAGACGCTAACTGGATCAAGGCGATCAATTGTGCAACAAACCTGCTCAAAAAGTAGCCTGAAAATATTCTTAAACGGCTTAGCACATGGTTTTCTATCAATGCACATAAATGCACGACCCAAAATAATGGCAATAAAAAAAAAATACATTATATGAATAAAAACTCAGTCGAGACTGTGAACGTAAAACGAGTATTCCCAAACTTTCTCGGGGAAAAATCTGTTCTTTTACCCAATTTGCAGGCAAACAAAGATAACAGAAAAATTGTCAGATTTGGAATCCTTTGTCTTGCGACTTGCAGTCTGTGCATTGGCATCCCACCTGGTAAAAGGGGGTGGGGGTGGGGGGAGGTTCCACAAGTTTTCAGGCCCAGGGAGAAGTTCTTATCTTCGTTGCGGATGTTCTTGGGGATGTTGAGGATGTTGTTAATTAAGTATGTCTCCGTTGAGGATGTTGCTTATAAAGTATGTCTTTGCCCTACAAAACATTTGCTGCCAATTAAGGATGTTGATTAAGTATGTCTATGGATTACAAAATATTTGCTACTATGAAATTATTTTAAATAATTTTGTCTTTGCATTACAAAACAATTGCTGCTATGTGAGAATGTTAATTATTATTTGCGTTACAAAACATTTGCTTCTGGGTAAGGATGTATGTCTCAGCGTTACAAAACATTTGCTGCTATATTACGATGTTATCAATTAAATATGTCTTTACATTAAGAAACTTTTGCTGCTATGTAAGGATGTTTGTTAATTGAGTATTTCTTTTGCGTTATAAAACATTTCCTGCTATGTTAGGTTGCTGTTAATTAAGTTTTTCTTTGCATTATAAAACATTTGTTGCTATAAAATGATGTTAGTTAAGTATGTCTTTGCATTACAAAACATTTGCTGCTATGTAAGGATGTTGTTGATCAAGTATGTTTTTGCATTACAAAATACTTGTTGCTATGAAAGGATGTTAGTTAAGTTTGTCTTGGCATTACAAACATTTGCTGCTGTGTAAGGATATGGTTAATCAAGTTTGCCTTTACATTACAAAACATTTACTGCTTAAGCAGGATGTTGTTAATTAAGTATGTCTTTGCAATTCAAAACATTTGTTGCGATGAAAGGATGTTGTTAATCAAGTTTGTCTTTGCATTACAAAACATCTGTTGCGATGAAAGGATGTTGTTAATCAAGTTTGTCTTTGCATTGCAAAACATCTGTTGCTATGAAAGGGTGTTGTTAATCAAGTTTGTCTTTGCATTACAAAACATCTGTTGCTATGAAAGGGTGTTGTTAATCAAGTTTGTCTTTGCATTACAAAACATCTGTTGCTATGAAATGGTGTTGTTAATCAAGGTTGTCTTTGCATTACAAAACATCTGTTGCTATGAAAGGGTGATGTTAATCAAGTTTCTGTTTACATAAAAAAAAACACATTTGCTGCTATGTTAGCATGTTTTTAACTAAGTTCCTCCTTTCATTACAAAACACTTTTGCTATGTAAGGATGTTGTTATGCCTTTCCATTCCAAATCATTTGCTGCTTTCTAGGGATGTTGTCAATAAAATATGTCAATCAGGTTTTTTCCAGCCATGGATGCTGTACTTAAAAAGAGTTCAAAGAATTGGCCTGAATCTTTAAAGCAGCACATTATTGTTCGATTTCATTTTAAGAATAATTGTGTATATACTGCCATCACCTTGTGTTGTGATTCATCTGATTTCCTCAAACTTGACATAAGACAGTATTTGTATTTGTAAGGTGATGTCCCTACCTATGATCTACCTGCCTTTTGCATCACCTGTTTCTGTCATGTTTGATTGAAAGTAAGCCTCATCTTCTCTTTGATCTCCGGACCACACACACACACACACACACACACACACACACACACACACACACCGTAGACCCCAAAAAAACCGGGCAGTCCCTCCCGAAACTGGATGACTGTGATGAGCTGCATGTGTGGCTCTCGGAAAAACAACAGAGCGGGGAGACAAGGGGTGAAGAAGGAGGGAGGGAGGGAGGGTCTTAGGAGACAAATGAAGAAGGGCATGCGCCGTGGAACACAGTGTATGGATGATGTATCATCTGACAGGCCTCCTCAGACACATCGCTACCCTCGCCATGGCCGCCGTATCCGCCTAGCCCCTGTCACCTCACTTTCACGGGAGGGAAGCCATTTTGCTTTTGTTCTACCTTTCGGATTAACAACTCTCTTCGCGACTTCGTGTAAAGTTGTCTTTTTGTTTTAAAGGGAAGGAAACCATTCCCTGAAGTAAGTGAAGTGTTTTTTAAAGAGAAAAGTTTAAGGACTTTCGACATTATTCTACGACTACCATGTTGTTTTTCGCCCTAGAAGAAAATCCACAAGGTGCAGATTCATACAGAAGAATCTAAACAACTGGTAGGCCTATGTGTATAAAAAGTGTGGAGATACTCCTGATACCTGGCAAAATCATCAGTTTCTACAATCTCTGCCGCGCTGAATCTGTCTTCATTTAATCATTCTGAGAGTGTGAGGGATCTGAAAAAGGTTTGAAGTTTTGAAACGGCCATACTGCTTATAGAAAGACTACTGTGTAGCAGAGTGAGGGCTTCTTTGTGCTTTGTGCTGCTTTTTTTTTTTAATGAACTTCCTGTTAGCAATTTTTTGTTAAAACAAGGTAAAGGAGACAAAGTGCAGATTACCTAATTGGATTTTGCTGCTTGTGAAGACTTTGAAAGTGATTAAAGTAACTGAATAATGTTTACACTAATTGCTGTAGGGAGGAAAAAAGTGTTTATATATAACATTTGTGTGTGTTGCGTGTGTGTGTGTGTGTGTGTGTGTGTGTGTGTGTGTGTGTGTGTGTGTGTGTGTGTGTTTTAATGCATGTATTTATTCTTTCATTTCGAGCATAATGGAATAAGCAGCCATGTATTTTACATCCAGCCCCCGTGTGTATGCAGTTTTGTAAATTTTGCCATCCGTTCCCACCGGCACACAATGGCCTGCTCTTCCGAAAAGCGGAATGGTTTTTATAATAATAATAATTATGTATGGAATTTATACGTTTTAACGTGTGCGCAAGATGTTCTGCGTGCGTTCGCACACGGGACCTCCGTTTATAATCTCATCCAAGGACTCTGTGTGTGTGTGTGTGTGTGTGTGTGGCGTGCGTGCGTGCGTGCGTGCGTGCGTGCGTGTGTGTGTGTGTGTGTGTGTGTCCTAGAACGACAACGTTTTTGAGAAAATCAGCACGAAAACAAATGTCTCTATGACTTGGTGTTTCCTCCATTAACTTAATAGATGCAGTAGCTAATGTTTCTAAATGGTGTCAATTTAATTTAGCAATTGTCTTTCCATTAAACAAAACAAATTGGAGATCCTGTTTGATGCATGAAATAGCTTTTAAAGTAGATTAAAATTTACTGCGAGGTAAGAGAAAAAAATATGCTACAAATAGTAAAGCTACAAAACTGTCCGTGTGTTTCAAAGAAAGAATATACGAAATCTGTATACATAATTTCCTCTGTGCATTTACGTCCAAAACATCTACATCATTTAACAAAGTTAAATACCTATTAAGTACTTAATTCATGACATAGTTTTAAAAGTTTACATTGAATCTCTATCTTAAGCAAGTGCACAATTTTTGCAGATATTGGGCGACATTTCTATCAATTAATATTTAAGAAACCTACAAGGGAAGTCTATTTGTATCAAAAAATACTTTCAAGGGGGAAAAAGCCTTTATGCTGAACGTCCGCTTTTATCTAGTGAATGATTTTAAACACTGACTTAATATTCTATGTTTATTTAAGGAGCTATTTCGAACACACACATGCAACCTTCGTGGAAAGTTGATACCTAATTAATCAAACTCGATTAATTTTTTTTTAAACACTGAATAAGTATTTCGCGTCTTAGACATTCCGAGGGAATGTGAGTGGCGCCTTTTTCTTATCAGTATTTTTTTTATCATACAAAACCTCTATTTTTATAAAAATAATCAAGCTTAGCATTACTGATTTGGAGCTTTTACTATATATAGTCGTCCCCCCAAAAGAAGAAACTCAAGTAAAGTCTAATGGAATCACCATTTCTGGACATAGTACTCTCTCTCTCTCTCTCTCTCTCTCTCTCTCTCTCTCTCTCTCTCTCTCTTCTCTCAAACACACACACACACACGCGCGCGCGCGCTGTGTGTGTGTGTGTGTGTGTGTGTGTGTGTGTGTGTGTGTGTGTGTGTGTGTCTGTGTGTCTGTGTCTGTGTGTGTGTGTCTGTGTGTGATTCAGTTGAAACCCTTTATCCTAATTAGGAGACAAAATCGTATTACCCTTTCTAAGTAAAAGCTCTCTACTGCTTGAATATGCAACAATTTATTATGCTTTAAAAAAAATTACAGTCGTTATATTTGTTTTATAAATGTTAATAAGAAAGTAGCCAGTCCTATTCCTTTGTTTGTGAAATCAAGGTTTCAAAATTATTTTCGCAAATGTGATTTTATGTCCAAAAGGTATTTCAGGGGTTTTGTTTGGAAATTTTCTCGCTTAAAACCGTTTTTGCCACATGCTTACCTACGTAAGCCTTTACCTGTTTGTACAGCATAGTCTTTTGACAACTGCTTGCTGTCTTACTTTGACTTTAGAAGTATGAACAGTTTTGCTCTTCTCTGTGCCGTCATCCTTGCCTGATGAGTGTTGCTTCATGATCTTGTCACAAAGCATTCTTTCCTCTGCTTCTTCTTCTTCTTCTCTTTCCTTGTCCATTCTTTCTAAGGGCTTGTCTACGGCTGTTGCAGAGAGATTTCTCAGGGCGTATACTGTTTTTGCCCCCTCCCCCCCCCCCTCCTTTTTTTTTACAAATGTTTTCGACTTTTGTGCCTGATCTTTGCTGTCGTAGTTGCTGACCTTTTCTGACCATTTCAGATCAATGATTCGTATAAACAGCTCCTGAATAAGTTCTGACGTCAGCTGATAGTTATAAATTATCCAAGTTTCAGAACCGTAGAGGAGGACAAACTTCGCAAAAGAACTGAGGGTTCTGGGTTTGGTATGCAGTTTGATTTCTCTGGACTTTAACAATTGTCTTTCTTTGGAACACAGTTTTTGCTATTTGTATTGTTCCTTTATGTTGGTGTCCGATTTCTCATGTTTGCTAATGATTCTGCTAAGTATTTTTCTTGTTCTGATAGGATCTGTGTAAAGCGTGTGTTCATCTTTAGTGCGTTGTGTTTGCATTATGGATATTTAGGCATACTTGCTCTAATATGGTGTCTAGTTCAATTTTTGTTTACCTTATATTTGCTTGTTGGGCGTGCGACAAGAGTGTCAAACCACTTGCAAGGTCTAAATCATCAGATTGGTTTAATAATAATAATAAGAAGAAGAAGAAGAAGAATTTATACAGTGCTATATCTTGCAAATACAAATCAGAGCGCTTGCATTCAATCTGCTCCTACACATGAAACCAACAATGATTAACAATATTTTAACAAATTCAAATGTCCACACACACACACACACACACACACACACACACACACACACACACACACACCAAACACACACACACACACCACACACACCACACACACACACACACGTTATACACTTTAGCAGGGTGATGTAATTTTGGCTGTTAAATGCAAGGACAGATATGAGATGAATCAGGAGGGGAAATCTTAGGTTTGAAATAGGTATGTTTTGAGGCTGGATTTAAAGCTGTCGTAAGAAGGCTTTTCACGAAAGGAGAGAGGGAGGTCATTCCAGATTGATGGACCAGAAATAGAGAAAGAGCTACGGCCAACAGTGGATTGGTTGAATCTAGGTATTCGTAAGAATCTAGATATTCATACGACACACGTCAATAAATAAACATGTCACTCCATTGTGCATTTGATAATAAAGATTAATGACTTAAATTGCTTTCTGTGGTAGCCAAAGACCTGCCATCATCTTTCTCAGCTCATGCTGTCAAACAGGTTCTAATAATCAATGAAACTTAAATATAGAGAGCTCTTTCATTTAAATAACTGCCGAACTATCTTTCACGAACTACTATTTTTCCTCAAGTCTGCCTAGAATTTGCAGGAATTTTGTTTTTATCTTCTTCAGTTTTATAGTGGTTATTAAACTGATTCTGTTCATTTACGTGACCAGAACAGTACTAATAATCCACTGCAGTCCTAGCAATACTGGAGCTTTCATTCATGTAGAATTTTGACATTGTGGTTCATCTACTGATATGACATTTTCTGTTTTGCATATAATCATCGTTTTGAAAATGTAGTTTAAAATGTCTTTATATTTCTGCAAGAAGCCGAGCAGTTTCTTCTGGGTTTCTTCAAAACTAGCAGCTTTCCTCTTTTGAATTTAGTGTTAACTTTTCCATTGGGCAAGATTTTTTTGTCAGTTTCAAACAAATTCCATAGTAGGGTACACTCTTAACACAGAGTGTTGGTGATAGTAATTGGTTCAAGAGTTCTTCAAAGAGCTCTATTACATGTGTTAATTGTTTTTCATTGCTGGTCGTTATGTTTCTAATTTACCTATAATATATCTGTTGAAAGTTGGTATCTACCAGAAAAACTTTCGGATTGTGTTGTGCAGATTTAGCATGTTTTTCTGTTTTCTCTTCTGCATCATGTAAAAGGCTGTCCACTTAGTTCCTTCTGTCTTCCTGGACTTTTTCCAGCTTCTCAATATTTCGGTGTGTACTTTATTGCACAGTCCTTTTGTTTTTGGTGGTTTTTTTGTGTACACAAAGCTTGTGTTCAATACACGTTTTCCCCTCTCATCTGTTTTCTTGAGAGTATGTATGGATGTTCATTCTTCGACCCCTTGCGATGAATTCTTTAAATGCTCTTAACCATGATTCCTTCAAATGTTGCTTTGTGATGTCCATGTTCAAGTCTTCATCTTTTTTTGCCAGTCCTTGTATCCCTGCTCTTTTGTTGTTAATGCAGCTGCGAAATTAATGACACTATCTTGATCGTTGAGGTTTGCCTTAAATCTGAGTCTCTTTGATTTAGTGGGCCAGTTGTCTTCAGACTAAATTCTAATTGGATAACTATCAGGCCATGATCTAAATTGATGTTGTACATGCATACTTCCTATATAGTTCTTTTGAAGACGTGACCGTCCTGGGTTGACCCTTATGGCTGGCCAAGGTGTTAATTCAAGGAATGACTGAAGAGTTGGTTACAAGGAATATTCTACCATTTATAAAGTTTGTCCTTTTAGAAGTTGTTATCTCAACCCCGACTATGTCTCCTTTCAGGACTGCTTCTACCAATTCCTGGCACATGCCGAGCAGTCTGTTTCTGTTTAATCTCATCATCTCATCTGCTCCCATAACCCCCTCCAGGGTCGTAGGGGCACTGCAGAGACAAACGTTGTACCAGTTGGCTTCATTTGCGGCGGTTGTGGGCAAGTGCCTGGGTTGTGGAGAAGCTCTTCCTCGTCCATTCAGTGATGTTGTCTGCCCATTTCTTCTTCGGCCTGCCTCGCCTTCTCTTCCCTTGCACTGTTCCTTGCAGTATGTTTCTTCTTAACCCCCCAAAAATGTTGTTCAGCTGGTGTCGTTTTGAGGGGTCTAACTGCCATAGTTTGCAGTAGTGATTGGTTGGCTCGTATCATCACTTAGCATGCTGCTGGGTAGGGGTGCAGAAGTGTTGGTTAACAATTAACTAACCCTCACTTCTTTTAATTACGATAGGCAGTCTATGGCTTACTCGTTTTCCGAGCCCCTCGTGTGTATTGTGATCTTTGCTTGTTGACTCTGAGCAACCATGGAAGAAGAAGGGAATCAGTTGTTTGCACAAATGTCTAGAATATTTCACCATTTTTGGTTATCTATCCGGGACTTTTCCGTTACTTTTAATATTATTTTTTGTTTTTTTCCATTTCTGCATTGAAATTTCTTGATATATAGCTGTTTTTCCTTTTCACTCTGCTTATAATATTCTTTCTGTCTTCCTTTTGTTCTTTGTGGTCAGGCTGGATTTTTGCTTTTGTGCCTGAAAAGTCCAATTGTCAAAACGCCTTTTTAAAAACTTTGCTGGTACCAGTGCGTCTGTGTAAGAGGCTTTCTCATCTTCATGGACTAAAATAGCACATATAGTTTATCCTACTATTGTTTGATTCGCCCAGACGATGTCCACCTACTGTCTGAAAGTGACAACCAGCTGATGTCATACATTTCGTTGTTGTTTGTTATCTGAGCGACTTTGCTCACTTCAAACATTGCCCTAACATTCCAGGTAGTAGCTGTGTCTTGTTTGTTGGAAGAAAAGTGTTTGGATGTTCAGCTTCTTTGCAGTTTTCAGAGTACTGTGCCGTTAGGTCCTCAGATGGGTGGGGCTTCTTCCAGTACTGGTTCGGATGGTTTTATCGTCGTTGATGTTTTTTGTCCTAGTCACATTTTCAATTTGTTTTTAGTCTATCGAGAAGTCCCAACCTGCAGGACCAGGGTATGTGCTTGGTCTCACTCCTTCCACGGGATACCCTTCCATAATCGAGCACTCCAAGTAGATCTCTGTGTTCCATCGGCGCACACAAGCCATCTCATCATGACAAGGCCCGTGCTTTCAAAACAGTAGTTTCTTCATTTGTCTCCGATTATGAACAGGTCTTTTCGTAAATCTGTTTACAGGCAAACCATAGTAAATCTAGAGATTTTAGGGTTTTCCCTGCTCTCCATTACCCTGCCTCTGGTCATACCTCTGTGAGTGTGTGGGTGTCTGTGCGTGTGTGTCGGTCTGTCCGTGTGTCTGTGTTTGTCTGTGTCTGTGTGTGATCAACTGAGACTAAAGACAATAGCACTGCATAATAAAACAGATAAACCATTCGTCCTATTTATGTCTTCCCCGTTATTTCCTACAGAGAGTTTTGAAAACAGCTGCTGGATTTGACAAACATGGATTAGACATTGTGTGAAAAGTTTTGGAACTATATCCCATAAAAGATAACCACATCTCCAACAGGCTTTCATAATCAAGATGACGACCTCTTCGAAGCATAGCCAAAACTCCGGACATCTCCCTACAAAGCGGTTATCCCAGCACAGGTATCACAAAGTCACGACGCAGAACATAATGTGTCGTTATTCTACCAGACTGAGAACATCATCATCGTCGTTGCTGTCATTGCCTTCAGTGATGGTCATGGTGTGGTTGACGATATGGATGATGGTGGTGTCCCCAGTGGGGGGAAGCTGGACAAGAAAGGAGTTCAGGTTGGCCTGGCTGGCGCCGAAGGAAATGCGCCAAGGTTCCAGTGCTGCCAGCAGTGTCAACGCTCTGAAGGTGTCTCTCCGAGTGACGGAACTCAATCACTTGCTTGGCTATAAGATACGGTAAGTCTGGCGCTGGGCTGATAGGAGGTGGGCCGTTGAAAGAGAGGAGGGTGTGGATGGATTGAAATAAAACCTGGTGTGATTGCTCCTACTCACAAATTTATCTCTAGAATGGCTGGACACAGCAGATGAAACTTTTGCTAAGAAGTAATGATATACTCTTGACATCGTCTTGAAGAAGGTTCCCATTTTCACTCGTTAAGATTTTATTATACAGACTTTCTGTTCAATGTTATAGTGGGTCCTGTACAAAAACTCTCATTATGCCGTTATCAAATCTACCAGCATATCCATATGTAGTTCCAGCAAATTCATGGTTATTGTGGAATACTCTTGTTTGAATGCAGCAGAAGAACTGTTTTATTAAAGCAAAAAGAGATAGTTAGGGCTTATCGTCCGCCGGGGTCACCCCATGTGGGCATTTCTGGGTAACTTTTCTGGAACAAGGAAAAAGGATGCAGGTTTTGCTTTTAAATGAATATACAAAATTTAATATGCTACAAAGCATGTGTACATGCTGTGAGAGAGATATATATATATATATATACGTATATACACACCTGTGTGTGTGCCGACATATTTATGCAAAATATGAACTTATATATATATATATATATATATATATATATATATATATATATATATATATATATATATATATATATATATATATATATATATCTGTCTGTGTGTGCCGACATATTTATGCAAAATATGAAATTATATCCCTAACAGGCTTTCAAATGAAGATGAGGACCTCTTCTGAGCATACCCAAAACTCTGGACATCTGTCATTAAAGCGAACATAGATAGATAGATAGATAGATAGATAGATAGATAGATAGATAGATAGATAGATAGATAGATAGATAGATAGATAGATAGATATGTGTGTGTTCCTACATAGTTATGCAAATATCATGCAAAATATCAAGCATATATATGCAAAGGGTGTGACCATGCTGGCACGACAAGTTAGATGTGAGAGGAGAGACAGGGCACGCCACAACAAAGGCCACATGAATATCAAGAAGAAAACAGGAAGATGGAGAATGAGAGCAATGCGTTGGGGAAGGAGAAGGGGAACTGAGAGAGAAGAGAGAGAGAGAGAGAGAGAGAGAGAAGAGAGAGAGAGAGAGAAGAGCTGTTTAGACTGTACCCTTACACACACACACACACACACTACACACCCACACACACACCACCCACACGACAAACACACACACACACACGACAAATACCTCACATCATGTCGGAACATCTTACAACGCTTGTCTTGTAGTTGAAGACTCGTAAATTCAGGTTACTATGTTGATAGGTTATTTGGGTGGAGACAGTTTATTGTGGTTTGTTTCCTTGTCTGTTATGTGCCTTTTAATACTCTTTACTACAAACATAATGGGCAGGGACAGACGAGAAAAGCAAAGATTGTTGAATGCTCTACAACAACTTGCATATGAGTGCAATCTTATGTATATCCCTCTCTTTGGTCTCTCTGTGTATCACTGCTTAATGTTTTAAATATAAATGTCTTTCATTGTATAATGCTTGTGCTTGCACATAACGATTTTGAGATGGGTCGATTTCTATGACTATGAAAACAATTATACACTGTCGGTGTGTGGTTTTACTTTCGTTTGTGTGTTTTTTGTTTGAGTGCTTTTTTTGTTAGTTGGTTATTCTTTTTGTTTGTTGTTGTTGTTGTTGTTTTGTTTGAGGGTTGCTGCTGTTGTTATTTGGGGGGTTTCTTTTTGGCTTGTTGGTGTGGCTTGATTTTGTTTTGGTTTTGCGTCTTCTTGCTTAATGGGAGTTGTTATTGGTTTGTTGGGAGGATTTGTTGTAACAACTCTAGGGGGAGAGGATCGCTTTGGACGGACATAGGGGAGAGGATCGCTTTGGACGGACATAGGGGAGAGGATCCCTTTGGACGGACATAGGGGGAGGGGAATCCCTTTGGACGGACATAGGGGAGAGGATCCCTTTGGACGGACATAGGGGAGAGGATCCCTTTGGACGGACATAGGGGGAGGGGATCCCTTTGGACGGACATAGGGGAGAGGATCCCTTTGGACGGACATAGGGGGAGGGGAATCCCTTTGGACGGACATAGGGGGAGGGGATCCCTTTGGACGGACATAGGGGAGGGGATCCCTTTGGACGGACATAGGGGGAGGGGATCCCTTTGGACGGACATAGGGGAGAGGATCCCTTTGGACGGACATAGGGGGAGGGGAATCCCTTTGGACGGACATAGGGGGAGAGGATCCCTTTGGACGGACACATCAGCGAATATTTGAACCCACGCCCTCAGTTAACACAGACCCCTAGTAACGCTTTAGATATTAGGTAGATATATTATATGACTATATAGGAGTGATCTTTACGAATATGAATGATCTATTAAATATAGATATATATGGGAACGATAGATCAGTAATCAGAGCATTCGTTTACCCTAGCCAAGTTAAGCAGCATCGAGGGGTACTAGTTGGATGGATCGTTGCGCGCGTTGGCTTCAATAGTCCCCCAGTTCACCCAGCGTGTAAATGGGTACCTGCCTCTTTGGTCAGGAAAGTAAAGCAGCGAGTCAGAGGAAATGGGCCCGCCCTAATATGCTGGGCCCTAGAGAAGCATGAGATCTCTGATGCTGGGTCCCTGCAGTATGAGACACCTTACCTTTATTATAGAGAGATGAGAGTTTATTATATATATATATAATATATATATATATATATATATATATAGAGAGAGAGAGAGAGAGAGAGAGAGAGCTATAAAAACAAAAGACAAACACAAAAATCAATCCATCCATACATACATGCATGCATACATACATACATACATACATACATACATACATACATACATACATACATACATACATACATACAATCATGTATGCATGCATGCATGCATGCTTGCATGCATACAATGCTTAACACACTTACAAGTCCATTCATTTGAAATACGAGTATTTTACCCATTACATACAGATAACCCTTAACACTTATCCAAGTCCCGTCTTTTTGAAATACAAATAATTTATACACATATAATTGCATAAAGATAACTCTTGACACTTATCCAACCACATCCATTTGATATACATTTACACACACACGTACACACAAATACCCAGAGAGAGAGAGAACACTTGACACTTATCCACTTCCCATCCATTTGAAATACAAGTAATTTACCTCCCCCCCCCCCCCACACACACACACACACACTCACAGATAACCCTGACACTTATCCAAGTCCCACCTATTTGAAAAACAAGTTATTTACCCACATGCACACAGATAACCCTTAACACTTATCCAGGTCCCATTTATTTGAAATAGAATTCCCTTTACTTAGTAAAAAAAAAAATAAAAAAAGCTTGTGTCCAACGTGTGTGCAATGACAGTACAAAATCCAAAGACCTTATAAAAAGAACAAAATGCACTATCAGGTAAAGGTGTCTCATAGCCTCTGTGATCATTGAGGGAGCGAGGTGTAGAGGCCTCAGCTTCTCTATGAGCCAGCATTTTAAGGACAGCGCCCTTCTTCTCTCCTTCGCTGCTTTACCTTACCTGACCCTAAAGAAGGCAGGTACCCATTGACAGCCGGGTGAACTAGGGGGACTGTACTGAAAGCCAAGGCGCACGAACGGTCACCCATCCAGGTGACAACTGCTTAACCCTAGCTTGGGGATAGCAGATGCTCTTACCTCTAAGCTGCCCTGTTCTCTCAATGACATTGTGTCAGCTTTTTATGACATGTTCTAGGCGTGGTGGCCCTACGTTATGGAAAGTTCATGTATATGTGGTAGAAAAGGGTGGAGTACATGGTCAACCACAGATTAAATGATAAATCCTCATTACACGCACATATACGCAGGCACGCAGGCACGTGCGTGCACGCACACGCACATTCACAAACACACACACGCGCGCGCGTGCACAGAGAGATAGAGAGAGAGAGAGAGAGAAAAAACCCAAAATAAATGTATGTGCGAAAAGGCTTTTTTTTAAAAATGGATGTCATTGCAATAGTGGCTCTGCGTATTCCCCTTGGAGAACAGTACGAATTCCACACAGAGAAACCTGCTGTGACTGAAAAGTGGTATACAGTACCATACAATACAATTCAACGCAACACAACATGACACAACACAACACAACACGCATCAATACAATACAACGCAACACAGCACGACACAAAGAGTAAGTATACCTAAGGTGCCCCCTAAATCTACACCTCTTCTCTCTTGTCTCCCTTAACTCCCTGAGGAGTCGTTGGGGCACTGCAGGTACTTTTTCAGGCCGTGTCTCTTGGGCAAAGTGAAACTGGCAGAGCCCATCCCTCGTCAAGGACAGTATGCATGCTGGGTATGTTCATATTTCCGTAACCCACCGAACGCTGACAGAATTTGCGGAATCTTTAATGTGCATATTTGATCTTTGCTTGCGTATATGCACGGAGGGAATTGAGGCAACGGCATGTCTGCGCTTTAAGTGGACTCGGTAGATGGTAAAAATCCCCACCCTTAATTTACCAGACGCCGTTGGCAAGATTCCAACCCACGACTTCATGGACATGTGGGATGGAAGTCAAGCATTTTTATCCACACAGCTATAGTGTCCATCATATATCTACATCATCAAGGGAGTGTGTGGGGGGGACGGTGTAGCCCAGTGATTAGTGCGTTACGTTCGCGGTTTGACGGCCAGGGAACGAGCCCTGGTTCGAGCCACCACCGAGACGCCCATTCAGAGGGACTTTTCCCCTGGAGTTACCATCAGTTCTGACTCCACTCCCCCGAAATGCCTTTGGCTGAGACTATAAAGCGAGGCCCCGTGTAAGAACCCACGCAGAACATCTTGCACACAGGTTAAAACCCGTTTTTGCCTTTCGGAAGAGCACATCATTCGTGGGGGTAAGAACGGATGACAAAAACTATATTTTAAAAAACAGCACATGGACACTGGTGTCGTATTTACGCATCACTCCCGAAGTTGGAATGCGTTACCCTAATTGTGGTTTTAAAAAAACAAAACCCGGTCGCACACACAAACATCTCACCATTGGTGAACCTTGGAGCTTTAGCCGAGGAACGAAAATTTAAAAAAACAAAAGAAAGAAAAATTTACATCACGAAGATATAAGTACAACGTTGTGCCTTTATTTTCGTCTCTGTCCTTCCTTTTTTGTTTTATTATCTCCTGCGTCCACTCCCCCCCCCCCTCCCCCGCTCTTTATGAGACAGATTGCTTCCCTCAGACCAGTCAGGTAGAGTCTGTGTGAACAGGAGAAAGGAATGTTCTAGATCCTCTTGTACATGTCTTTGAAGTGTCAGCCAAGCATAAGAAATATCACCAATATGAAGAATACCCTCATAATGTATGCATATATGTGGTACTAGTCTTTTGGGATTCTCTGCTATACATATATTCATGAGGGTGGGTGGTTTGGGCAGAGTGGAAGGGGAAAATCTCTGTGTGCGTGCATGCGTGAGTGCTTGTGTGTGTGTGTGTGTGAGTGAGTGAGTGGCTGTGTGTGTGTGTGTTTGTGCGTGCGTGCGTGCGTGCGTGCGTGCGTGCGTGCGCGTGTGTTTGTATGTGAAAGAGAAAGAGGGAGAGAGAGAGACAGGGAGAGGGGGGGGGGGGGGAGGGAGAGAGAAAAGAGAGAGAGAGAGAGAGAGAGAGAGAGAGAGAGAGAGAGAGAGAGAGATCAGTTGCCATGTGTGTGTGCACGTGCACACCACGCGCGCGAGCATGCTCTTATGTGTGCTAGAAAAAGATATGGCAAGACACGCAGAAAATGGGCTGGCAAAGTGCCAGATATCAAGAAAGAGGAATAGGCATCCCTGCAATCTAAACAAATAAATTTATACAAAGGGATTCCAATGACAGTACCAAGAAACAAAACAGTCAGGTGCAAGTAGTGGATTGATAGTAACGAATTATTTACAGCCTACAAAGTCAAATCATATGCAGGTCTGCTACTGCTGCAGCCGTATTTTTATGAATATCATTATGCATTATATAAAAAAGAAAACCTGGTATGACCACATGAACAGGAAAAATGAAATAGATGACCAAGTAAAAGAACAAGACGTAATGATAATAATAAGTGAGTGTCTTCATGTAACCCTGTGGGTGGTTTTTTTTTAAGTAACATATTCTTGTCATTCTTGATAGAACAGAGAAAAGACTAGAGATGCACTCCAGAGAGAGCAAAAACAAAAGGAGATTCATGGCAAGAAACAACAGGAAACGGAAAAGGAAATAACCTCAGCAACGGCCACTCAGATTTCTCGAGCACTAAACGATCTGTCCAATCACCTGACGAATGGGGACATAGCGGGATGGCATGGCGGCCATCTTAATGAATGAGCGGTGGTCATTACCACAGTTGTGGGAGAGGAGGGGGTGGCAACAGGAAAGGAAGAGGATGACAGTAGACAGATTTGTCATTGGTTGTTTTTGTCATGAGCCAACTGTAATAAATACCACGTGACATGCCTCGCCACCATAGCCGAGTGGTTATGATGAGAATTCTGGCCACCAATCCATTAGAGTCGTAGCTCAAGAACCTCTAGCACTTGATGGATTAAGGCCTGTGGTTCTTTGGTTGTCTGTCCCAAAAAGTTGTGCAGCTCTTTTCGAGTTCTAATTCCGTTGGTACTTTTGCAGAAGACAGAAAAACGCATGCTTAAGAGCCTTATTTCAAGTCATTCTTTGATAAATGGGCAGAAGCACAACAGAATACAGTACGTATTAAACCTATCAGGGTGCATGGCTTCATGATGGTATCTTTATAACAGTAGCGTTCTATTAAAGCTGGCTGTGGTCATACAACGAGCAGTCATTTTTTAGTTTTACATGGAATTAACCGTCTGCTCACGCCTCTCCGACTACAGCATATAGCTTTGATCCAGAAGAAAAGAGCGAGACAAAGAATGCAGATAAATAACGTTTCTTTTTCCATCTTTTTTTTTCTAACGATTAGCAACTTTAACAGTAGAATTGTAACAGTACTGTAGAAACTGTAATGTCACAACGAAAGGGGATACACAAAGAAATTGCTATGCTGACCTAATGTTGGAACCTTAAGGTCTTCAAACAGAAGGAATCAGCGGACAAATCAACACAAAGAATGAATGGTGAAAAAATTATGCATGCAAGTAGCATGGTTTAGCTGAATGGTGCGATTCCGAGAATGTATAAGTGGTTTCTTTTGTCTTCCGCCGCTGTGACTTAAGCATAACTTAAATTCCAGTCTTCAAGTAAGTCTTCAATTCTAACGTCTTTCCATTTTGAGTGATACCAGATAACTTAAATTCCAAATCATTATGATGACCTATAGTGATGTATGGTGACTATCTCCAGTGGATAAAACTGAGGGGTTTTCAGAACAACATTAAAGCTGTTGGAAGTCTCAAGAACGGGGATTACAATGCTCTAAAATATGTACACAAGATTATTATTTGGAGAAGTGGAAATCCGCTGCACTGGGTTCATGCAAATGCCGAAACGTGCATTTTGCTAAAGGAATAAAATTATCCAAAAATGAAAAGTATTAGGGGTTTTTTGTTTTTCTTCTCTCTCTCTCTCTCTCTCTGAAAAAAAATCTGTGAACGTAAAAATCAAATATCACCTCTCTCTCTCTCCCCCTCCGTCTATCTGTCTGTCTGTCTGTCTGCCTCTCTCTCTCTCTCTGTACCCATTAGTCCTGTGTCAGTAAGGACAAGGGCAAAGCCCAGAAGCATGCAATCACTAAAACCTGTAAAAGCATCCTGAAGGCACACAGCAAAATAAATCGTCATGGTTGCTGCGAGTAACTGCGAAGAAAAGTAACATCCACTTACGGCCGGCCTCTTACACACACACACACACACACACATTAACCCTTTCCCATTTTTACCCGCCGTAGCCCGCCGCTGCCCGCTTGCCCACATCTATTTATACCCGCCGCAGCCCACCGGACGTAATTTCAGCCTAGTGGGGATTTTCCATCACGCACTAAGCTCTACCTAGCACACGCACACCATGAATGAACATTCCACTGAGGTCAGCATAAACTAAGGAAGGAATGGACACCAAATTCAGTGTTACACAGCCTCCCTTTCACAAGAAATTGGCCAGTGACTGGCTTTGTCTTTCCCACCCTATCTTGTAGCTAAAGATGGCAGCAAAGATTGAGCATACAATTTGGGAGGAATATACTGATGTGGAAATTAAAGCTATTTTGGCTCAAGTGGAACAGTTCGAAAGAGAATAAAATATTGAATCCGATGTTGAAGTAGATGTAGAAGAAGGAGAATGAAATAGGAGAAGGTAGTGAGTCGGAAAGTGATGCTGAGGATAACATTCCGTTGGCTTCATAGCAGACGACATGGCGCAGCGCACAAGTGCCTTGCTCAGTGCAAGACTTCACGCTGCCGACTGGGCCAGCACAAACTCTCCCACTGAATGCCAAGCTCTTAGATTACTTTGTTTTGTTTGTGCCCCAACATTTTTTTCAAATTGTAGCAGATGAAACTAACAATTATGCCAGGCAAAAGATCGCTGTGAAAGGCTTAGTCATAGATCCATTACGGACAGAAACAACACCTGATGAAATTTGGGCTTACCTGTCAGTTTTGATCATGATAGGGATCAAGCGTTTGCCAAGGCTTCATCTCTACTGGTCTACTGATTTGACATTTTCTGAGTCACAGATCAGTAATATTATGACGAAAACCAGATTTCTCAAAATTAATCAGTATTTTCACTTGAGAAACACGCCAACACACCTGGACGCGACACTGGCTGTGACACCTGCATTGTGACAGCCATGTAGCTAGCTATTGGTGAAGGATACACTAGTGTCTGTAAATAGTAGGCATCAGCATATATTTGTAAATAATGTATATACGCGCATTAGTCAACGCCGTTTTCAATATGTTTGAATACTTTCCACTGAGGAAGTGTAGACTTGGTGACAGTAATTTTGTGACGTGTGAATGTTCGATTGGATTACCATGACGGTGGATGCGATGGAGGACACATTCAGGCAGGACCACACATATTATTTTTTTTAATCACATACCTATATTGCGCATGTTAGAGGGTAGTTGTAGACTAACAGCATGATGTCACTGCAATGTTACCTGTCTTTGGTGACAAAGAGGGGACAGCAGCACGACACATGTAGGTAGGACACACATCTTGGGGTGCAGAACAAAGTATGACATCATATGAATACTTTGGCCAAATATAACTGCTCTGCGAACAATAGTAACTGTACAGGACTATGTGTACTTGAGGTACCTTATTCTCTGAAAAAACAGTGTAAATTTCCGAATACTACAGAGAGTTTCTCTGTAAGAAATGCGAATGGTAAAGGGTTAAGGATTGTCCGGGCGTCCCTGTGCTCCAAGGTCACGGTTGTAGGATGTATATCTTTTTCCCTACACGTGTCCCGCATGTAACAAAATATAATAAAGAGACAATACCAAAACTTCGGGGAATATACAGTGAGTTATCAAGAGTAGAACCACACAAAAAAGGAGAATAAACTTCCTGAGCATATGACTGCAAGAACAAAACATGAATGAACACAAGAAATAGCTCTGTGTGTGTGTGTGTGTGTGTGTGTGTGTGTGTGTGTGTGTGTGTGTTGTGTATGTGTGTGTGTGTGTGTGTGTGTGTGTATGTGGTGTGTGTGTGTGTGTGTGTGTGTGTGTGTGGTGTGTGTGTATGTGTGTGTGTGTGTGTGCGCACTAGATAGATAGATAGAGAGAGAGAGAGATGGACTGACGGACGGACGGACAGATAGATAGATAGATAGATAGATGGGCAGACAGACAGGCAGGCAGGCAGGCAGGCAGACTGACAGACAGACAGACAGACAGACAGACAGAATGTGCGTGTAGTTGTTGTTGCTGTTGGACTCAAACGTTTTTTGGACTAAGTGCGTTTTGCTATATTCTGTATGTCCTATCAAGAACAAGTCTCCCTTCCCCAGGGAGACTGTCAGTGTAGCTTCTCTTGAAATTAGCCAGCCAGATATTGTGTATCGTTAAGATAGAACTCTCTTTGTGGACAGATCCTCTTTTACAAGTATCTACATACAAATACCTTTATGATTCCTGTCTTCAGTTAGTGAAACGTGTCTTACCTCTTTTTCCAAGTATCTACATACAAACACCTTAATGATTCCTGTCTTCAGTCAGTGAAACGTGTCTTCCCTCTTTTTACAAGTATCTACATACAAACACCTTAATGATTCCTGTCTTCAGTCAGTGAAACGTGTCTTATATAACAAAGCTGGTTTCTGACATGTGTTTAGGATACCGCCCTTTTTCAGCACCTGAGAGCCAGACACATTCCTTAGCCATTTTTCCTTGTAGATAGTCTTCAGCAAACAACATCGTTGGAGCTGATCTAGAAGGTGAATGTGTCGACGGTCAACATCTTCTAGCAGTACAGCAAAGTCTACAAGATCATTGCACTACACAGGACAGTCTTGATAGAAAGTTTGATATGGCGATCTTGTCAGAATTTCTCTTTGATAGTTTATGTTTCATTCTTGACATTCTACGATAGGCAGCATTCGCTATCACGCTGCACACTGATACCTAATGATCCAATGCTTTTCCTGGTGTAATCCAAGATCGTAGAGTATAGTCCGTCTTGGTATCTATGGTGTCAATCGTGGTTAAGATGATGATGCAGCACTGGACTTGACTTTGAAGGCTGAAATGCAACCTCTCTTGTCAACATTGGTCGTGAAATTGTGTCGTCTGTAAGCTCTTAGAATCGCCAAAAGCTCTTCTACCAACAGGACAAAGAAGAGGACAGAATCAGAAGAGGTGATACACCTTTATTTGTGCCTGTTGCTCAGACATCTTTCCGTTTCCTAAGACCATGTTTTGAATCTACGATAGAATGAAGTGCACTCAAAGCTACGAGCCACTTTAGGTGCTAAACTAAGAAAGATCTTCCCATTCCGAGTAACAACATCAAATGCCTTCTAAAACTGAATATGATTCGAGTTCCCTTTTCTGTGCTTGGTATTTTCTCGACCCTAGTAGATTGTGAATGTGGTATTACGGGCACTCCTGTTTACAGGAACGCCAAACTGTCTTTGGGAAACAATGGTGTCGACTTTGTGAGTGAGACGGCCCTTTCAGATAACAACGGCAAAGATATTTACTGCTTTGCAAAGGAGATATACCAAACAATAGGTTTCTTTCTCTATTCTTTTTCTACATGTGCATCTTATAGAAAGATTTGAAATCTTTCCGAACTTAACCAATTGTTCATATTGCACAACAAAACAGAGGTTTTGCCTTCCATGAGCATAAGACTTCCATTATTGCAGTGCACTGACAGGAGGATCATGATCAGTGACATTTAGGCAATGTCTGTCCATCCTTTCGGCATCCTGTTACAGTCATCCGCATTTCAACATCAGTTACACGAAGCCTTGACTTAAATAGGGTGCAGTATTTCTAAAAGCAAAATATCAACCATTTTTTTTCTTCTGATTTTTATGAATACTTACTTATACTTACATACAATTTTCATGTAAAATCATATCATGCTTTATTTGAATTGAATTTTTAACATGTTTAATGCAAAAGTTAAATTTTGTTTCACTATAAAAATCACTCCTCTCACTGGTACAACGTTAAACTGTCAGTTATGTTCTGTGGTCAAAAGCTGCCTGGCTAACATTTCTCCAATTCCAGTCAAACTAAGTTACGCTCATAATTTTATTCTTTTGAAAAAGCCACTGTTCACAACTGAGCAGAAATAACTCCCACTTCAAAGGCATCTATCATGCCAGTTTTGCTAGGCACAAAAGTCCATGAGACGCCTTAACCCTGCGGCCTTACATTACGCATTGTCTGTCACACAGGCAGTTAAAGAAATTCCACGCATACCTCAAACAGAACGTAAACTCCCTTGACTGCTGACCAGTTGTCTCCCTTCTCTCTTTCTAAAAGTAAATGGTAGCTTGTTGAAAGCACAACACTCTGTCATCATAATAAAAAGATGGTGATGTTTCTCTTTAGCAAGCAATGACAACCTCTTAAGTCGATAATGTTGTTGAGCGTTCCCCAGCTTTACACCATGGGGGTCACCCAGAACATGCCACAATCTGACTCAATCATCCCACCTGAGAATCACTGTGAGATAGGAAGTACACCCCGGATCAGAAGTTTGCGTGTATGGCTGTTTTTAAGTACCTCGCCATATAGGCAGCCCTACTCCGACTTCAGAGGATAAGTCGATAATAATTGTAGAGAGCACTACCCTTGTCATTATGAAATGTCATAACTGTTAAAATGTCTTCATCATAACATTAAGGTCATCATCATCTACCACCACACTATCATCATCTAAACCATCCTATACTATCATCAATTCATTATTCTCAAGAAGAATGATGACGGTAAATGACAAAATTCATAATGCCACATGCTTAATGTTCGTTATAAATGAAAGAGCGAACAATCTCAGCTCTGTAATAATGCAATAACGGTTTGCAAATAACTAAATCCGCTACATTTCACATGACTGTTGATTTATGAAGTCAATATCAAATTAAGTATACAAGGATTCTGTCATTAGAAGGTCAAGTTCAGCACAGTTGCTAAAAACATATTTAAGTTAATTGTAAAGTGATCTATTTGAAAGTTGTCTTTTTCTTAATTATTGTTGAAAACTATTATCATTAGGCAAAAGTCTTTCTCATGATTAGACCATAACTTCTATTTCTGTTTTAATAGTATGATAACAGTGATTGTCTTCATTATATCAAGCTTGTAATGTTCAACAGCCATTTTTTAGACTGATAATTTGTTTGCACTGACGCATACAAGCGCTTCGATTTGTTTGCTTTTTACAAGATTCAGTGCTATATAAATTCCATATATTATTATTATTATACAGGCAAGAATGTGTGTGTGATAACACTTTTTGGAGGAAAAAACCCTGACGGTAACCCATCCATTTACACAATTACGGAAAATCCTATACACAGACCATTTGTGTGAAAAATGTGTATAGCTCTTTTTGCAATCAACAAACCGGACAGAACACACTCTCTGCTTAGCACTAGTATAAAGTGCAAAGATGTAGCGGGCAACAGGCGAATGTATCACTGCAAAGAACTAGCCATTGGAGGAGTCTTACACATGGGACACTGTACACACTGACTTTATACATTTCCCTGTGACATGGGTCATTTAGAGGACAAGATTTTTCAGCAGGGTTTGGTGGGTTTTTTCAGGAGGTAAGGGGGGGGGGGGGGGGGGGTCATTCTCGTGCACCTCTCAATTTGGTGTGTGTACATCATTTTGTTGTCTTTCTCGATCCTTTTCGCGTAATTAATGACAGATTATCATGCTTTAACAGGTTTCCCTCCCCATCTGTGTGGGTGGGTGGGTGGGTGTGTAACATGAGAGCAGTCCAGTCAATGACAAAACATCCTCTTGCCTTTTCACAGCCGCTTTGTATGAACAAACTATGGGGTATTTTTTTCTTTTCTTTTCTTCTCTTTTTGCAATAACGACACTGGAGGAACACACTACACATTTGTTTCTCCTGACCTCTTGCACTAAGCATTGCTAAAAGCCCGATGATGTAGCATCCCAAAGCAACTTTGTCACTGCAGAGAACAAGCCAGTAGAAGCATTTTATACACACACACACACACACACACACACACACACACACACATGATTTTGTTCACCTTTTGTGTGTGTTCAAATTCATTTAACGTCTTTTCACAGTTGTGATATTAGACGGTTTTGTGTGTGTGTGTATGTGTGTGTGTGTGTGTGTGTGTGTGTGTGTGTGTGTGTGTGTGCGTGTGTTATTCCTATTATTCTTGCATTTCGAGGACAATGGAATAAGCAGCCACGTACTTTTTTACATCCAGTCCAGTAAATTTTGTCATCCGTTCCCACCAGCACACAGTGTGTGTGTGTGTGTGTGTGTGTGTGTGTGTGTGTGTGTGTGTGTGTGTGTTGTGTGTGTGTGTGTGTGTGAGTTCTTCAGTTTAACGTCCTTCCACTAAATAGTGATATCAAACGGGAAAGTGTGAGTGTGAGTGTTTTATTTATTTGTTATCTTATTCTTTTATATCGAGGATAATGAAATAAGCACTTGTGTGCTTTTTTACATCTAGTCCCCGTGTGTATACAGTTTTGTAGATTTTGTCATCTGTTCCCACCGGCACACAATGGCCTACTCTTACGAAAAATGGAACAGGATTTAACGTGTGCGCAAGATGTTCTGCGTGCGTTCGCACACGGGGCCTCGGTTCATAGTCTCATCCGAAGGACTTTTGGGGAGAGTGGAGTCAGCACTGATGTTAACTCCAGGGGAAAATATCCCCTTGAACAGGAATCGAACCTGAGTCGTCAGATTGCGATCGCAATGTTCTAACCACTAGGCTATCCCATCCCCCGTGTGTGTGTGGGGGGGGGGGGAGTGTTGGGGTGTGCTCATAGCTACTTATCGGCATTAAACAACTATAAGAAACACCAACTAAAACCATAACTAAGAAAGTTGAAGGGAAAAAATTTACAGCTTCAAAACTAACTTTGCAATTCATACAACTAGTAAACATCGTTAAACTATAAAAATCTGATAATGACAATACAATTTCTTTCATTAATGGAATGTCTTTTAGAATTTGGTCTAAGCAACGGACTGTGAAAAACATGTACAAAGTGTTTCAAATCTCTGCATTCTAAAAGAATGTGAGCAATGGTAATATTTTCGCCACAGATACATGTTGCTTTTTTTAAAATTAGTTCTAAAAGCATTGAGCTTGAATCTATAGATAAGAGATACAACGTTTCTATATTCATGTGAGTTACGGCATTTGATCATATCAAAAGATAATATATAGGGCTACATCATCATTGCAGGGAGAACCGATATCTTTTAGCTTCTTTTTAAAATGTTTCAAATATGCATTTTGTAACATACTATAGCCCTCATGAATGGATAAGGGAACATTTATGCTGCAGGACCCATTACTATGCTTAGCAATATATTGTGCTACTTTGTCAACTTTTTCATTAAAGTAGATACCACAATGCGAAGGAATCCAGCTAAAAGTCACACCAGTGCCTCGTAACATCAGAAAATGAATCAGATGTCCAATCCCAGTTATGAGATCTTGTCTTACTCTTAAACTGGAATTTTTTTCAGAGCAAGTAGAACCGACTTGGAATCAAAACAGACAAGCGTCTGAAATATATCTTTAGGAAAATCTAGCAGATAATATAAAGCCATCAAAATGGCAGATAATTCAGCTGTAAACGCGCGCGCGCGCGTGTGTGTGTGTGTGTGTGTGTGTGTGTGTGTGTGTGTGTGTGTGTGTGTGTGTGTGTGTGTGTGTGTGTGTGTGTGTGTGCAATAGCAATCCAGAAAAGATACACCCCCTCATTCATTACCTCCATGACACCCTCTACTCTGCACTCCTACAAGCCAAGTAACATAGCCAACAATAAGCAAATGAATTGCTGCAGCAAATAAGCCAAGTGCAGGTAATATACAAAGAAAACTGGCTATACTGATAAGCGTTTGTCGTTTTTATGTTGTGGTTATATTATCTATCTATCTATCTGTCCCGTAGTCTGACGACCGTGGGGGCACCCTCAAAGACTCAACAACCAGTTCCCTCCATTCCTCTCTCTTTTTCTGCCTTTCTCAGGGTTTTGTTGAGTTCTAGGCCTGTCCATTCGCTGATGTTATCCTCCCAGCCCTTTCTTGGTCTGCCTCGTCTTCTTCCTCCTTGGACAGTGCCTTGTAAAACTGTCTTTGCAAGTCCTTTGGATCTTGTGACATGCCCATACCATTTAAGTTTACGCTTTTTCACGATCGTTAGAAGGTTCTCATAGGGTCCAATGGTTTGCTGGATTCTGTTATGCACGCTTTCGTTGCTTATGTGGCCTTTGTAGGAGATGCCAAGGAGTCTCCGAAAGCATCTCATCTCCACCGCCTGTACTCTTCTCTCCAAATCTGCAGTCAGTGTCCATGATTCACAGGCATACAGAAATATGGATATGACAAGGGAGCGCATTAGTCTGAATATATTATAAGCACTGCTAAAAGACAAGTAACACAGTAAACAACAAACACATGAGTCACTGTAGAAAACAAGCCAGGTGGATACAGGGGAGACTGGACTTGCTCATCTCATTCATTTCGCCGTGACCTAGGTCATCCAGCGGCAAAGGAATGTGGACACTTAGGGGCCAGTGTCTGTACTGGATTCAGTACAAATCCTTTGTGGTCGTTCACACACATTGTGTTTGTTGTGGATGGAATTCACCCAAAGCATCTATTCCTTTGTTGAAAGTAATGAGACTTATTACCCAAAATGTGCACATGCCGTCAGAAAAAAGTGCATACTATTTAAACTATGACTCTATCCCAGCGTCTGTAATTTCCCCACCCCCAACGCCTGTAGCCTATCCCCTCGCTTTCATTCCCACTCCCACTAAAAAAAACGTACAACAAAATCTGTAATGCCCTTAAACATCTTATTGTTTGATATGACTACCTTGATTATAGATAGACTTATCATTGGTTTAAATTACTGTCCCTATGCTCTATCAATCTTGTTTTATCTTTTGTTTCTTTGCTTAACTGATTGCGTTTTGTTTGTTTGGTGGAGGGCAATGGAATCAGGTTCGATGTTGACTTGCTGTAAAAAAAAAAATCCCCTTCAACCTGACTGCTTTGAGGTGATCGACTCGATCCTGAACTTTTAGGAACGGAATCCAATTCCACACGTCTAACAAACTTCTGCTGTGTCTCACTTTGTAAAATCCTGCGACAGTTGTTAGATTCTCTGCTATATACTGCAGCTGAAATTGTAATGTGTAAGATGTGTTGTGATGCGTAGTGTGCATTGCACTGTAGACTGGTGCAACTGTTCAAATAATCCTATGCTCTGTGTGTTACAGGGTGAAGTGGTATGACAGTCAGTGTGATGCCAAAGCAGCTCTTACGTCTGCTGTGGACGCCCGCAGGGATTTTGACCCCGACCTCTTCCTAGGACCCCCTTGCTCAGAGGGTGAGTGCGATTATCATGTCATATCTCTGGGGGATTTCTGTGGGAGGAGATTGAAAGTGAGTGTCAGGGGAGGGGAGACAAATTAAATGGATGCTGGCGCTGATGGAAAATATGATATGGTCAGATGTAATATTTTAATTCCATCCTTTCCGTTTTGAAAACAAATTTTCTTCTGTCTTTTCCTTCTTGTGGCGTTATCATGCCCGAATTTCATGTCAGTGTCTTGTTAAGTATCTAACCTATGGCCACAGGCTGTAATATTATAATTATTTTGGGCGTTTGTGGTTAGGTTAGGAATGACGATTTAGGTAAAATCTGTAGATGGAGGTGCTATGGATGTTATCTATGTTTCAAACTATACAAAAAGTGGTGTGGTATGGTGTGGTGTAGTGTGGTGTGGTGTGGTGTGGTGTGGTGTGTGTGGTGTGGTTCTGCATGTGCATGTACATGGGCGTGTGCATGTGGCGCGTGCGCGTACTTGTGTATGTGTGTGTATCTGTGTGTGTTTGTGTGTGTTTGTGTGGAAGGGGCGGGGGCTGAAAACAAAATCCAACACGCTGAATTCTTTAATGTCAAGTTTTATTAGAGCTATACTTTCTCTTTCCTTCACAGAAAAAGTTTGGTTACATTGGCTAGCTTGCAGTTTCTCAAACTTCCTCAGTCAATTTTAAGGCTTTAAGGTACACTTGTTTCTGCCATATGGTTCACTATGCACCCTGAGTTCTTGTATTAAAAAAACTGTTTCGACATAGCATAACACACATTCTTTTAAAGTTGAAAAAAATAAAATAAAAATCTCTTCAAATGACGTAAAGATTAACCAATGAAATTCTACGGCCTGCATGCTTTTCCAAACAACAAAACTATGTGATATATCAAACCTTTATTAACTGATAAATCAAGTTTACCTAAGTCACAATGTTAAAAAAACAAAGACAAAGTCCTTTACAGCAACAACAGCGACAGCGACAAGGTAAACCAACATAAGAAACGAGACTCCGTTGAGGAGACCACACGAAAAAGTATCCCAACATTTTAGATGGACCAATATTTTTTGTATTCATTCAGAACAGCGTAGCACTAATGGATGAAATGAGTACAACAAACTATGAGTACTCTCAGATACACGCACACAAAAATAGGCTACAGAAGAACGAAACTTCTTGCATAATTCAGGTGACAAAGAAGATAAGATATATGCCAACATAATGGGGAAAGGCGCAGTGATCTCCCTGTGATGTGCACCTTTCTTCAGTCATGATGTATTTTGGGGGGTGTATTTTAGGGACACAGTTGTCAAGGTATACCGACGTATTCATCTTCTTTGTAATGCCTGTCAAGGATTGGTTATCTATTACATTTCTCTCCCCCATAGGTT
>CM054158.1:27426462-27443962 GCA_028751875.1 Rapana venosa
TCATCTCTCCTCTCTCTCTCTTCTCTCTCTCTCTCTCTCTCTCTCTCTCTCTTCTCTCTCTCTCTCTCACTCGTTTTTTGTTTTGTTTGTTTTTTTGGGGGGACGTGTGGTTTTTTGCGGCTTTCTGCATGCAAGCCAACATATGTCATTTGTATTAAATTTATATCTGGGTGTACAAGTTTGTTATTTCTTGCCATACCAGGAATGAGTGGGGTGGCGATGCTGGCATCTCACTGGAACATACCCGTGTTTGGCTGGGTGTCTAACAGTCATGAACTGAGAGACAGACACACCTACTCCACTCTTATACGTGTTCTGGGGCCTCTCAACAAGTTCTGTGAGTCTCTCTCTCTCTCTCTGTCTCTGTCTCTGTCTCTCTCTCTCTCTCTCTCTCTCTGATATATTCAAGCATTTTTATTACTTCTGCAATTAATTGACTATAACTCATGGAAAAGACTTTTTATTTGATGTTTCCCTTTTTTTTAAAAATGTTACTGAGTGTTTACGTAACTATAAAATGCCTTCATTGAAAATGACTATCACTTTCAGTCAGACCCTTTTTTGTATGCATTAAATTAGGCAGTAAATAGCACAAGTTTTTCTTATAAGCAAGCTTTTGTATTGATTTCTATATCCAATACCATATTCCATATTCAATACCAGTTCTCTGTCTGCTGTTATGATATGTGTCCATTAAAAAATCTGTACACACACGCGCGCGCGCGCGCCACGCAAGGGTATGTGCGACATACTCGCACATACTGGCGCACTGACTCAAAAGACTATCAGTAAACTAAATTTTCAAAAAAAAGGAAACAAAAACTTTTGAAAATTTAAGTTATTCATAAAGATTGTTTCTTCGAGTCTGATTCTGTAAGATAAACCAAGACCATCATCTCACCTCCATGTTTGAGCCCAACTGTTGCCCCCATCCACTAGACCTTGAGTGGTGACGGCTAGTCTTTCGGATGAGGCGATAAACTGAGGTCCCGAGTACAACATGCATTCAGCACATGTAAAAGAACGCCAGCTACAAAACCGGAAGTCTTTAGCAAAATTGTATAGAAAAGACCACTCTTGTAAGGGAAACAAGTAGGTATTCAGACAGGAAAAGAAAAAGAATATGATGGGTGGCGACACACTGCTCCTAGGGAGAGCATCCCATATTTTATGCAGCGAAATCTGCTCTGACTGAGAGTGGTATACAATACAATACAATACCATACTACAATTCAGTACTATACAACACCGCCGTCATCATCACCATCATAACAACAGCAACAACAACAACAACAGAAAAGCTACTTTTTTCTGTTTTCAGCCAATACGATGAGTTACGTCAAGTCCCTGTTCCGCTGGGATCGGTTTGCCATGATCTACGACACAGACACCACTTACCGTTCAGTCCACAACGCCATCGCCACCCTGCTGCGGCGTCCGGACGGCGGCAACACCGTGCCGTCTACCCATGGTGTCCACCCCGATAAACCCGACTCCGAGATCAGGGACATCTTCCTGCAGATTCGCAAATATGCCAGAGGTGAGGGAGTGTGACAAGTGATGAATAAGACAAAAAGTTTTTGTATCGATATGAGGAGAACGAGTTTAAATTGGACGTGCGCGCGCGCGCGCGCGCGCGCGCGTGTGTGTGTGTGTGTGTGTGTGTGTGTGTGTGTGTGTGTGTGTGTGTGTGTGTGTGTGTGTGTTTGTGTGTGTTGTGTCCCGTCTGTGTGTTTGTGTCTCACAACAGTATGGGGTTAAATAAATGCCTGAACATAAGTTCTTTCACATGGTATACAATATACGTGCATTTATACATGCTGTATTTTCAAATAATGTAACTATTTCTTAAAACAAAGCAGAAATTTCCATGGTTTGTGTTCAAAGTGGTGGAATCGTTGAATAAAATCTTCAAGATCAACACAACAATATCTGCTTATTGTATGTTTTTATTGTTATGATCATTATTATTATCAGTATCATTATCATTGTTATTGTGTTACAATAACATGTGTTTCTAAGACATAATTTCTTGGGTTTTATGATTATAATAATTATTATTATCATCATCGTCGTCATTTATTATTATTATCATTATCATCATCATCATCATTATCATCACCACTATCATCATCATCAAAATCAGTATCATGATAATAGTTATCAGTATGATTATTGTAGTCGTTGTTATGTACGTTCGTATATTTGAATGATACTACGAGTCTGTATGTATGTGGTCTGATCAATGTGTGTGTGTGTGTGTGTGTGTGTGTGTGTGTGTGTGTGCAGTGATCATCTTCTCAGTGCCCTGGTTGTCCATGCGAAAGTACATGCTGGTGGCTCATTCTCTGGGCATGACGTCAGGGGAATTTGCCTTCATCTGCATCAACAGTGACGTCAGTTTTTCGTCTTCTGCTGCTTTGATTTTGTTGTTGTTGTTGCTTTGGGGTTTGTTTTGTTTTTTTGTGGGTTTTTTATTTTATTCCGGTTTGTCTTTTTTTCTGTCGTTGTCTTCGGATGGGTTCGTTTTGGATTTTTTTATGTGGTTGTTTTTGTTTGTTTTATTTCTTCTTTATCGTCTTTTTGCAGGGGTGAAGGGGAGTGGGCATCATTATCATTTTCTTTTTTTCCCATTCATTTTCACTGGACAGATTTATGAGCGCTGAGCTTGTCGGATGTTTGGAACTGTACGTCACATTTTGGCACTGAAGAGGCATCCGTCTCTTAGACAATGACAATGACAAATTCTTTTATTTTGAGGATAATGGAATAAGCACCCATGTGTTTTTTGCATCCAGTTTCCACCCTTAGGAATACACTATATGGTAATAAAATAGACCCAATACCCATACACTCACACAGTAAAAACAAAAAACAAACAAAAACCACACACACACAAAACCACAAACACTATCAAAAAAGAGAGAAAACACAGCAACAAATAATAAAATAAAGCAAAACAAAACAAAAAAACAACCCAAAAAAAAACAAATAGCAAAGAAACCAAGAGCAAAAAAAAGCAGCAACAACAAAGGGAGGGGACAACCAAATAATCCCCCCCCCCACCCACCCCCGCCCCCCCCCTAAAAAAGCTCCATAATATAAATGAGAACAAAGCATGTAAATAGTATCATTTTGGCTAACGGGAAAACAACGTCAATAAATTCATTGTACTTTTTCTTTTTGGGGAGAGAGAGAGAGAGAGAGAGAGAGAGAACTACAATCGGTTGTTATGTCTCTAGCTATTCTACTACAAAACACAGTAAATGCATTTCCAATTGTTTCGAGAGAAAAAAATTCCCCTTTTCAGCTCAGTACCATAATTCAATAAAAACAAATGATTTTTATTTTAGTTTTGCGAAATCTACATGGGTTATAAAATATATATTTGGCAAAGCATGTTTGGGATTTTCGCAAAACTTGTTTTAAAATGGTTTTACTGTGGACTGTGTGGGGGGTGGGGGGGAGATCACACACAAATCAAATGTGTAAAATATTCATGCCAGAAAACAACAACGCATTTAAAAACACCTAAAATGACCAATGATTTTCAAAGAATTTCCATACCATACAAAACTATAACGAGAAAGAAAAAATCGTATTTCAAGCGAACTTTGGTTTTAAGTAGTAGAAAATAAACTGGCTTAGACATAAGCATTCGTGACAGTTTTGTTCCACTTACTGATATAGATCTAGATCTATTCTGAATACTTCTTTGAATAGATTCCAGTTTAGCATAGCGTCAGTCATCCAGTGAATGCAGTATTTTCACTGTCAACCAAATCAGTCACGATTATGTCTCTGTGTTAGACCTAGTAGAGCAGACTATCGGAGTAATTTTTTTACCTCAGCAATATAAGAGCGATGTAAAGAGAAGGCAACTCTCATGACCGGCAATAATAGCTGCAGACGTTGATTGATATGGTTTACTTGGGTTTGTGTGTGTGGACAGGTGTACACGCGCACCGGTTTGCAAGACAATGTGCAGTCTGACAGGGTGTGGCGAAGAAACGACACTAACGATGAAGAGGCCAGAGCTGCTTTTGAGGCCGTCATCTATGTAAGTTGTCTAACTTAGAGCACAGGATTGATAATGGAAAAGTTGCTGGTGGCTGTGTGTGTGTGTGTGTGCGTGCGTGTGTGTGTGTGTGTGTGTGCATGTATGTTTTGCCCAAGCGCGAGCATACGCATGCACAGACACTTCCAATTATATCACCCATTGTACTGCCTTCCACCTCTATTCATCTTGTAGAATTTTAGTTATCTTAATTGTTTATGTATCTTTTGTTTTTCTTTGATTTCGCTACCGGCCGTAAGCATATACACAGACACACACGCGTGCCTACAGACACTGTGGAGACAGACGCTCAGTCAGATAGAGTTACAAGTTTACTCTTTCATGTTACAATGAGAGCCAAATAAAAGGCATGTGGTTCTAACGTTTTTCTGGTGTGGACATTGTCAGAGCTTGTTTTATGATAATGCTGCATTATTCATTATTGCACTTGTCCCAGTACATCTGAGCCCGTGTTATGTTTTTTATTTTATTTTCCTTTTTTTTTTTCTTTTTTGGTTTACCTGTTTATTTCATTCTTGTTTCTTTTCATGATTATTTTCACAGTCTGAACAAGTTGTTTAGCTACTTCATTTTTCATCGTTTTGATGTCATGTCGTTCAGCTGCTGTCTGCTTTTTGCGCTTTCATTTTCTAGAGTGCTGTTTTCATAAGTTTATTCTTGTTGCAATCATTTTTCATGTGTGGCTGCTCAGTTGTTTTGCTCGAATAAAACTTAGTTTAGAAAGAAACATTTATTGCGACGACGATACCGATTATGATAATTAAGTAAGTGTGTGTGTGTGCGTGCGTGCGTGTGTGTGTGTGTGTGTGTGTGTGTGTTGCGCGCGTGCGTGTGTGTGCGTGCGTGTTTGTGTGTGTGTTGTGTGTGTGTGGGTACGTGTGTGTGTGGGTACGTGTGTGTGTGGGTACGTGTGTGTGTGTGTGTGGCATCACACCTGCAGGTGATGTTGGCTCAAGCAGAAGGCCCAAACTACAGCAAGTTTGAACAGTTGGTGGGTCAGGCTGATAACTTCAACCTGCCTCGATGGGAACTGCCAAAGAGCAACAATGTGAGATCACGCTGATGTTCCTGATTTAGATTCTCTCTCTCTCTCTCTCTCTCTCTCTCTCTCTCTCTCTCTCTCTCTCTCTCTCTCTCTCTCTCTCTCTCTCTCTGAGTTTTGCTTTTATTTATAGGGTCAAAACCAATACTGGTACCCGGGACATTGTTGCTATGTGATATTATACTATTGAACATTTTATGTGACGTTCCCTGAACTTTACTCTTTTATGATTAAAAGTGATAGTGATAGCGATGCTATGTTTAGCAACCAGCTTCAGTGAAGTTTATCGAGGATGACAACTAAGGTTATTTGTTTTTTAATCACCACTTTTTCTGTTATGGTTTTTCTTTATTTCGCCATATTTACCATCTTTGTAATAATATGTAATACCCTGGCGTGTTTGGCAGACAGTATGTTTCTCTGTACCCTAATTTCCGAGACTTTTGAAATAAATCAGCAATGATGATGATGATGATGATGATGATGGAGAGATGAATTTAAGTAACAGTCGCCAAAAGTTAAAAATCATTAACAAACAAAAATACAAAGATGACCCCTAAAGCAATGCATTTTGCTCATCCTCTGGACTCCCCACCTTAGCACCCTGACTCTTGTATCTTCCTACACCGCTATCATTCTAACTTTTGCCAGCCTCAAAACCAGCTGTACTTTTGCCCCTCTTCGACCCTCTGCTCCTCTAGGCCACAAGTCAAAACTAGTCTTAAATATTTCCAGTTCTCGCAAAATCTTCAACAAAATAAGTTAAGCAATTGCAATAATAGCAGTTTAAGTAAAATATTTACCAAATCTATTATGAGTCGAAAATAGAACCCAAAAAGTACAATAAAATGGTAGAGAGAGTACACTTAAGTCAGAGAACTCTAGTTATTTTTTCACATTGTAAGTGACTCAATTTCATAGCATTTTTTACGCGTTAGCTTCTTCAGCTGCCAGAGGGTTTGAAAAACTGAAACGATCTCATTTTCCCCCATGATCTTTGCATGTGAAGAAAGCCAGCCATCAAATAATGGCTGGTTCTACAATCAGTCGAAAAGAAAACAACAATAAGTATATAAAGAAAGAGGGATAACGCCCAAAGTAAACAACCCCCGTGCCTCTCTATAAACTAGAAGTGACTCACTCACTGTCACAGCATTTTGTCAGCAATAAATTGCGAGGAATCTGACAGTTTATTGCGTGTCTTGCATTGTGTTGACATCATGCGTGATGATTCTGTTGACTTTCATTGTCCTGTACCTCGTTTGTGTCCAGCTAAGTTTGGCTACCTACCTGGGGAAGATTATTAGGGCATAAATGATGGATATGGTAACATCATTACGATGATCATGATGAAGACGGAAGAAGCATAATAAAGAAAACATCATTATAACCTCCAGTTTCTTTTCATTATTCGTCCCGTACTTCATAATTATCATGAATACTTCCTGTGTGTGCCCTGTTTCAAATAGTTTGCTGGTGTTGGTTGTCACTCTTATCGTCTTGGTTTGGTCTATCTGTCGGGAAAAAACCCTTCTATCCTGTATTGGAATACTGGAAGTGACACTTCAAATGTCAGCCTCTGAAATCTTCCACTCCTAGTCATATACATGTACATTTATTCTGCCCAGATCTGAATGTACTGTTGCGTCTTCTTGTCTACTCATGATTATGCTCTCTCTCTCTCATAATTATGCTTGCTCGCTAGCTCGCTCTCTCTCTCTCTCTCTCTCTCTCTCTCTCTCTCTCTCTCTCTCTCTCTCTCTCTCTGTATGTTTCTTGCTAATGTTGCATGTTGATGACTGACATGACTAAAAATGTTTTTATTTAGCTGTTTTCAACAAAATTCGGCAAAAACATTAACTTCTTCCTTTCGTAATAACGATGATAATGGTATTGATGACTGATTATATTTGCCCGTTTGACAATTCAGCATAATTAGCCCTCCGTCTGTTTAATCCATTTGATAGATCTCGAATGTCGCAGACAGGAAAACATTTTTCATTTGTTTTACACTAGCAAATATTTTTCTTGAATAAAAATTGCATTCTGCTAGAGTTCGACTTGCTTCGGACGCTTGTCACCAGATTATTGGCTATACGATACAATATTAAGGGATAGTTTTCCTTATAGTGCTCAAGATACTATGCAATCTGTGCGCTGAATTAGCTTACATGAAGATGGCCGCTTGGGCACTTCTTTGGGAAAACTAGAAATGGCTATCATTTCCCATGTACGGATAGTTTCCAGCCATAACCCCCCTCCTTTCTTCGCCTTCCGCTATCAACACTATTGCCAATGCATTACTTCCTTAGCCAAGTTTGACACGTAAGCTCTGGTTTAGATCTAGTATAGCTGTGTGCCGAAGATTTAGGATGTTAGTGGCTGTTCGTTTTGTAGAGAATGGTGACTCGGTATCTCAGTTTTTACATTATGTGATATTTGCTTCGTCATCTTGAAGTGAAATCACATATTTGATATATTGTACCATTTTTAAAAAAAATCTTTGCTCCTTAGCAAGCTACTCATCGATACATATGGCGGCTTTTATTTGCTTGCTACAAGTTTGTCTCCTAACATGAATGGGTCTAGACGGCTACCTCTTGTCATAATTTTACGCCTCCAGTGGTCTCTTATTCGTTATTAAATGTTGTGTGTTTGTTTTTATAGCGCCCACTTCACGCACCACCTAGTGGGAACATAGTTGTGTTTGCATGAAAAGAGAAAGGACGGAAATGGGATTAAGGGAGTGATCTCCCCATTGTTCTCTGTCCCGTGTCTTAAATCCTTCCACTTGTTTTAACTATCATCTTTTCCTGCTTTTAGCCTATCTCTTCCATTACTGTTAACATGTTATTATATGTTACTTCTCTCGTTGATCAAGCCCCTAAGGTACTTTTTTGTCTTGTCGTTTCTGGAAGTTTTATCATTGTTACTCTGAATAACTTTGAGCGCTTTGATTTGTTGCTTTACAAGATTCAGCGCTATATAAATTCCACACATTATTATTAGCATTAGTATTAGTATTATTATTATTATTAATAACTTGAGATGATATTTTACATGCCCACAGCATGAATGTCTCTCATAGATTTTCTATTTGCTCTTGGGTATTTTAGACAGCATATTTATCTAATCCCTGTTTACAAAACTGCCCAAATCTTTCAGCATCTTTATCTAATCCCTATTTACAAAACTGCCCATATCTTTCATTTACCCTTTTTTGTATATGTAAGTTTATGACGTATTGTATGCTACGACGTTCTAAGACATTCACTTCAAAAGTTGTTGTTTTTTAATTCCCATTCGCCCTGTGCAAGCTTATCCATACCCTATGCTCTGATGTTCTAAGACATACGTCGACGCCTACGCTCCGTTCCTGTATGATGCCACCAGCATCTGGGCCATCCTGGTCAACAAGACTCTGGAGGTGAACGGGGATCCCCGGAATGGAACCTTCCTCTTCCACCTAGCGCAGGGCATCTCCACGGATGGTAAGATCTGTACTTAGCTCTCATTCTTATTGGACATGTTGCGGTTGGGCGTTTCCCAGCTTCGGCAAATTTTTTGAATAAGTATCAATTATCTTACTCTTATCGCAAGATAAACATAAAGAACAAACAACAGAGAACAAAAATGAATGGTAAGATATTTTTCAAAACTTAGAAAAAAAACTTTCGTTACCGCAACTGAAAAGTTTTATCACAACAAAAGTCAATCATAGAAATTCGAGACAAATTTAGGTTACCATCGTTTCCAAAGATAGACAATAGTTTACGAAATTTGACGTACTTTTATGTGAAGGTAATTATGTTACATAACGAAGCGCTGACCACTGTCTGACAAGCGGCATTTTCATATTGAATTCTTGAAAATTCAATCTTGATATTCTAATTCATTCTGCAGTGTGTGGATATGACATGTTCTCTAAACACGTGATGCCACGTTCAGGTCTGACGGGTCCCTTAGTGCTGGATGTGAACGCAGACCGCCAGGTGAACAACTGGATCATGGACATGGGGCCTGACGGACACTTCAGGATCTGTGTCACCATCGTCAACACCCTGAAAGGAGGCAGACTCAAAATGGTCAGTGCTGGTGGGATTGGGGTCAGGGTTAATAACCAATAATCTACCCGGTAATAGAGAATGAAACAGATTCCTTGATATCGACCGAACACCTGTTGTGGATGGAATACACGACTATTTCACAAGTGTTTAAGAAAAAGAGTCAAATATCATATTCAGCTATTGACTGAAATGCCTCTGTGGATGAAATACAAAATCAGTCTCGATCAATTCCACAAATGTTTAAGAAGTAGTGTCAAATATCATATCCAGCCTTTCAAGTTTCAAGGTACAGTAGCTCTGATTCTTACTGGGTCCGTGACCATACTAATGAAAGGTCTTTTAACCAAAAACTACAAAAACTGTCTGGTGACAACAGTAGATGTTTTGGGTTGTTTGGCTGTTACTATTCATTTCAATTGTAAATAAAACAAAGGCATTTCTTCCTTTTTTAACAAACTCCTTTGACTAAATAACAGGTGTAGGGCTGTTTTTTTCTTAATACAGGGGGGAGGGATGTTGTGTTCTTGGTTTTGTTCTTTTGTTTGGGATTTTTTAGGGGTTTGCTACTCAACTCTTTAACATGAAAAAAGGTAATTACTAGCTCAATAGGCTTTTATTTTAGTTTTTTTTATTGTACAAAGCTTTCTGTTTCATGAACTTAACTTACTTGACATACTTCATTCCTTTTTCAAAATGTACACAACTGCATACACACGGGGACTGGATGTAAAAAATGATTACTTACTCCATTATCCATGAAATAAAAGAATAAAATAAGAAAACAAAAAAATACAATTCTAAACTTCTCTTTATCTCAACTCGTAACTCCCCTGTACGTTTACTTTCACAGTTCATACATTTGTTCTAGCAACCGATTTTAAAGAACACAGAATTTAGTATGTATCAACCTAGACCATATAGTCCATTGTACTAAGAGACTAAACACAGAAAAAAGAAAATGTCCTGATTTGGGGCTTTCTTTTTGTATTTGTTCGTCTGTTTGATTGATTGTTTCAATCGTTTTGGATGGTTGATCAATTATTTTAATAGTTTGGTGCTTAAGTTAAATCCAACTGAAACAGAAAATAATAACTTTCAGAAAACTGGAGCAACTATTAAAATTATTGCCAGAAATCCATTCGTACTTACACTGTGGGCCGTTCCTATCTGTAGAAGTCTGTTCTTCTTTAGATTATAAGCCTTTTGCTTTCTCAGACATGCATCGCTTATTCAGCTCGAAGTCTTCAGCACTCTCTCTCTCTCTCTCTCTCTCTCTCTCTCTCTCTCTCCTCTCTCTCTCTCTCTCTCTCTCTCTCTTCTCTCTCTCTCTCTCTCTTCTCTTGTTACAGATCTTCTCTCTCTCTCTCTCTCTTAACATCTCTCTCTCTCTCTCTCTCTCTCTCTATATATATATATATATATATATATATATATGTATATATATACATATATGTATAAATATATGTATGTATATGTATGCTTGATTGCGTGCCTATCACGTGTGTGTGTATGTATGTGTATGTGTACACACATACACGTATGTGTATGTGTGTCTATATCTATGTGTATATGTATATTTTATATATATATATATATATTATATGTGTGTGAGTGCTAGACCCTAGCCAAGGACACAGAACAGCGACTGAAGCAGTGGAAATGTGGTTCATCCGGAGAATCATGAAAGTCTCATGGACAAAAAGAAAAACAAATGCAGAAGTAATGGAAATGGCTGGGTACAAGAGATCCCTTCTCAACACCATCAGAGAAAGACAGCTCAAATTTTTCGGCCATATAATCAGGGCTGACGGACTAGAGAAACTGTTATGGAGTGGCAAAATCTGTGGAAACAAGAGCAGAGGAAGACAACGCACAAAATTCACAGACAGCTTAAACAAATTCGCAACGAATAAAGAGGGCACCAACAATGAGCTCATGAGAGGGACCGAGAACAGGGAAGAATGGAGAGCCATGATCGTCGATGTCTGCAGGACCAGACCGGACACTTGAAGAAGAAGAGAGAGAGAGAGAGAGAAGAGAGAGATATATATATATATATATATATATATATGTGCTGCCGAAAGCTTGCTCATTTGTTTAAAGTGCATAAAACGGTGTCATTTTTTATCTAATTCCAAATGTTCTGTTCTGTAGCACGAAGAAGTGCTCTGGCCTGATGGAAGAGAGGGTAATAAAAACGCACCACCATCAACACCTGTCTGCGGATTTGAGGGCGAGCTGTGCAAAGAAGGTGTGTTTTCATTATCACCTTAACTTGAAAGCTGAATGTTTGTGTGCTTGCGTACGTGTAAAACAGAGGAAGAGACATAAAGACAAAGAGGAAGAAGGAAGAGAGAGAGAGAGAGAGTGTGTGTGTGTGTGTGTGTGTGTGTGGGCGTCAAGTGCGCGCGCGCGAGTGTGTGTGTGTGTGTGTGTGGGCGTCAAGTGCGCGCGCGCGAGTGTGGTGTGTGTGTGTGTGTGTTGTGTGTGTGGTGTGTCCAAAATGATTCATTGCGCGCCTACCACGTGTGTGGTTTGTGTAAATCTCTGTCTTGTCTACGTTCAGATGACATAAATTAATAAATTTAGGCAAATTTGTGTGTGTATGCGTGTTTTGTGTGTGTGTGTGTGTGTGTGTGTGTGGTGTGTGTGTGTGTGTGTTGTGGTGTGTGTGTGCAAATGCCAAAATGATTCATTGCGCGCCTACCACGTGTGTGGTTTGTGTAAATCTCTCAGTCTTGTCTACGTTCAGATGACATAAATTAATAAATTTAGGCAAATTTGTGTGTGTATGCGTGCATATGTGTGTGTGCGCGCGAAATGTGCCTTATGTGTGTGCGCGCGCGCGTGTGGTGTGTGTGTGTGTGATGTTGTGGTGTGTGTGTGTGTGTGTGTGTTGTGTGTGTGTGTATTTTGGTGTGTGTGTGTGTGTGTGTGTGTGTGTGTGTGTGTGTGTGTGTGTGTGTGTGTTGCAGAAGACGAATCAGATGACCCCATAGTGTACGCCTCTATTGGCGGCAGTGTGTGCGCCACCATGGTCATCTGTGTGGCCTTCATCTGCTACTTCTATCTCAGGTCTCTCTGTCTGTCTGGATGGATGGATGGATGGATGTGTATGTAAGCATGTTTGTATGTGTGGATGGATGGATGGTTGCATGGATGCATGGATGTCTATCTGTATGTGTGTGTATGTATGTGTGTATGTGTATATATATATATATATATATATATATATATATAATATATAATATGGCTATTTTACTGGATATAATAATGTGTGTATGTATGTAAGTATGTATGTATGCTATCAGTTCCTTCACTCTCTCTCTCTCTCTCTCTCTCTCTCTCTCTCTCTCTCTCCCTCTCCTCTCTCTCCCTCCTCCCCTCTCCCCCTCCCCTCCCCCCCCCTCCTCTCCTTCTCTCTCTCTCTCTCTCTCTCTCTCTCCCCTCTCTCTCTCTCCTCTCTGTCTCTCTTTCACTCTCTCTGTCTGAGTGTTGATCATGAGGGCATGAGATAAAAGTTTAAATGTAAAATGATGAACGGTTAAAGCCCTTGCACGACCGATTAGATCTAGTGTACATTTATTTTGTCCTGATGATGATTGTAAGGGTGGTGGTGATGTGGATGATAATGAAGAGGAGGAGGAGGAGGATGGTGGTGGTGGTGGTGGTGGAGTTATTGTAATGATGGGTTGTGGTGAGGTGGTAATGATGGTAATGATTGTGGTGGTGGTGGTGGTTTTACATAGAATATAGCCTATCTGAAACAGTTTCTCAGACCTTGACATTTTCTATAAACACAGGTATCAGAGAAACAAGCAGAAGTGGGCGGGAATGATGTGGCAAATCAAAATGGCCGAAGTGGACTTCCTGTCAGCGATTTTGTGCGACAGCGTTCGGGTAAGGTTTTTGAAGTGCTATGTTTTCGTGGCATTAACGATGTGTGTGTGTGTGTATTCTTTTATTTCAAGCATAATGGAATAATCACTCATGTGCTGTTATTTTTACATCGTCTGTGTGTGCATGTGCTTGTGTGTGTGTGTGTGTGTTTGTGTGTGTGTGTGTGTGTGTGTGTGTACACGTACAAAGCGTTTGTGAAGAAAACCAAAAAAAACAGGAGAAAGGCAGAAAGATAGATAGACAAACAGGGCAATGAACAGGATGAAAATTATATCTCTTTTTGAGAAAGAATAATTGATATATTATTATATATAACAACCATAATTTCTATTAGAAAAAGTGATAAAAATAATAATAATAAAATACCTTATACTCACGAATTTTTAAATCACACTTTTACATGCTTTTTTAAGTAAGCAGACAGTAAACATAGCGACATGTCAGTCTTGTAGATTGATGTTTTTAACCCTTTTTTTATTCTTTTATATGTTCACGTGATTTGCAGATCACTTTCTTGACAAAACTAACCACAACACAAACACACAACGGATGATAACTGCAAGCAATCACCAATTTTGATAAATCGCAAAAAAAAATTCAAAGCATATGAAAAAAACCATTTCCTTTCATTCTTTTGTATAAAGCTAAGGTAATTATCTTTTTTTACATAGTTATTGTTTGTTTGTTTTATTTAAAATTAATAGGTAATTTCTTAAACTGACGTTATTGTGACTCGGGGAGTAATGAGTTTTGCTAATTTCCATTCACCCATCACCTACTGCCTGAAAAATGTCTGTGCAATGTCGTAAGTACTCCTCAAGGAGTTATGAGAGAAGTTAAGTCATGTATAATTTACATCGTCAGCTTTTTTATGTATCTAACATTGCTTGTTTTCTTAGCAAAGAGCAAGTAAAGATAGTAACATCTGTCACTCTTTTTTCTCCCCCTTAGTAGAGCTTGCAAAAGATGAGTCGAAAAAGCTCTTTTTGCTTCAGTTATAATCCTTGACGAAAGCAGATATAGATAGATAGATAGATAGATAGATAGATAGATAGATAGATAGATAGATAGATAGATAGATCGGTGGGTGGGTGGGTGGGGTGGGATGGGATGGGATGGGATGGGATGGATGGATGGATGGAGAGACAGAGAGAGAAATACAAAGAGAGAGCCACACACAGAGAGAGATTTCTGTTTTTCTTTTCCACGTCTAGTCCAGTTTCCAAAAGATCGGGAGCGAAAAGAGGTCAACGTTTATTTTTTCCTTTTCTTTCTTTTTTTTTAACAAAGCTATTTCTTAGAGAGAGAGAGACAGACAGAGACAGGCAGGCAAGCTGAGAGACAAAGAGAAAAACAGACAGACTTGGAGACAGAGACAGAGAGAGACTATAAAGCACACACACACACACACAAAACACAAACACAACACAACACAACACACAACACCACACACACACACACACACACACACACACACACACACAACAAACACACACACACACACACACACACACACACACACACACACACACACACACACACACACACACACACACACACACACACACACACAACACACACACACACATACAACACACACACACAACACAACACACACAACACAAAACACACAACACACACACACAACACAACACAACACAAAAAACTCACACACAAACACAACACACACCCACAACACACACACACACACACACACACACACACACACACACACACACACACACACACACACACACACACACACACACACACACACCAACCACCACCACCACCACACACACACCACAACAACACACCACACCACAACACACACACGACACACACACAACACACACACACACACACACACACCACACAAACCCGCATCCTCTCTCTCTCTCTCACTTGTGCGATTCACCTTCAGCTTTCCTTTTCTCCCTCTCACGTTCAGTCCAGCTTCCGAAAGATGGGTCGGCGAAAGAGCTCGGCCACCACCAAGAAGATGGGCACGAAGAACAGCAGCCACAGCAACCTGCGCAACGTCAATGTCATGGACTGCGAGGACAACTGCAGCAGACACATCCAAGACACCGGCATCACCTTTGGCTCAGTCTGCTACTTCAAAGGTCTGCTGTGTGTGTAGGCAAGCTTGCCCTGTGTGTGTGTGTGTGTGGTAGTGTTTTTTGGTGGTGTGACATACTCGTGCGCGTGTACTAGCATGCACGGAGGTATACATGCGCGCGCGCGTGCACGCACACACACACACAGATAATAGATATATATATATATATATATATATATATATATATATATATATATATATATGTTGTTGTGTGTTGTGTGTGCTTATTTACATCCAATCCCCGTGTGTATGCGGTTTTGTAAATTTTGTCATCTTTTCCCACCGACACACAATGGCCTACTCTTTCGAAAAGCGGAACAGGATTTAACGTGTGCGCAAGATGTTCTTCGTGCGTTGGCACACGGGGCCTCGGTTTATAGTCTCATCTGAAGGACTTTGAGAGAGACAGAGAGAGAGAGATGTGATCGATCCTTTATGATTAAAATGACAGCATTGAGGGAGGGAGGGATGGGGAGGGGGAAGAAATAGACAGATAGGGAAACAAATACAGTTGCAGACCAAAAGAAAAAAAAAGAAAAAAAAGGGTGGCGCTGCTCTTGTGGCGACGCGCCCTCCCTGGGGAGAGCAGCCCGAATTTCACGCAGAGAAATCTCGTGACTTAAAGTGGTATAAAAAAAAACAAAAAAAAACTGAGCGCTTTGATTTGTTGCTTTACAAGATTCAGCGCTATATAAATTCCATACATTATTATTATTATTATATAAACACACACACACACACATTTCACAAAATGTTTCCTTCCCCCATAATTATAAAGATTTTAAGCCTGAAATACGCAAATATGCGTTGTAAGAAAACTTTGCAGGTGTATCTCACAAAGATTAATTGCATTTTTTTTTCATAATTATCTTCTTTATCATACAGGTTCGACTGTGTCAGTGAAACGAGTGACGAAAATCGCACTCAACAAGGGTCTGATTAGTCAGTTCAACCACGTAAGTATCTTGCCTGTCTGTCTGTCTGCCTGTTTGTCTGTCTGTCTGTCTGTTTGTCTGTCTGTTTGAGTCAATAGGAAAGTATTCTGTTGGCTCGTTTGTTTGCGTCAGAAAATATAAAATATCACAGCTGACATATATGGTAGCATCTGAATAGAACACGATTGCAAGATATTAAAAAACAATGGATGTGTATTCTTGAAAAAAAGTTTTGCCTCAGTTGTTATCATCATAACCACAACTACGATCATCATCATCATCATTTTCATCAACATAATTCATATGATAGCTGTTGTTGTTGTTGTTTTAATTATTGTTTTTATCGTATCTGTTGTTGTATTATCATTATTAGATTTAGTATCAACGTCATTATCATCACCACCACCAACATCGGAATTTTTTTCTTCTTCATCTCCTTCATTTCTTCCTTTTTTTCTCATTCTTTCTTTATCATCATCATCATCTTCATCATGACCATAATCACCATGATGATAATGTGTCAAGTGTGTAAAGATCTCTGTTGCCCTACAGCTGTTGGACCTGAAATGCCAGAATCTGACCCCATTCCTGGGCTGTATCATGGACAGTGATCGATACTACATGATGCTGTGGGAGTATTGCACCAAGGGCAGCCTACAGGTAAGTCTGTGTGTGTGTGTGTGTGTGTGTGTGTGTGTGTGTGTGTGTGTGTGTGTGTGTGTGTGTGTGTTGTATCATGGACAATGATCGATACTACATGATGCTGTGGGAGTATTGCACCAAAGGCAGCTTACAGGTAGTCTGTGTGTGTGTGTGTGTGTGTGTGTGTGTGTGTGTGTGAGTGTGTGTGTGGTGTGTGTGTGTGTGTGTGTGTGTGTGTGTGTGTGTGTGTGTGTGTGTGTGTGTGTGTTGTATCATGGACAGTGATCGATACTACATGATGTTGTGGGAGTATTGCACCAAAGACAGTTTACAGGTAACTCTGTGTGGGGAGGGGGGATGAGAGAGAGAGAGGGTTTGTTTGTCTGTCTGTCTGGGTTTTTTCTGTCTGTCTGTGCATGCTTGCGTGTGTGTTTGTGTGTATCTGCCTCCCAGTGTCTATGGATGCGTCCGTGGGTACGACTCTATGTGTATGTTTGTCTGTCTTTCTGTCCGTTTGTCTGTCCGTCTGTGAGTGTGTTTGTTATGGCCAAACGACTCGGACGTGAGCATAAGCAGGCTGATTTTCATTTCAGGACATCATCTTCAACACCAACATCAAACTGGACAAGCTGTTCAAGTTCGCTCTCTGTCAAGATGTCGCCAAGGTGAGTGAGTGGCTCCGTTTCCTCATACCCACCACCCCTCTCACCACCC
>CM054158.1:27448962-27473477 GCA_028751875.1 Rapana venosa
ATCGTGGGCTTCACCAAGATCTGTGCCCAGAGCACCCCCATTGAGGTCGTCAACCTCCTCAACAGCCTCTACACCCTCTTCGATGACATCATCACCCGTTATGACGTCTACAAGGTTTGTGTAAAGTGTGTGAGGGGGAAGGGCGGATTGCATGTGTGTGTGTGCGTGCGTGTGGTCAGGCAAGTCAAGTCAAGTCAAAGTTTTATTTCCAGATGGTACATTGAATAAGAATTTAAATTGCTTTTTTCATGAAACTGTCCATCTAGAAAATCATTTATGTACATATGTAAGAATTAAAGAAACAAGTCATGCAAATTAAAGAAACAGAAAAAAATTTCTAAAAGATATTCCCAGAGGGAAAAAAACATGTAGGGCTGTACCTTTCTTTCTAAGGAAATACCTCCTTTTGTGCCTCTATGTATGTCTGACATTTACCTGTGTGGCCAGTTGGTAAGAAGTTTCAGCATCATCAACTTCAACGTCCAAGCCGTTCCTCCATTTACAAAGAAACAGAAGCTGCCTCGCTTGTTCACTCTGAAACAAGACAAAAATGACAAAGATATCAAATGATAATCGAAAGCGAAGGAAAATAGGTAATATGGTGTAACACGACATGAAAATCAGAAAAGAAAAAATTAAGACGATAAAATGATGTAACTTAATTTGAAAATCAGAAAAAATAACATAAATAAAATGATGTAACATGAAGTGAAAATCAGAAAAGAAAAATTTTAGATAGGTAAAATAATGTAACATGAAGTAAAAATCATGGAAGAAAAATTTAGATAAATTTATGTAAATTGAATCACCAGTCAGATCAAATTGTAAAATGATTATAAATTTATCTATCTATTCTTTTAGTTCAAGGATAGTGGAATAAGCACTTATGTGCTTTTTTACATCCAGTCCCCGTGTGTATGCGATCTTGTAGATTTTGTCATCCGTTCCCACTGGCAAAAAAATGGGCTGCTCTTCCAAAAAGCAGAACAGGCCTTAACGTGTGTGTAAGATGTGCTGCGTGCGTTCTCACATGGGGCCTCGGTTTATAGTCTCCTCCGAAAAAATGCGAGCACAGGGCAGACTTGAGGGAAATGACTTTTTTCTAAGTATGATCGCAGCAATATTAACGAAGGCACCGATTCACTTTGTGACAATCAAAACTGTACTTAAAGAAACGCATATATTGCGCTGTTTGTTTCAACACATGCTAGCAGGTTACCAAATCAGTTACTTTGGGGGGGGGGGGGGGGGCGGTGGTGTTAAAGCACACTGCAAGTTATTTGTATGTTTCTTATGATATCTGTTTGGTGACAATACTTGTTTTCTTTCCAAATGAATATCCCTTTTCCAAATAAATATCCCTTTTCTAACTGAATATCCCTTTTTCCAAAAGAATCACCCTTTTGCAAATAAAATATCCCTTTTCCAAATGAATATCCCTTATCCAATTGAATATCCCTTTTTCCAAAATAATATCCCTTTTCCAAAAAAAACATCCCTTTTCCAAAAAAAATCCCTTTTCCAAAATAATATCCCTTTTCCAAAAAAAATCCCTTTTCTAAATGAACATCCCTTTTCCAAATGAACATCCCTTTTCCAGAAGAGCAACCCTTTAAAGGAAAGTGGCTTTGCTGTCAGGTGGAGACGATAGGGGACGCCTACATGCTGGCCAGCGGGTTACCCAAGAGGAACGGAGACAACCACATCAGTCAGATAGCGGACGTGTCCCTGGACATCATGAGTTCTATCGGCACCTTCAGCATCCCCCATCTGCCTGACCGTAAACTGCATATCAGAATAGGTCAGGGGTTTTGTGTGTGTGTGTGTGTGTGTGTGTGTGTTGTGTGTGTGTGTGTGTGTGTGTGTGTGTGTGTGTGTTGTGTGTGTGTGTGTGTGTGTGTGTGTGTGTGTGCGTGCGTGGTGGTGTGTGTGTGTGTGTGTGTATATATGTGTGTGTGTGTGTGTGTATGTGTGCGTGGTGCGTGCGTGCGTGCGTGCGTGCGTGCGTGCGTGCGTGCGTGCGTGCGTGCGTGCGTGGTGGTGCGTGTGTGTGTACGTAAAAGCTGGTTGAAAAATCTCAAGTGGTGCCCCAACGGTCTACTAGACTACGGAATAAATGAGTGAGGTGAGATCTGTGCGTACACGTTTTTGTGTGGATCAGTGGTCTACAGGTAACGCGCCTGCCTTGAAAGCGAGGAGTCGCAGGTTCGATCCGCGTTTGAACCCAAACTTTTCCCTCCAGCCATTAGTCTTTGAGTGGCAGTCTGGGTGCTAGTCTTTTAAATAAGACGATAAACTGAGGTCTTGGGTGTAGTAGACATCCGCCAGTCTCGCTTGACTATGGAGTTGCGCTCTAGGTGTTTATGCTCCAGAGCGCAAAGCCTGGGTATGTATGAAGGGCAAGCTGTTACCATGCAGCAAACACCCCCCTTCCCTTCCACGTCGCTTGAATTGTACATTGGAACGGCAATCGCCGATACACATGGTTCCAGTGCCATCGCAGTAGTTGCCAGAACGATGCTGTATACAGACAGCTCTTAAGATACGACCGACCTCCGGGATGGTGTCTGAACACGACACCTGTGTGCATGTTTGGGCTTTTTTACTTGTCATCCGCTCCCACCGGCACACAATGGCCTACTCCTCCAAAAGACGGAACGGTTTTTTTAACGTGTGCGCAAGATGTTCTGCATGCGTTCGCACACGGGCCTCGATTTATAGTCTCATCACAGTTAAAACATGCAAAAGAAAAAGCAAAAAACCATAGCTTGGGGAAAGCGAGTGCTCTGACCACTGAGCTATCCCATCCCAAACCGTCACAACATTTTAATGTAAACCTCAGCATTCAAGCTACATCAGTAACTGACAGAGCTTTTGACCAGGACCACTTAACGGTACTTCATCTCTCAATCACAATCGGAGACAGCGCTTGCTTGCTTTGCTTAGGGAGACGGGGATAGCCTGGTGGTTAGAATGATGCGCATTGCGCTCGTAATCTGCCGACCCGGGTTCGAATCTCGTTCAGGAGGATTTTTCCTCTGGAGTTAACATCAGTGCCGACTCCACTCCCCCCAAAAGACCTTCGGATGAGACTCTAAATCGAGGTCCCGTGTGCAAACGCACGCAAAGCATCTTGCGCGCACGTTAAAACCCGTTCCACTATTCGGAAGAGTAGGCCATTGTGTGCGGTGGTAACGGATTACAACATTTACAAAACTGCGTACACATGGGGATTAGATGTTGGAAAAAAAAAGCACAGGAGTGCTTATTCCATTATCCTCGAAATAAAAGAATAAATACAAATAAAAGTGCTGTTGTGTTAGGGTAAACGGCAGTGAGGGTGTTGGATGAAAGGATACAGAACAAACGATATACTTTTTCTTGTTCTTGCATACTTGCTTTATGTCTTTGTTCCTCTCTTCTTCTGTTTGCCGAGTGACGTTTTACAGACTTAAACTCTCTTTGTGTGTGTGTGTGACTGTGTGTGCTGTTGACAGGGATCCACAGTGGCTCGGTGGTGGCGGGGGTGGTGGGGCTGGCGATGCCCAGGTACTGTCTGTTTGGGGACACCGTCAACACTGCCTCCAGGATGGAGTCCACAGGACTGCGTGAGTCGGTGGCTTCGTTCTCTCTGTCTTTCGTTCTATCTGTTTGTCTTTCGTTCTTTCTGTTTGTCTTTTTTCGTTCTTTCTGTCTTTCTTTCGTTCTTTCTGTCTTTCTTTCGTTCTTTCTGTCTGTCTTTCGTTCTTTCTGTCTGTCTTTCGTTCTTTCTGTCTGTTTTTCGTTCTTTCTGTCTGTTTTTCGTTCTTTCTGTCTGTCTTTCGTTCTTTCTGTCTGTCTTTCGGTATTTCTGTCTGTCTGTCGTTCTTTTTCTCTGTCTTTCGTTCTTTCTGTCTGTCTTTCATTCTTTCTGTCTTTCTGTCTCTTTCGTTCTTTCTGTCTGTCTTTCGTTCTTTCTGTCTTTCGTTCTGTCTTTCTACGTTTGTTTGTGTTTTTTGTTTGTTTGTTTGCTTTTTCGGTTTGTGAGACAAGGAGGCAGAGGAGGGAGGTGTGTGTTGGGGAGAGGGGGATAGGTGTGTGTGTCTGTGTGTGCATCTGTGTGTATGAGTCTGTCTCTGTCTCTATCAGTACATGTAGTGTAGTGTTCGTATCGGTAGATTGTAACATTGTATGTATGAATTTTTTTAATTATCACCTCAAAATTTTGTTCTCTCTCTCTCTCTCTCTCTCTCTCTCTCTCTCTCTCTCTCTCTCTCCTCTCTCTCTCTCTCTTCTCTCTCTCTCTGTCCTTTGAAAAGAATTATGTCTGTTTGGACTAGGTGTATCAGACATAAATGTTCATAAATGTAGATATATAGAACATGATAATGATGACCTCAGGTTGCTATGCCCATTATGTAAGCAAACAGTGGAAGATGAAGTGCATTTTGTGCTGTGCTGTCCAGCATTACAAGATGTAAAACAGAATTACATTCCGGTAAAGTATAGTAGACAGCCTACTTTATTTAGATTCTGTCTACTCATGGCATCTAGTCTCCCTGAGATTGTGCGCATCCTTGCTTTATATTTGTGTAAGAGATATCTTGGTTTCTTAAGTCATACTTTTGGTAACTGATTTTTATTGTGGTGGTTGTGGTTATACAATAACATTTTGGGTTTTGTTTTGGGGGGGTTTTGTGGGTTTTTTCAACCCCCACCCCCCTTCGTGTATGGGCCAATGGCCTTTTTGTGAATAAATCTTTCGAGTTCGAGTTCGAGTTCTCTCTCTGTCCATCTTCACCGTCTGTTTCCCTATCCCCGTATAGTTTTCTTTTTTACCTAAACTCCGTCACCAACAATATTACAACACGCATAACGAGACAAACCCTAACTAGTCAGTTTGTCTCTCTGTCCGTGTCCGTCCACGCAGCCATGAGGATCCACCTGTCTCAGCAAGCGCACGACAAGCTCATCAACAACGCGGGCTACCACATCGAGCCCCGCGGGGAGATCACGGTGAAGGGCAAGGGATCCATGTTCACCTTCTTCCTGGCCGGCAAGGACGGCTTCCACAAGCCCCTGCCCTCCAACAGCGACTACGTGGAGCTCACCCCCGTCCGCAACATCCACGGCAGCAGCAACAACAACACTGGCGGCGGCGTGGGCGGCGGCAGCAGCAACAACGCTGCGGATCTGACCACCACGGACCGGGGCACGCGGAGGATCAGCGACACGTCGGGTCAGAGGGTGCGGAACACCTCCACGGCCTCCGACACCTACCCCATCGTCATGCGGCACAAGGGCAGCGCCACCTCCACCTCCCTGGCCCCGCCCACCTCGTCGCCCGACACCTGCCCGGCCATGACCCGCCAGAAGAAGGTCAGCACCAGCTCCGTCCACCCCTCCCAGACCGACATCTACCAGGAGCTGGGGCTGGTCGACGTCAAAACCCTGCGCAGGGCTTTCGAACCGGAAATCAGTGCTGTGTCCGGTTCCGGTGATGCCGGCGATCCGGCACTTCCGGCCATGGATATAGAGACCGTCCACCGCAAACTGGTGGCGCTGTACCAGAGAGAGGCCCAGCCTGAGGCTGACTGCAAGCTGACAGAGGGAAGCCCCGGTCCCACAGGGTCCGCAGACCGCAGTCAGGACGGTGAGCAGCCGTGTGCGGAGAGGCTGCACATTGCAGGCCTGGTGCAGGCGGTGAGTGTGGAGGGCGTGCAGCCTCAGCAGCCCAGCGCCCTCAACAACAGCGTGGTGATGGAGGTGAAGCAGGACAACAGCGCCGTGGAGAGGGACCGGCAGCTCCAACTGCAGCAGCAGCAGCAGCATCTGGAGCGGAAGATCGAGGAGCTGGAAGGGAAGAGTCTGGCGGTGAGGCAGCTGGAGAGACTGTTCACCAACCCCAAGGCAGAGGTGAGTCATGAGGGACCAGCACCGAGAATTGCCAAAATTAACTTATGAATTTTGGAATTCGCTGAATGTGTCAGATTCTGTGGGGATGTCAAGGGTTCTTGCAGTATAGGTAGCACCCCTCCCCCCCCCCCCCCCCCCTCTCGAGATTCTGTGCTAGAAATTTCCCACCTTTTCTGTCTTTTTACTTACCTCTCTCTCTCGCTCTCGCTCTCTCTCTCTCTCTCTCTCTCTCTCTCTCTCTCTCTCTCTCTCTCTCTTTGCTTATTCTTTCCCAGTCCATTCTCTTGCCTCTTTTCGAGCAAATCTGACAAATGTTTTCTGGCATTTTTCACACGAACTTTTTCACGAGCTACTCTGAAGTCGGAATGTGTTGGCTGAGGCCAGCAGACAAGTGTCTTGCAGAGTTACAAGCACAGGAGAAGACCAAACAGTAAGCACCTCACCCACCATGTCCATGGCCACTGAATTTCTTGAAAAATGGATGACTGTCGGACCTTAAGGTTGTAGGCCGATTCTGCTTTTCAGTGGACCTCAAAGCACTATTTTGTAGGTGAACGTGGATTAGTTGAAAAATTCAAAAAATATTCAGATTTGGGTTCAGGCCTATAGTCTCCCTCTCTTCTGTCCAGCCAGTGGTCACCAAGCTGTGGCAGCTGACACAGCATAAAATGTAATTACCCTTGAGCTGTACTGTTATTTTCATATGAAAATATAAATGATGTAATGTGACAAAGTATTGTATAGTTTAGCAAACCTTTTTTCAACCACGCTGCATTTATATCTACATTAGAACAACCAACCAAAAATCAATGAGATGCTGATACTTAAGTCTAAAAACTCTATTGTTTTTTCTATTGATTTTTTTAATCTGTCGTGTGTATTTTCTATTATTTTGTTATTTCATCTATCATTTTATCTTGTAGCTGAATGTGGACATGTTTATACATTGTGTTTTACGACAGCCCTGTTGAGTGCAGTTTTTCATTAGCCATTTATAATATATCATATTCATTGTTTCAGTCAGAATTTGCAGATTATGGTATGTATCAGAACTTGCAGACTTTGATGTACCGAGATTAAAGCCATCTCGTCTTGTTTGTCTGATATTAGAACAACATGCTGACGGGGCTGGGACGACACGACACGACGTTGTCCCACCTGGAAATGACGTCTAACATCCTTGCGCCCCTGGCGCAAAGCCCTATGGGACTCAAGCGCTCAGATTCTGACGCTCAGGTGAGTCTGGTTACAACTTTTGTAGAGTGATTTGTTTTTTTAATTTTAAAGCATGCAATTATCAAAATTCATAAAAATAAGAAACCCTTTATCAAAGACACGTTTTTCTTAATATTAAGAGTTTATTGATACTTAAGGAGGGGGGGGGGGGTATTTGGAGTCAGTATATTTATAAATGCTGTGAATGCTGAATTTTAGTCATTATAGTTATAAATCCTATAGATGATGAAGTTCTTGCTTGTTGATAAAGTTAAGAACACCTCTTGGGATTTTTTTTATTAGTATGTAACTATATACAAGTCAGGGCTTGTTTTCAATGTTCATTACACTGCTTGGATGTTTTCAACAGCTAACATACGTAGCGCATGTTTTCTGATTTTGTCTGTTTGATACAAATATTGGATTTTGACATTGTATCTCAGTTGTTATTGTGTTTCTTCTGTTCTTTGGAATTCTTAAAACCGCATGACGGTATCTGTGCACCGACATTCATACATGTTTAAACGTTCTCAACACAGAGCCGACACGCACGTGCCATGGTGCAGCTGTACAAAGAGCCCAAGCAGGCCAACACGGAACACCGCAACTCCCCGCAGAACTCCCGCCCCTCCTCCCCCAAACCTGACGTGGCCATCCTCAAGGAGCAGATGCACACACGCATGCAGCAACAGCACCGCACCCTGGAGGTCAGCACGCCCATGTGATCGCCATTTCCTGATCTCTTCCCTGCAGTGACTGCGCTGCATTAGACTGGATTGGATTGGATTGGACTGATCTGGATTGGATTGGATTGGACTGGGATGGACTGGACTGGGGACTTGTCTTGACTTGGCTTTGTTCTAAACTCCGTGAGGAATCGTTAAGACGCTGTGCTGATTTTTTATAGGCAGTGTGTCTTGGGAAGATAATACTCTCTGAAGCCGCTCATTGCAATGTGATTGAAGCTAGGTTGGTTCTTTTAACTCACACACACACACTCACACACACACACACACACACACACACACACACACACACACACACACACACACACAACCGCCTTCTCTTTTCTGTACAAAAAGATGGGTGAATTGCTACACTGAGACCAGACAACAACAACAAAAAAGACAAACAGACATGGTATCCCGAGATTAAGGCATTGGCGTACGACCACAAATGGATGAACCTGGTATTATTGTGAGCGCAGCGCCTGTACGGCTATTCTTGGCGTGTGAACTAAAGTGTAGTGTAGTAGATATGCAGTAGGTACGTATTATATATCATCTAAAACCGATCATCTCGTGATTTCTTTCTTATTTCTACCAGTATGTTCCATGCGAGCTGCATAGCTACCATAATTTGGTTTTCCCATTTTGCCCCCTCCCCTCCCCTCCCCTCCCCTCATCAGTTAATACCCCACACGCAAGTAACGTCATCACGTTTTGAAATTCATCATCAGTACTCGTTGTGATAGGTATACTTCTGTCTTATTTGTGGTTCATAACAACTTTAGTAGGCCTACATATACGCACTCTCTCTTTCTCTCTTTAAGAGAAGGAAGATGTGAAATATGTGATAGATTTCTGTCTTTGACATTGTGTTGAGATGTTGCTGTTCTTCATTTCTCTACAGTGAATCAATTTAGTACCCTTTTGATGTTACTCTTTTTTTTCAGGACCAAACAGATTATTTTGGACACAAATTTGATCTTTCGACTTCTCTGCATATTTGTTTGTACAGTATTTGCAAGATTGCTGACTTGAACTTGTCTTAGAAAAGTGAAAGCAACGTTTGGTGTTAATGGTTGGGTTTGTGGGTTCCGAAATAGCAGCTGCCTCCTCTGCTGTTTTGGAGGTCATCGTCGAACACAACGGACAACCATACATACATTGTGGGGCCAAACGGTTTCTTTGTCAGATATTTCAGTTATTCAGTTCTTTCTTTATCTTCAGTATTTAGAGAATATGTTATTTGAACTTGTCTCACAAGTGGTCACTTTAACTTTTGTCTTTTATTATGTAATTTTTAAAGAATGAGGTCGATTGACTTTCTTCACCTCCTTTTCTATTTTCTGCCTTGTTGGTTCATTCTCTTGCCTTTTTTTTCCAGAAAGGCTTAAAAGATAACAATTCTCTCCCATGCCGAAGTCGGATGCATGTCAGGCGCTTAACGGCAGCGCAATGCATTTTCGCTCAGAAGACAGACAACAGTTTCTGTCTGAGCGTTCCGCGAAGAAGTAGAAGAATACTCTACACTACTGGGATAGATGTTAGATGCCCTTTCAATGATCGATCCTCAATCCTTCGGATGAGACTATAAACCGAGGCCCCGTGTGCGAACGCACGCAGAACATCTTGCGCACACGTTAAATCCTGTTCCGCTTTTCGAAAGAGTAGGCCATTGTGTGCCGGTGGGTACAAATGACAAAATTTACAAAACCGCATACACACGGGGACTGGATGTAAAAAAACACATGAATGCTTATTCCATTATCCTCGATATAAAAGAATAAATAAATAAATAAACCCCTTCACCGTACGTCATTCCCACCTCCTCAGTTTAGTTTCTGTAGAGACATACTAAGTTTCGATCTTTCTTATTTTTTCTTTACATTACTCGCAGTGACGATGAAAACCATAGTCTTCCAATGATTTTGAGTACAGATAAAACGAGTTTCCCCTTTTTTTCCTTCCTTGAAAGATCACGGATGAAAAGGGAAGGAACAAGTCTTCCAATAATACTGTTCGCAGATTAAACACGTCTGTGTGTCTTTCTATTCTTTCTCGCTGATATTGTTTACACGTTATAAAAGTTTTACTTCTTTCCTATTAGATTATTTCCAGTGATAGTAATGGTGACATTTTTTCCAGTGATATTGTGTACATGTTAAAATAAATGTTGCTAGTTACCATTTGATTTATCTTCTATGGTGAATAAAGTCACGGTTTTCATAAGCCATTTATTTCTAGTAAGTCAAGGAAATATTGCTTTTTGTGTGTCTGACAACGTTAGTTTGAAACTTTCGTAGGTTTTTTAAAAATCTAGTCAGACATCGTGTGCCAATTGATATTGTGATATGTTTTTTGCACTATTTGGATCTAGTCTTTCTGTATATTCCAGTGGATATGGCCAGTGTATATTGATGTATTATGAATTTTGTTTTTGGTTTTCTTTCACGTGACAAAATGTGTATATTTTTACATCAAAATCTTGCAATGTATGCATTTATCAGTAGCATAGTAGTTGACCCTATAAAAATCAAAACTGCACTTTACGCATGTCATTTTTTGGTTACATTTTTTCAATCATTGCTTACACGCACTATGTACACACACACGCACGCACACGCACGCACGTACGCACGCACGCACACACGCACACACACACACACACACACCAACACACACTTTGTAGACTTAACTGGAAAATGTTGTCATGAGATACTGTGTTTAAAGCCTACTGTCCTTTAAAGGAATAAAGGTTGGGTACATAGAATACTACGTAGTTTGTCATTTCATTTTGGAAAGTGACCACACTTTTATCTTACAAGTCAGTTTACAAAACACTTGTCTCAAACTAAATTTCGTTCTTGATTCTTGTAATCATATGATTACTTGTGGCAGAAGCTAACGTTCCTTATTATAATAGTGAATATGTAAATTCTTTATTACAATGATACATATATTGCGTTCGTTTTTGTTGTTTTTTAAATATTCGTCTCCACCCCCTTGCTAACTACATACTCTCAGTCTTCCTATTTTCAACACATATTTTTAACGTTTAGCAGATTTGAAAAAGTTTTATTCTTGGAGACATTTTAATTTTTCATAATGCAAACATGATTTTTTTCTTATTTTCGTTACAGGATCCTAAGATCTTATATTTTTTGTTATAACAAGTATCATAACATCACTACATTAGATTCTTGTTTCACTTTAAGCATCACTTTATCTGTATATCAGCTTATAGGTTCTCTTCATGATTTGAAAATACTAAGCAGCTGATATTTTCAAGACAGGTCAGACTGTTGTCCCCCCCCCCCCCCCCCCCCAGGAGGCAAACGAACTTTTTAATCCAAACAACGGCTCAAGAGAAACAATGTATCTAAAAATAATTCAGAAATCTTCAGGTCATCTGCTTTCTGCAATTTCACAATTTGTGTGTGTGTGTGTGTGTGTGTGTGTGTTGTGTGTGTGTGTGTGGGTAAGGTGGTCATTTTACAGCCATTGAATTGCCTTCAGCTGTAAGCGCAGTGTCTGTCTCTCTGTTAATATGTTTGGCTGGTTGTTCGGTTGTGCGGTTTTAATGTACAAAGCACTTTTATGTTGTTTGCTTGCACTATTGCCTGTTGTGCGGGGATGTTTTGTTCATTTGTTTGTTTGTTTTAGGTGGTTTTGTTTTCCTTTTCAAAAGGCAAAGGAATGTTTTCCCCACCTCCTTTGCAACATGTGGTTGTTTGATGATTGTTGTAGTTTGTTAGTTTTTTATTTGTTTGTTTTGTTCTTGTTGTTTTACAGCGCTGTAGATAAATCCGTTACACTAGTTGCTCATATGTCTCAATCGTGTATATGTTTGGCTATGTGGTTAAGAAGTGCTTCCTTTTGTTTACAACATTAGTTTTCTTTCATATATCTGTTTCACACACATACAAACACACACACACACACACACACACACACACATATATATATATATATATATATATATATATATATATATATATATATATATATATATATATATATATACTTTGCCCCGGTAAACTATGTCCATTTTTGCCCAGTTGCACAGTAGGCAAGAAGATCAAGCAACAACAATTCATTTCAAATTCTCAAACCTGGCAATAAGGAGTCTTTTTTACCCTAACTTCTGACGGAAAATGTCTGTCGGTTGACCCAATATGAGCTCATACTGTTTCCCCACGGCAGCAAAGGGCGATAACTGCAGAGAGTAAACCTCATAAGAAAAAGACATCCGTATAAAAGCTGATCGTTTTATCTGTATAATATTGCAGGAACAAAAATTAGCTTGCAAGGTTCTTTTCTGTACATATTTTACATTGAGTCTAATTTATCATCATCTAATTGTTATTATGTATTCATGTCTTCCAGAAGTTGTGGGTGTGTGAGTGAGTTAGTGAAGGTGTGTGTGTGTGTGTGTGTGTGTGTGTGTGTGTGTGTGTGTTGTCTGTCTGTGTTTGTCTGTCTGTGTGTGTGTGTGTGTGTGTGTTAGCACTACGATTTTCATTCTTGTTCATAATGCCCTTAGCTGGTTGCGGTGTACTTACTGAACTGGACGGGGATTTTCAAACCATTGTACATACAGTCCTTAATATTGTTATGTGTTTACAGGGCTCATGTTTATAAAACAACTCAATGAGTGAGTGACTGACTGACTGATTGGTTGGTTGACTGTATGGCTTTGACTGGATAACTAATTCGAATGATTTGCTGACTGACAGACAGTTGCTGATTTATTGTCTGAACCGAGACTTATCAATCGATTGTTTGACTGATTGATTGGTAGGTTGGTTCTTTGATCGATCGATCGACTGATTATGTGTCACAGATAAACCTTTGAGTGAGTTGATTGTTGATTGCTTGCTTGCTTGATGATTGATTGATTGATTGATTAATTGATTGATTATGGTCACAAATAAACTTACGTGCGAGTTTAACTTGTTTTGTGGTGTGTGTATGTTTGTATACAGCATTCTTTCTATATAAGGAAAAAAAGGTGTTATGTAAGAAAAGAGTGCACTTGTGTTTTCTCTCTCTCTCTCTCTCTCTCTCTCTCTCTCTCTCTCTCCCCTCTCCTCCCCCCCCCCCCCCCCTCTCTCTCTCAATCAAGCACAACATAGATATACATGTACACACACATGCACGCGTGCAAACATATACACACGCCATTGTGTGCCGGTGGGAACGGATGACAAAACTTACAAAACTGCATGCACACGCGGACTGGACGTAAAAAAGCACATAAGTGCTTATTCCATTACCCTTGAAATAAAAGAATAAATAAGTAATTAATAAAAAAAATAAACGGATAGATAGATAGATAGATAGAGAGAGAGAGAGAGAGAGTGTTCATATCACACACACACACACACACACACACACACCACACACACACACATACAAGAGACAGACAGAAAGAGAGATGGAGGGAGGGAAGATGGTAATGATGAGAACAGAGGGGAGGAGGGATTCTCTATCTAGTCTTTTATCATATACAATATTTTGGAGGCGCAAGGAAGTAAGACAATATTCGCAATGATAATGATAAATTGACAAAGATTAAATTTTGTTTGTGATTTCAAGTTTCCTGCCAGTCCCCTAGGAAAAGAAATAGCTTAACTATATGGAAAAAAAAGGACGAAATTTATAAGTCACGCCGTAATTCATTGCTTTTGTCTGTACAGAGAGAGAGAGAGAGAGACTCTCCCCGGGGAGAGCAGCCCGAATTTCACGCAGAGAAATCTCGTGACTTAAAGTGGTATACATAAAATGAATAAATAAATAAATAAATAGAGAAAGAGACAGGCAGACAGACAGAGAACTTTAATTCAACTTAAATAATGTATTGACAAATAGGCCATGGGCCCATACATGAAGAGAATTGCCAAACTAATCGGAGCAAATGAGATTTTTTTTTAAATCATATGTAACCAGAACTGTTACTTATGATACTATGTTATCTAAAAGCTCTACGCAAATAAAAACAAAACTGCGGGGATAACTGGTCACAAAGAGTAAACACAATCGAAATAAATTAATTTATGTTATTTATAATATTGCACTGGGGTTATTTTTGCCTATGTTCTCTAATACCGGACAACACAACACAAAATGTTAGTGCCTACATAATGGGCACAGCAGATTGTGACTATTTACCTTGTATTATAAGTGTGTGTGTGTGTGTGTGTGTGTGTGCGCGCGCGCGTGTGTGTGTGTGTGTGTGTGTGTGTGTGTGTATGTGTGTGTGACAGACAGACAGACAGACAGAGAGAAGTCAGTTGGTTGCAAAACGGGTTGGGGGGGGGGGGGGGAGGTTGTGTTGAAAAGACAAATGACTAGGGCCTGGAGGTACAGCGTAATGCCCATGTATGTAAAGGATGCCCCTCTATGTCCCATTTGCCATTGCTTCATGATGGGTGCGTCCGCTACATCCTCCCTCACCCACCACCACTACTCCCCCCCCCCTCCCACCTCCCTGTCCTTTGCCTAACCTCCTGTCCACTCACTTATCAACATCTTGCGCACAAGTTAAATCCTGTTCCGCTTTTCATAGGAGTACTTATTTATTTATTTATTTATTCTTTTATATCGAGGATAATGGAATAAGCACTCATGTGCTCTTTTACATCCAGTTCCCGGTGTATGCGGTTTTGTAAATTTTGTCATCGTGTGCCGGTGGGAGCAGATGACAGAAATTACAAAGCCGCATACACACGGGGACTCGATGTAAAAAGCACACAAGTGCTTATTCCATTAGCCTCGATATAACAGAATGAAATAAATAAAATAAAATAAATAACACACACACGCACAGAAAGCGAGAGAGGTCCACAGAGGCAAAGACAGAAACAGACAAACAGACAGAGACAGACACAGAAAGAGATAGACAGAGAGAGAGAGAGAGAGAGAGACACACACACACACACACACACACACACACACACACACACACACACACACACACACACACAGAAAGGCACATATAGAGAGGGACACAGAGACAGACAGACAGACAGACAGAAACAGAGACAGACACAGAAAGAGATAGACAGAGAGACACACACACACACAGAGGCACACACAGAGAGACGGATATATTTTTCTCAGAGGTATAAGGGGGGAAACTACAGACTAGCATGATGATGAATATAGTGCATCATGTACATGGCTATTCTGCCAATATATTTTTAGTATTTAAAGTCTAGCTCCATTTGCATAACAGCATCAAGGATCGGCCATCTTGTCAATGAAGAATGAGGCTTCTGTGACAAAAGTTTCGCTTTGATATTTTTTTGATTCCTTGACTAGAGCCGCGAAGTTCACTAATGGTCACATTTTTCATCATGCGACTATTTTGGCCTACTATGACCAGCTAAGAGTGCAGCATAACGCATGCAGCTGGAATGGGCCTTTCACTCATCCTCCCCCACCCTCCTCCCCCTGTCGAATTCCACTAGCCACAGCAGTGTGTTACCCACTTACCTACCTACCTACCTACCTACCTGAGGGGTAGACTTCTGCCGTCTGGCGCCTCATCTAATAAGACAAAGAGCAGTCTGGCATTCCCTAACCAACCAATCAAACCCAGACCCCAGACACGTGGTCAGCTAGTCAAGCCCTACAAAAACTAGGAAAGAAGTGGGCGCTGGGGAGTTGGCCCCACAGAGCAGAGCAGTCATCCCCAGAGAGCAGTCATCCCCAGAGAGCAGTCATCCCCAGAGAGCAGTCATCCCCAGAGAGTAGTCATCCCCAGAGAGCAGTCATCCCCAGAGAGCAGTCATCCCCAGAGAGCAGTCTGCCCCAGACAGTAGACAGCCCTGCAGTCAGCCCCAGAGAGAACCAGCCTAGGAAGAAAAACTAAGAGACCAGGGAAGCTAAGATAGAAAAACTGGACAGCAAGTAGAGATAGGAGTGGGGCTGACTTTAAGACAGGCTTACCAGAAAGTGGATAAAACACCTGTGAGCAAAAGAAAAAAATTAGTTAGAAGGCAGTTTAAAGGGGATTTCAAACAGTGTAGAGTGGTGTTCCATTAGTGCCATTGCCCAGGGGAAGGCCATGTAAGGAACCACTTTTATTGATCTTGTGCTGTGGGTTGAAGTGATCAACATACCAATTTTAAAGTGGTTGTGGTAACTCAAGTATGGTCTTATAATAAATGTGCTAACCAGCGATGGAATCCATTTGGACTGCATACAGATAGTGTGTAGCAGGCGTGAGTCTCTTTATTTCTGCCTTGACTATACACTCCTTTTATCCTTTTGGGTGTGCCTGTCTTGGTATGCCTTGATAACATTGTCCCATTCCGCTGTCTGCTCTGTTCTCTGTCTTCCACTGCCTGTCTTTACCCTGTGGAGCACAGGAAGCTACATCCCCATCACTTGACAGGTCACGACATCAGGGCCTCGTGTTCAGCGAGTTGCTTTGTCACAGGACAGACGAGAGGTTTGAACCACAGACAGAGAAAAGCCCTCTCTAAGCATGTCACCCGCCCCACGCGGGGCGCCCGGCGATACTACCATTAAGGTAGCCACATTCCGACTTCGGGGATTGCTTAGATATGATGTTCTCTCTTCTCTCTCAACTTCTTGAGGAGTCGTAGGGACATTACACTGGACCTTTCAGGCCGGTGTTCGTGGGCAGTTTGGACCTGGCTGAGCCCCATCCCCCTTCAGGATGAAAAATTAATATGACACTGCTGCATGAAAGAAACTACTTGCATTTTCCACCCTGCTCTTACAGACAGAGCAACTAAACAAAATGATTGCAGGATTCAACGTCACCATAGCAATCTGATATAATGACTGATATAATCTTCAAGACAATGTTCTGAAAGAGCCCAGATCTTCGAAAAACAAACAAACAACCAAACATGAAGACGAATATCTTTTTTAATCTTATTCTGAACTACCTCGTTGTTACCCTGATTTGGTTATGTTTATTAGCTGCCAAACTAAAAGTGAGTCAAATATAGTGTTTAGAGCATGCCATAGGCTATTAACTAGCAAATTGTATTTATTAAATAGCAAATAGCAAATGTTGTTTGTTATTCCTCTCAATATCTGTATGTATAGCATTCATGTTTTCTGGACAAAGATCTATTTAAATAAAAGGACAAATTCCGGCCTTCCTTAACCTACAGAGAACTAATGGTCAACCAGATTCCACAACTCCACAATGAAAAGGCAGCCCACAACCACAAAACTGAAAACGTCATCGCTATCTGTGTCCATGATGACGACAGTGTGGCTGATGACGTGGATGATGGCGGTGTTCCCAGCAGGGGGAAACGTGACGGGGAAAGAGCTGAGGGTGGCATGGCTGCCGCCAAAGGAAATGTGCTTTGGTTCCAGCGTTGTCTGCAGTGTCAACGCCCTGAAGGTGGCCTTATGAAAGACGAGATCCGTTATTTCCCCAGCTACTCAGTAGGATAAGTCGGCGTGAAATAACATGGTGTGTAATGTGTTGAAGGATGAAACGGCGAGATGTGCATTGCAGGGTGAACTGCAATATGTATATTGCAGGGGGAAATGGCAAGATGTGTATTGCAGGGTGAAATGGCAAGATGTGTATTGGTAGTTGAAATGGCAAGATGTGTATTTCAGGGAGAAATGGCAAACTGTGTATTTCAGGGAGAAATGGTAAGATGTGTATTACAATGTGAAATGGCAAGGTGTGTATAGCAGGGTGAAATAGCAAGATGTTTAATGCAAGATGAAATGGCAAGGTGTGTATAGCAGGGTGAAATAGCAAGATGTGTATTGCAGGGTGAAATAGAAATATATGTATTGTAGGGTGAAGGGAGTGATCATGATCTTGTGATGATGACTTTCCGACTACGTCTAAAGAAAATCCACAAGCGGAACAACATCAGGATCAAATTTGACCTCGAGAAGCTGAAGGACCCAGAGGTATTAGAAATTTTTCAAGCAAGGATAGGTGGAAAGTTTGCAGCACTCACTGTGATAGACTCAGACATAGATACACTGACGAATAGTTTCAATACAGCGGTGACTGAAACAGCAAACGAGCTTCTTGGCAAACGCCGACCAGTCAAAAAACCATGGGTCACACCTAACATCCTACAACTATGCGACAAGCGTGAGAGTTGAAGAAAAAGAAAAATGAAACAAAAGAAAGAGCAGAACAATATAGGGCAGTCAACAAAGAATCAGGAAGTCCATGACGGAGGCAAAAGAGAAATGGATCGGTGAACAGTGCCAAGACATTGAAGAGAACATCAAGAAAAACAATAGCAAGAAGCATATCAGCTGGTGAAGACCTGACTAGCACGAAACAGAGAAAAGGTTTAACAATCCAAGACAAAAATGGGAAGTGTCTCACTGACGACCAGGATATTCTGAACAGATGGACAGAATACTGCTCCGACTGTATAACTATAGAACCGCAGGAGATCAGAAGTCCTTAATGTACCGAAAGCAAAGACACAGACAGTCACCCTATCCTCCGAGAAGAAGTGGAAACAGCAGTCAGATCGCTGAAAAGGGGAAGTCAGCAGGGGCTGACAACATTCCAGCTGAGTTGGTCCAAGCTGGAGGGGAAGCCATGATCAGCGCCTACTAAGAATCTGCAACAAGATCTGGCAGACAGGAAATGGCCAACACCATGGACGCAGTCACTCATCATCACCCTCCCAAGAAAGGAAATCTACAACAATGCCATAATTACCGCACAATCAGCCTCATATGTCACCAAGCAAGGTCATGCTGCAGATAATATTGAATAGACTGAAGCCACAGCAGAGGACCATCATTGCTGAGGAACAAGCAGGTTTCAGAGCAGGGCGCAGCACAACAGAACAGATATTCAACCTCAGAATATATGTGAGCGGTACCTTCAACATCAACAAGACCTTTTACCACGTATTTATCGATTTTAAGAGGCATTTGACAGGGTGTGGCATGCAGCTTTGTGGGCAACCATGAATTTGTACAGCATCAATGCAAACCTGATCAGAGTCATCAAACAGCTGTACAGTGAGGCCACCAGTGCAGTGTACTACAACAACAACATTGGAGAATGGTTTCGAACAACAGTTGGAGTAGGCAGGGCTGTCTACTCTCACCCACTCTTTTCAACATCTTCCTTGAGAGAATCATGGCTGATTGCAACTGGAACATCATGAAGGATCAGTCAGCATTGGTGGCAGAACGATCACAAACCTCCGCTTCGCAGATGACATTGTGGAATAGCAGGATCAGAAAAAGAGCTTGCCAGCCTAACAGAACACTTGGATAAGGCCTCCAAAACATACGGCATGGAATCAGTGCAGAGAAGACCAAACTGATGACTATAACACAACGGCATTAGCACTGATATCAGGGTTAATGACCAGAAGCTGGAAACAGTTCAAAGCTTCAAGTACCTGGGAGCCATTGTATCCGACCAGGGATCCAAGCCAGAAGTAGTATGCAGGACTGCACAGACAATAACAGCTTTGTCAAACTAAACACCATCTGGAGAGATAAGAATATCTCACTTATCTCCAAGATCAGACTAATGCGCTCCCTTGTCATATCCATATTTCTGTATTGCCTGTGAATCATGGACCTGACTGCAGATTTGGAGAGAAGAGTACAGGCAGTTGGAGATGAGATGCTTTCGGAGACTCCTTGGCATCTCCTACAAAGACCACATAAGCAACGAAAGCGTGCATAACAGAATCCAGCAAACCATTGGACCCTATGAGAACCTTCTAACGATCGTGAAAAAGCGTAAACTTAAATGGTATGGGCATGTCACAAGATCCCAAGGAATTACAAAGACAGTTTTGCAAGGCACTGTCCAAGGAGGAAGAAGAAGAGGCAGACCAAGGAAGAGCTGGGAGGGTAACATCAGTGAATGGACAGGCCTAGAACTCAACAAAACCCTGAGAAAGGCAGAATAGAGAGAGGAATGGAGGGAACTGGTTGTTGAGTCTTTGAGGGTGCCCCCACGGTCGTCAGACTACGGGACAGATAGATAGATAGATAGATAGGGTGAAGTAGCAATATGTGTATTGCAGGGTGAAATATCAAGATATGTATTGTTGGGTGAAATAGCAAGATGTGTATTGCAGGGTGAAATAGCAAAATGTGTATTGCAGGGTGAAATAGCAAAATATGTATTGCAGGGTAAAATATCAAGATGTGTATTGCAGGGTGAAATAGCAAGATGTGTATTGTTGGGTGAAATATCAAGATATGTATTGCAGGGTGAAATAGCAAGATGTATATTGCAGGGTGAAATAGCAAGATGTGTATTGCAGGGTAAAATAGCAAGATATGTATTGCAGGGTGAAATAGCAAGATATGTATTGCAGGGTGAAATAGCAAGATATATATTGCAGGGTGAAATATCAAGATACGTATAGCAGAGTGAAATATCAAGACATGTATTGCAGGGTGAAATAGCAAGATATGTATTGCAGGGTGAAATATCAAAAAACGCAATGTGTTACAGGCTGAAGAGGTATGACAGTCAGTGTGATGGCTGACTAACTGTAACGTCTGCTAAGGATGCCCGCGGGGATTTTGACCCGACCTCATTCTAAGACCCCCTTCCTCAGAGGGTGAGTGTGTAGACTGTGTCATTAAGATCAGTTCTTCAGCACAGAATCTGACAGAGCTGTGTGTATGACTGAGACACTGATAGATCTGAAAATTTACCCAAAAAAGAGGGGGGGGGGGGGAAACCCGGTAAATATTCAATGAATCAATAGAATGATTCATTTGGTGACATGTGACCTCTTGTGAGTCTAGACACAATAATTATTCACGCAGCGTTATCCATCCTTCTGCCTGTCTACGCCTTGTCTTCTGATAGTGTAGTGCTTGACTGTTGTTTTGTCCCAAAGATTCTCCTCCACTCATTACCCCAGCTTTCCCTTTTCTTTCATTCTCTATTGATCTTCCAGGAATGAAGAAGGTGGCGAAGCTAGCATCTCAATGGAATCTACCCGTGTTTGGCTGGGTGTCAAACAGTCATGAACTGAGAGACAGACACGCCTTCTCCACTCTCGTTCGTGTTCTGGGGCCCCTCAACAAGTTATGTGTGTGTGTGTGTGTCTCTCTCTCTCTCTCTCTCTCTCTCTCTCTCTCTCTTTCTCTCTCTTCTCTCTCTCTCTCTCTCTCTCTCTCTCTCTCTCTCTCTCTCTCTCTCTCTCTCTCTCTCTCTCTCTCTATCTATCTAGAGACGGTGCTAAAGTAACGGATGCATGTCGAGTATGTCTGTTTTCGCAATTCTGAAAATGGCCAAGTGAAGTTCAGAATCTTTTTAATGCACTGGCAGGTCTGTGCACCAATAACTTTAGAGATCATAGAAATCCTAAACCTTCACCCGCAAAATTCTGCCGAGGTTCGTACCCTTACCCAGGACTTTAAAAGTTTGGACTTGTACATTATTCACTAGGTCAGTGTTTTCAAAAGTCTTTTTCTTCATCATCGAACACTCAGACAGTAGCCATTGTTGTCTGTCATACGAGTTAAAGTTCGTTGCGTTGTCCGCTTAACAAGTCAGGCCCGTGCATCTGCATTCGGCGTGGGAGTCAATAATTGTTATATTGTAAGTCTTTCTGGTGGGGAAAGGCACAATAATGGACCAAGGAGGCAGAAAATAGACAAAAAGAAGGTAACAGGCAGAAAGCGAAAATAGCACATACAAAACGAAAAGAGGGATAGAACAGAGGTAATTCCTCGCACAGAATTTCCAGAAGGTGGGGATGCTATTTATACTGACAGGCCCCTGGCATCCCCATGGGGAAGCCTCATAAGCGAAAACCACAAAGTCAGAGCACCTAAGTCTAAGCAAATGTAAAGCTTTTAAACGTAAACAAGAAAACAACTTGAGCAAAACAAAAAGAAAAACCCATAACCATTACATTACTCAAACACATAAGCAAGAAAAGCTACAAAAACTGCAGTTAGAACAAAACATGTTTTGTTTTCAGCCAATACGATGAGCTACGTCAAGTCCCTGTTCCGCTGGGATCGGTTCGCCATGATCTACGACACAGACACCACTTACCGTTCACTCCACAACGCCATCGCCACCCTGCTGCGGCGTCCGGACGGCGGCAACACCGTGCCGTCTACCCATGGTGTCCACCCCGATAAACCCGACTCCGAGATCAGGGACATCTTCCTGCAGATTCGCAAATATGCCAGAGGTGAGGGAGTGTGACTTAGTCTTGAGATTTAAAATTTTTGTCAGGGTGTTGGTTTTTTTCGGGGGAGGGGGGGGGGGGTCTTTATCCTTTGTTCTTTTTTGTTCCTCACCTAGAGATCCGAGGCTCGCCAGTGGTGAGATTTTGGCGTATGCGACGGTTTTCCCCCAACCATGAATGTAGCCATATGCCGACTTCGGGGATACAGTTGGGATTAAAGCTACCAATGTTGCCAGGACAACAGTCGGGAAGTACCTCCCTGCTTTTTTTGCTTTTCAACTGTTGGTCTGTTCTTTTGACATGCACAAGTCCCTAAGCGCACAGGTCTGACTAGTTTAGAGTTTCCTCCGAAAGACGTAAGACATTCAGTTCCATTTTCCCGACAAACTGGGAAGAAAGGGTAGGGCCGGGAATGGAACTCAGAACCTCACAATTTTCTTGTTAGGCAGGTAAGTATTCAAACCTTCCTTCACCTTCCTTATTTAAACCATCCTTCCACCTTACTTCATTTGGACATTGGCATCTTATCAACTATTTGTTTTTATTTGTTTCCACGTTTTCCAACTTTATTTCCGCACCATAGGTTCGTCTTCGGGCATGAAAAATGAGAAAATACGGGTTGTTCGTGTGATATATGTTTTATGATGCCTAGATCCATATCTGTGCCTGAATATTCAATGATATCAATCCAATTCTATGGGGTGAAAAAAGAAAAGAAAAAACGCCTTAGCTCTTTTATAGTGCGCTGGAATTTTGATCACCAAAAATATCAAGAATAACAGATAAAAATGGATTCCTTGTATTATAGTGCTTATTACTTACTTACTATCATAATTATCTCGTATCTTAATGAAAATACTTTACTATGCATACACACACACACACACACACACACACACACACACACACACACAAAAGCTACCATCAGGACGGGATAGCCTAGTGGTTAAAACATTGCGCTCGCAATCTGACGACCCGGGTTCGATTCCCGTTCAAGGGGATATTTTCCCCTGGAGTTAACATCAGTGCCGACTCCACTCTCCCCAAAAATCCTTCGGATGAGACTATAAACCAAGGCCCCGTGTGCACGCAGAACATCTTGCGCACACGTTAAATCCTGTTCCGCTTTTCGTAAGAGTAGGCCATTGTGTGCCGGTGGGAACAGATGACAGAATTTACAAAAACCGCATACACACGGGTACTGGATGTAAAAAAGTACGTAAGTGCTTATTCTATTATCCTCGATATAAAAGAATAAATAAATAAAAATAAAAACACATCTGGCGATTTTGCCTTCATTTGCATCAACAGTGATGTCAGTGCTACGTTTCTCTTGATGTAATTTGGTATTGGTTCCGGCAATCAGGCACTTTTATTCCTCTTAAAATAAATATATTATTATAAAGAGATCACGGGTATATATGCAAGCCTTGTCTGGTTCTTGTTATGGGAGGGGGGAGGGGGGGAGAGTGGGGGAGGGGGTGTTGTTGGATTGTTTTTTTGTTTGGAGGTTTTTAGGGTAGGGTTTTTTCTTTTACCTTTTATAGGGGGTAATGGTATGAAGACCGAATTCAAAATATTTCCATTCAATGGATATATCTGACATTTTTCTGAAATAATGATAAAGTTACATGTTTATTTTCTTACTATATTATCATATGAAGGTTTGGTGGTATTTTGATGTATTTAATGTTTTAGCGCTTTTTTCTGCAATCTTACTGTTTGATCACAAAGTATATTAGAGCTAGAGAAAGATAAACGGCATCCTTTACTACATGCAGACTAAACTTAAATACACAGACGAGGAGGAGGGGGGAGGGGTAGCACAGTAGTTAAAACGCTGAGCTCGCGATGTCAGAGCCCTGGTTCGAGCTACCACCGAGGCACCCGTTCAAGAGGATTTTTTCTCTTGGAGTTAACGTAAGTACTGACTCAACATCCCTGAAAGTCCTTTGGGTAATACAATAAAACGATATCCCGTTTGTAAACGCTCGCGTAAGATCTTGCGTACTCGTTAAAACCCGTTCCGCCTTTCGGAGGAGTAGGCAATTGTGTACCGGGTAAGAACGGATGACAATTTTTGTTATACTGTATGCAGTCTGGTGTCGTGTTTAGACATCATCCCTAGGTCGGAGAGCGGCTACCTTCGCAGCACACAAATCCAGCATCACTCAGTCAAGGATTTTGTGCCAGTGCTATAAGTATGGTGCCCCTTTCTTTCGTGTGGTTAGTTCCTGCTATAATTAGCACCAGCTGCCCCCCCCCCCCCCCCCCCCCCCCCCCCCCCCCCCCCACTGAAGTGGCATGGTATGGAAGAGATAGTGTGCTAGCAGAGAGAAGCTGAAAGTGGGGAAAACTGACAGCAGTATTAATGGTGAGCAAAAAAAACCGGTGGCATGGGCAAAAATATCACCTTTGGTGAACCTCGGGGCCCAAGCCGAGGAACCAAAGAAACAAATACGCAGACGCTCATGTTTACAGGGCTTGTTTACTTTATTACTTT
>CM054158.1:27473977-27486477 GCA_028751875.1 Rapana venosa
CCTGCGTTTTCCGTTTTTTCAACGTCGTTATTCTTTTAGTCTAAAGGGGTAAGCCGGGGTTCAGGGTCTCCTCCAAAAGACTTAGACATTTAGTTCGATTTTCTCGTCAAACTTGGAAGAAAGAGCAAGGCTGGGAATCGAACCCAGAACTTCACAGTTTACCTGTTAGGCAGGTGAACGTCTATATCTTGCCACCTTCCTTCTTTTTTGTATCTAAACTGTTCACAGGTGTGCTTTTTAATCAGAATAGTATTTTGTTTATCTATTGTTGTGATTGATGTATTTCTTTGTTATTTATTTGTTTATTCATTTATGTTATTTACCGATTGTTCATTATCGTCTTACTGAGGTCCTGATATAAAGAATCTTCTGGCTTATCCTGTTACTCTGAAAAGAATGTTTTAATTAGATCTCTCTCTCTCTCTCATCTTTTCTTTTATTTGCTTGCTTGGGGGGGGGGGGGTGTTGGGGGGAGCTGTTTTGAAAAGGGTTATTTCCCCTTGTTTTTATTGTGAGACTGTATAAGTATTGGGTTATATTTATTAAGATGTATCCCTAACGGGCGGGAAACTGGATGTAAAAAAGCACATGTGTGCTTATTCATTATCCTCGAAATAAAAGAATTTGTCATTGTCATCTCTCTCTCTCTCTCTCTCTCTCTCTCTCTCTCTCTCTCTCTCTCTCTCTCTCTTTATAGTTTGTGGAGGTTTTTCTTTCTCACGCAATTTTCATTTGTTCCTAATATGTTCTTGCCTTGATTTCATTGACCACCAGACCTATCAAGACGCCTACGTTCTGTCAACTACGCCTACAGCCTGGTCAACAAGACTGGAGGTGAACAGGGATCCCCGAAATGGAACCGCACTGATCAGACTCGCTCAGGGTGTCTCTACTGATGGTAAGATCTGTGGTCTTCACATCTGATTAATTTTATTATTTGGTCAGTCGACCGTAAATTGTTTCCCCTTGTCTACGCCTAAAGCTTTGTCAACTATTGACGTTAGGTCAGCTAAGTCTTCTTCATCCTCCAACTCTCAGAGAGCAACTATTGTTGTCTGTCATTTGAGCGAAAATGCGTTGCGCTACCGTCAAGCGCCTGACAAGTTAGGCCCAGCGCATCCGACTTCGGCGTGCGGTATGCTAAATGCCAAAGCCTACACCATAATCTTGTCTATGCTTTAGAATACTGTGTTGAAATTGCCTTCAGCCAAGACAAGCTCTCGGCATTTTTCATGTTTTAGAATCAGAGATTCCTGAAGTCAGAATGCGGTTACCTTGATGGTGGGTAAAATCGGTCACACAAGCAAAATCTCATCATTGGTGAACCTCGGAGCTCTACCCAAGGAACAACACAAGCAGATACAAAGAAGCTCGGTGTAGGACATCAAAATAAAGGCACTGACTACAAAACTGTAAAGATTCACCACTGGTAAGACATTTTGAGAAAATAATGATACTGATCGGCTTCTCTTAGCCACGTTCAGGTCTCACGGGTCCCTTAGTGCTGGATGTGAACGCAGACCGCCAAGTGAACAGCTGAATCTTGGACATGGGGCCTGAGGGACACTTCAGGATCTGTGTCACCATCGTCAACACACTGACAGGGGCCAGGATGAACATGGTCAGTGGGGGAGAAGGGGGAGGTTGTCGGCAAGAGAAGGGAGGGGCTGGAATGCAGAATGGATGGATTAGTGGGGGGGGGGGGGGGGGGGGGGGGAGAGAAGATGAGACCTATGTCTAAAATTTCAAATTAGGGATCATTGGCGTTATTGCTGGTTTGTTCCCAAAGCAGTGTAATAAATAATTTTGAAAAACTGCTGCTGCTGCTGCCTCGCGCTGGGACTGCACGGCGTAGAGGCGCGTCTCCCGGGTGGCGGATGGGAGATTGCACCGTGGACCAACGCAGTCTAAGGGAAGGCCACCCTGACAGAAAACCACTGGCCCTCCAAGTATGGGGGTTGGGCAGAAGGCCAACTACCTACTCCCGAAAAAAATAAAAGTTACAGAAACTATGAACATAACTTCAAATCAAGCCCTGGGGGAGCGGGGATCGCCAGCACTGGCATCATGACGACGATGGGTGAAAGCCTGCGGGAAGCTCACCGTCCGACAAGGTCCTTTGCAAACCCCAAAAATAACCTTAACATCGGACATTGGAACATTAGGACAATGTACAGAGGAGGCGCAGCAGCACAGATCGCAAGAGAGATGGCAGACTACCAACTGCACATTCTTGGAATCAGCGAGTCCAGATGGACAGGAGCTGGAAAAATTAAGCTAGCGTCAGGACAGTGATATACAGTGGAGACGAACAACTACACGAGGGAGGAGTCGCCATCATGATTAGCCAGGACGCAGTGAAGTCTCTCATGGAATGGACACCAGTCAACAAGAGGATCATTACAGCAAGATTCTACTCCATATACAGACGGATGACAGTTATACAAGTGTACGCACCGCACAACGAGAGGGAAGACCAGGAAAAGGAGCAGTTCTACCAACAACTCCAGGAAACAGTGGACGGGTGCAACAAGAACGACATCATCATCATCATGGGAGACTTAAACGCAAAAGTGGGAAATGACAACACTGGATACGAAAGGACAATGGGTACTCATGGACTTGGGAGACAGAACGACAATGGACAGAGACTATGCGAGTTTAGCCAGCTGAATGGACTAGTTATCACAGGAACTCTATTCCCACACAAAGACATCCACAAAGCAACATGGACATCAGCGGACGGAAGAGTGAAAAACCAAATTGACCACCTATTGATCAGCGGACAGTGGAGATCATCAGTACAAGACTGCCGAGTACAGAGGGGAGCAGATGCCAACAGCGATCACTACCTGGTGAAGACGAGGATCAAGTTACGACTCAGCTCACGCAGAAACAACAACAACACCAAGACAAGACTGGACGTTGAACGACTGAAGGACGAAGATATAAGAAAGAAATTCTGCAACGCAGTGAAGACCAAACTCGAAGAGAACAGAACCGAAACTGAAGATGTAGAAGAGGTGTGGGAACATCAGAAGAACGCCTACATCAAATCAGCAGAAGAGGTGCTTGGCTACAGAAAGGGGAAGAGCAAGGCATGGATCAGTGAGAACAGCTGGAAGCTGATCGATGAGAGGAAGCGCATCAACATAAGAATCAACAGTACACACTCGGAGAGGATACAGAATAGAATGAAGGAAACATACAAGGAAAAAGACAAGGAGGTGAAAAGAAGCGTACGAGAGGACAAGAGGAGATGGATGTCAGAAAAAGCAGAGAGAGCGCAGAATGCAGCAGAGAATGGGAGACAGAAAGAACTGTACAGCATTGTGAAACAGCTCACCAACCAAGGCACTAGACCAGTAGCAGCAGTGAAGAATAAGAACGGGGAGCTGCTAAAGAATCAAGAGGCCAGACTGAGGAGATGGAGAGAACACTTCCAGGAAGTTCTCAACAGGGATGCACCGAATGAACCACACAAGATGACCAGGGGGAGGGGAAGAACTAGACATCTCAGCAGAAGAACCAACCATCCATGAAATCAAGAAAGCACTGAAGACCCTAAGGAACGGAAAAGCACCAGGAGCAGACCAGATCACAGCAGAGATGCTAAAAGCAGACATTGAACAGACCGGCAAGGAACTGAAACGGATATTTGACCTCGTCTGGGAAAAGGAGACAGTACCAACACAATGGACGAAAGGACTCATATGCAAGATTCCAAAGAAAGGAAATCTTCAGGAGTGTGGAAACTGGCGTGGGATTACACTGCTACCCTTGGCCAGTAAGGTGCTCAGCAAGATCCTCATCAACAGAATACAAGAGGGAGTAGACGCATCTCTCAGAAAAGAACAAGCTGGATTTCGAAAGGGAAGGGGAACTGTCGGCCAAATATTTATACTCAGGAACATCTTGGAACAAGTCAACGAATGGAACGCGACACTGTACATACACTTCATTGACTTTGAAAAGGCCTTTGACTCCATACACCGAGACAGTCTCTGGATCATCATGCGTCAATATGGAATCCCACAGAAACTCATCCAGATGGTCAAGACAATGTACGAGGACTTTCAGTGCTCCGTCATTGTCGACAACGAAACAACAGACTGGTTTCCCAGTGATTACCGGGGTGAAACAGGGATGCTGCATGTCAGGATTCCTCTTCCTTCTCGTGATAGACTGGGTGATGAGAAGAACAGTGGAAGGTGAGAGAAATGGGATAAGATGGGACTTCATGAACATGTTAGAAGACCTTGACTTTGCAGACGACATCGCCCTCCTTTCATCAACCATGAACCATCTACAACACAAAACTAAAAGACTGGAAGACAACGCAGCAAAGGTTGGACTCAAGCTGAATGGACAGAAGTGCAAAGCATGAAAGTAAACAGCAGGAACATCGACGGTCTGAGGGTTGGAGATCAGGAAGTTGAAGAGGTGGAGAACTTCACCTATCTCGGAGCAAAACGTCACCAAAGACGGAGGAGGAACAGCAGACGTCAGAAGAGAGTAGCACTGGCCAGTGCGCAGATGAAACGATTATCCAACATCTGGCAAATGGGAGACATCGGCAGAAAAACCAAAGCATCCCTTTTCAAAAGCCTTGTTTTGTCAGTTCTTCTCTACGGATGTGAGACCTGGAAATTAACGAAAGGAGAAGAAGAGAAACTAGACATTTTCCAAACCAAATGTCTGAGGAGGATCTATCAAGATCCGATGGCAAGAACACAATTGCAACAAGACAGTCTTGGAAATAGCAGGAGCAGAAAAAATCAGCCAGGAGATTAGAAGACGGAGATGGAACTGGATCGGACATGTCCTAAGAAAGGACAGGAGTGAAGACTGTGCTGTTGCCCTCGGATGGACACCTGAAGGGAGAAGGAAAAGGGGACGCCCAAAAACAACATGGCGACGAATGGTAGAAGTAGAGCGGAACGGCGCAGGCTGGAGCACGTGGAGCGCCGCACGACGCACAGCTACAGACCGGAACCAGTGGAGGAATGATGTTCAAGCCTTGTGTGCCTCCTGGCGCAGAGAGAATTAAGGTTAAGGTAAGGCTGCTGCTGCTGCTGCTGCTGCTGCTGCTACTGCAGCTGCTGCAGGTGATGATGATGATGATGATGATGATGCTGTTTTGTAATGTGCATATTTTGTGTCTCTAGCACAACAAAATCCGCTGGCCAGACGGAAGCACTGGTAATAAAAACGCGCCACTGTCGTGTCTCCCAATGTGGTATTGATGGCCAGCTCTGCAAAAACGGTGCGTTTTCAATACAAGGGTTTGACGTGGTGCCTTATTCGGGTTTAAACTCTCCGCATTTTTGAAACACATAATTAGAAAAGTGAGCCGTGGCAGGGATCGGGAAGATGTTGGGTATTTTTGTCTGTGTGTTTGGGGAGGGGGGGGGGGGAGGACTGTTCGTTTGTTTGATAAAACTACTACTACTGCCTTAAACAAAATATTTTGGTCGGACATAATCGTACAAAGTAGTTATGACTCAAGAACTAAACGAAGATGATTTCAGATGATAAATTAAAAACAAATAACTTGTTTCATTCCCTAGCTAGAGATCCAAGGTTCACCAACAGCAAAATTTTGTGTATGCATTCGTTTTTACCCATCATTTAAATAGCTGTTTTCTGACTTCGGGGATCAATACGTAATATAATGAATTCTGTGATCAGGAAGTAAAAGTTCGTCCAAACGATGCCTATACTTCTGGAAATTTGTGACAGACAGTCAAACATAATGTCTTGGGTATGTTAACTATGTACACGCATTTTTAAATCTTTAACGTGAAATTATGTTTCAAAATGCGTGCACGCAATGCTTATCTTGCTTTTAAACAGCCATAGGCGCTTGTTGACTATGAAAACTAATGGAATAAAGACTGACAAATTCATTTTACATATTTCATAAATAGTCTTACTATTTATTTCGGACACCTAATGCAGTGATTAAAAATAATAAAATAAATAGCCAAAGGACTATATCATTTCTGTAAGCAGGCGACACTGCATAGGGAAGAAATGAGGAGAACGAAAGCTTAATAACAGATTGATTATGCCGTTGGTATTGGATCAATGTCATGCATTGTGTTATCAAACATTTTAATCCTTGTCCCCTTGTGTTTCAACCACTTCAGTGTCGTTGTAATCCTGTTCTCAACTGCAAGATTAATTCATATCATCAGCAGTGAGACAGAAGCAATATGCTGCCAAATATTTTATCAACATTGTCCCACTTTTGACGTTATTTATTTCATATTCTAAAGTGCATTCTGTTGGATTTCTCGTAATATGCATACTATAATGTCATGCGCACGCAAGCCTTTTGCTTAAGTAAACATTGTAAAAAAGCGTGCTTTTGTCATTAATTAGTGTGTGTGTTTAATTCGTGTGTGTATCTGTTTAAGAAAGAGACAAAGACACAGATGAGAAAGAAGAAAGAGACAGAAGCACACATGTCCCACTTTGACAGTTATTCAGTTATTCGCTAGTGATTCATGGGAAACTCAAACAAACATAACACACATAGAAAGTCTTTTGTTAAGTAAACATTGAAAAGCGTCTTTTGCATTTTATTATGTTAAGTGTGTTGGTGGTGTGTTGTGAAGTGTGTATAGAAGAGATCTAAAGACACAGAGAGAAGAAAGAAAGGACAGAAGCACACATCAGACACCAACATTAGAGTATTCGTCTAATGTTACGTGTAACACACAAAAAAAAACTACTGTTCTATTGATTTCATTCCATCATTATTATTTCCCACCAAGGTGTGGCTTTGAGTCCATTAGTGCTTCTTGCAACAATGTAGAAAGCACGTCATCAGTCGTAACAGCAAGAATCTGATCTGTTTCGTTACAACGTTTGATTTTTTAAGCATAGTATTTTTTAACACGGTTCTGTGTTCTTACTCATGAGCGCACGACACACGCACACGAACGGCACCACAACACCACGACACACACGCACACCACACACACACACACACACGCTAACGTAACAGTTTGCAGTTCAGAAATAATGCTGCTGTGAAAAGTCACGTATTGCTTGAAAATAATGTAACAGCTGACTACTTTTACCAGAAAACGTAAATGCTTTTATTTTTAAGATCAGTCCACATGTGAGTATATCTATCATTTCATATCACCAGAGTGCCATCTTTTTCAGATAATGGGGGGAAAAATTAAATGATGTAGGTATTTCAGCCTGCTTACTTGAATAAGTAACAAACACATCATCTGCATAATCTTGCTCTGAAGTCGGCATTTGGCTGCCTGTATGGCATGGTACTTGAAAACAACCGTACAGCAAGCTTCTCGTCAAGCGTGAACTTACAGTCTCACTGTGATTCCTAGATATGGTGAACCAGAGTCTATGTTCTGAATGACCCCCAGAATGTTAAGCTGGGGAATGGCCGACAACTACCAACTACAATCGGAATATCTGTGAAACGTCTCTGTTCAGATACTCTGGTTTCTGTATTCCTCACCAAAGGCAAAACAAACACAAGGCAAAGACGCATACACTTAACGATGGAAAAGAAGACGAACATTACCTTTAAACATACAACGGTATGCAACTTCGTGCTTTTGAAACTGCCCCTATTCATTCAACTAATATACAGTGTTAAGAGAAAGCGCTGATTTAAAACATCTCCAAAAAAAATATTAAGAAAGTAAGAAAGAAAATAATCTCCAAGGTTCCATACATCTTCAGAATCATCAACTTTGCGCAAGTCATGGGCAAAGAAAGGAAGTGACTATGTCATGGGCAATAACCTGTTCGATAATAAGTCGATAAATGATTATTGCTTCTATATATTTGATTTTTTAAAATCAGGAACGTTCTCAGTATCGGTATGGGAGATAATCAGAATGAATTATGAAAAGTTTCGCTTTCTCAGGGAGTTTTCCATACAATCATGGGAGATAATAAGTAGTGAGTTGTAAAACGTTTAGTTTTTTCAGATAACTTTTTCAATATATGGGAAATGATAAAGAGAGTTGGGAGAGGCTTTGCTTCTGAGAAAAAGGAACAGTTGGTTAACAAACAATGAGGACATGACAAACCCATAAGGAACAAACAAAAACAAATGATCTCGTTCACAATCTTCAACAACACAAAACGAAATAAAAACAACTACTCCAAAAATCACGAACAGAACGATGTTATGGGGTATAATTTCTGAAGAACGTGGGTAAAGTAATTCCACAAGGGGCACGAACGTGGCAAAAATGTTCTTTCCGAAATACACTCGAAAAAAACCAACAACATAAAAACCCCATTCTTTTTTGACAGGCAAGTTCTACAAGTATGTTATGCTCTCCTTGAATGAACAGAAAAATGTAGCATGGGCTCAGCCTTCTGTCCTCGAAAAGTTTTTTGATTTAGCGAAATAAACAGAAAAGCCTTGCATGACTTGGTTCAGCTCTTTTTTATGCAAAGCTTTAAGGTCATCTTTATATCGTTTCTTGTCCAGCAGTCATTGCAGTGGTAACATTTCTCAAGCTATTTCTATTCCGTCAACTTTTCTAAGGCCAGCGATTTTGTTGTTGTTGCAAAATTCATATTTGAAAGCTAGTATTTTGTTGTTATTTTTTTGTGTTTGTGTTTTTCTTTTAAATCTCTCTCTCTCTCTCTCTCTCTCTCTCTCTCTCTCTCCTCTCTCTCTCTCTCTCTCTGTACATAATTACATATATATTTCTTTGAAGTGAATCCAGGCGTTATTTAAAATGTTATGCCCCTTTGGGAAGTCACGGGCATAAGAAAAAAGTGCCTTTGTTCTCATATTGATTAGGTTGGCTCTCTGCCATGGCCGGCATATATATATATATATATATATATATATAAAATTTATATATCAAAAAATATTATATTATATAAATATATTAAAACCCATCAACATATATTATTGCTTCATCACATTATGCAAATTACGACTTCTTGCCGCTGCAGAGAGCTCAATGGGACTGCTTTTAGTATAACGGGAGTTGACCTCTGTTAATTAACAGAAGGTACCTTCTTAGTACAGTACAGTCCCCCAGTTCATCCAGCTGTAAATGGGCACCTGCCTCTTACGGTTCAGGGAAGATAAAGCAGCGAGGGAGAGGAGATGGGCGCCGCCCTCAATATGCTGGCCCTGGAGAAGTGAGGTCTCTGACGCCTCGCTCCCCTACGACCTTATAGGTTATGGGAACACCTCTACCTTGACCTCCTTAGTTCAGAATACTGTAAAAGCGGAAATTGTCCTTTTCTGATGATAATCAATCTGATTTCCTAAGTCGCTGATTTTTTTCTTGAATACTGCAATCACATACATACAGCATAACAAAACATGCATGTTGCACATGTGTGTGCATGTGTGTGTATAAGTTGTTTATAATTATATTTTAACATGAAAACACGTTGTACGTGTTCCCTTCCCTTGTGAAAACTGAAATCATTTTTTCTCCTTGTGTAACGGGTCTCACTGAAAATCTGTATCAGCTACATTTCTTTTCTTACAGTGCATCATTTACACACTATGCCATATAAACGGTATCGCAATATCAGCTACATCTTTTCAATTCCGTTAGGCTAGAAATATAGTGGCACGCACGTCTAGAAGTGCGCCGCGATAAAAGACGGATAAAAAAAGTGCCTCTCTTTATTTCCTATCGCAAACATAGTGCCACGTAGGCTCGAAAGGAAATGGAAGTAGGACAGACCACACTTCTTCAGGCTGGAAGTTGGCCCCCTTGCTATCGAACTTCCGTTCTGCCCCCCGGGGGAAGAGGGGGGGGGGAGGGAGAACAGCGCACAGCAAGCAGTCTGCGTTATCACCTTTGCATCTTGTTTATAAATCTGTATTGATGTGTGTGCGAGCGTGTGTGTAGATTTTGTGTTTGGTGCGTTGTTTGCGTGTTGTGCATGTCGTGTGGTGTGTGCGCAGCATGTGTTTAGTTTGTGTGTGTGTGTGTGTGGGGTGTGTGAGCTCTTTTCTAGATCGGTTTTGGTGCACTCCAAATCTCCGAAAAACGCTGCTTTTCGTCTTTTCTCCACCCCTCACAAAACAAAAGTTCTGCGCCTGATCAGCGCCCTTTTTTTTGCAAGACGTGGGAAGGCGGCCATATACACCCTTTGACCTCGCCTTATCCCTTCGCGGCGCACGGCTGTCGTAGGGCCACTTATTTTAGCCTAATTTTTAAATCCTTTTTCAGAGCACCCGGTTAACTGTTTATCAAAATAATGCCTAGTATCATTGCGATGGGCTATGTAACACACACACCCACTCTCTTCTCTCCTCTCTCTTCTTTTCCCATACACACACAATATATATATATTATAATTTAAAAATATAATATATTATATACCACTAACATCATGATCGATCAATCATTCGTTCACACAATTTTCTTTTGAAAAAGCAAATACGCAATCCCAACTGCTGCTACGTTGTCTCAGTTTTGCTAATTAATTGTTCTGACTGTGCTGGTGCTGTTGTTTTCCCGGTGCTGTTGTTTCTGCTGGTGCTGTTGTTTCTGATGGTGCTGTTTCTGCTGCTGGCTGTTGTTTCTGCTGTTTCTGCTGCTGGTTGTTGTTTCTGCTGCTGCTGTTTCTGCTGCTGCTGCTGTTGCTGCTGCTGTCGATGGCGAAGAACAGGTGTCTAGGAAGGAAAGGCGGTTCAGGAGGATCGAGCCTGGAAGCGGAATTGAAGTGGTTCATCCGGAGTGTTCAGGATCTGCATCCTGATGGGCAGCTCCCCGCCCTCGTAGCTCACCTGGAACCTCTGCAGAATCTGCCGAGTGAAAATGGAGACAGTCTGTGTGTGGCCAAGGCCCAAAAGCTTTGTCAGTCATTGTTGTAAGTTACGTGGTGCCAAGGAGTGCATTAGAATGTGGATATGTTGTGAAATGTTATCTCCAGACTGTCTTCAATTCAGCCACGACAAAGCTCTTGCCATAACAACCTGCACTTTCCTTTCAAGGAGACAGTAACGTCCTCTGAAGTCGGAATATGGTTTTTGGTGCGGTACTTGAAAACGGAAACGGGATAGCACTCCCTTCCCCAGCCAAGGTTAAGCAGCATTTAGCGTGGTTACCAGTTAGATGGGTGGGTGACTGTTGGCCAGCCTTGGCTTCAGTACAATCCCCCAGTTCACCCAGCTGTAAATGGATACCTGCCCCTTTAGGGTAAGGGAAGGTAAAACAGCGAAGGAGAGGAGATGGGCGCCGCCCTCAATATGCTGGCCCCTAGAGAAATGAGGTCTCTGACACCTCGCTCCCCTACGACCTTATAGGTTATGGAACACCTTTACCTTTTTTACTTCAAAACAGTCATACACACAAACGTCTTATCCGATGTGTACTTCAAATCTCACAGTGATTTCCAGATGGGATGCGTGAGTCAGAGTGCATGTTCTGGATGATCCCTTTGAATCTTCAGCTGGGGAGTGCGCAACAAGAAGAAAATGACAAAATGTTTAACTGTACATAAAAAACAGCGCCCACCTACCCATTCCTTCCTAGTCTCGTGTTACACCTCTCCTCTTACCATTTCCAAAATGTTACAAAATATATTGAAAAAGGACAAAGGACCGAGATGGAAAAAATATTTTGTTTTGTACTTGTAGCTCCTGACCAAATGACTGCCTTGCTTAAAATTTGTGTTTCAATAATTACGTTATTTCTTCCTTCAATTTTGATTATTCACTGATTAGTTTGGGGGTGTTTTTTATAGAGAGCTGTTGGCTGCTTTGCTGAATGATTGGGTTTTTTTAGCTGTTGGTGTTTCCTTTTTCTTGGATAATGTCGTTTGAGAAGTCCTTAAAAATCATATTACATAGTCATGCCTCCTAAAACCATCCTCATTTTAACCCACACAGCAAAACTGCCTCTGCACAGCAGGAGTAGGCTGGCGTACCTTGGCAAGAGCTATGGCCACTTCCTGTGTCGCCAGGCGGCGCCCTGGGCAGGAGCGGGCCCCAAAGCCGAAGGGCAGGTTGAGGAAGGGCGCCATTTTCTCCTGGCTCTGTCGGAGCCAACGTTCAGGGAGGAAGCTTTCCGGGTTGGCCACAAAACGGTCATCCTTGGCCGCCATGTCGTAGTGTATGGCAATATTGGTCTGTTCCGAAAGGAAAAGACGAGCGCTGACTGACTGCCAGTATGACGATTGTGCTTTGATGGCTGATTGGGAAGGACTATGTATCAGGAAAGGAGTGAAGAAAGCCAATTCATCGTTCTGGCAGTCAGCCCTGATGACCATAGCTTCAGTAGTCAACCTCCGTAAGAGACAAGAAGCTAAACCTGTGCTGTGGTAGTTTACAGAGTGAGTTAAAATGCATTTAACACACATGCGCGCGCGCACACACACACACACACACACACACACACACACATACCCACACACACATACAAATGTAAGATCAGAGTAAAACAGTTTCTTCTGCATTTTCGCCAACAATTTACCAAACTGGAAAAAAACACCATTAAATCACTATTTTAAGATTG